>CM024954.1:11213339-11752804 GCA_014282245.1 Rhododendron simsii
ATTGTCCAAAAACGATGCATTAAGTTGGAAATGGGCGCCTGATAGTTGCTTCTCGGTAAAATCTGTTTATAATAGATGGGAACACCTGAGTTTCGCAACCAATCGGGTGATGGGCTCGATTTGGACTAGTATTAGCCCACCCAAGGTGGAAAGTTTTTCGTGGCAAGCTCTTCAGAATAGAGTGGCTACGAGATCGGTACTCCTCCTCAGAGACTTGATTCCGGAGGGACAATCGATTTTGTGCCCCTTCTGTTCATTGCATCTCGAAACTCCGGAGCATCTTTTCCTTCACTGTCAATTCTCTTGGGATGTTTGGACGTTGACAGACTGATGGCATGATTGTTGGGTGTGCCCTGGCTCTTTGATTGATCTATTCACATGGTGGATAGGTAATGGATTTAAAAATCTTTAGAAATATTTGTGGGAAACGACATTCCATGCTACGATTTGGTCCATTTGGTTGGCTCGGAATGATATTGTTTTCAACAATGTGTCTTGGCGAGTGGAGGATCTTGGGGAAATAATCAAAACTAGAGTAGCAATGTGGGTTAAGGCGAAATTCGATATTAAGGTGCACTCGGTGGAAGATTTCAAGGGCTATCTTGATGAATTAAAAGGGCAAATGAGGGAAAAGGAAGAGGAAAGTCAAGTGGAAAGCAAGGAGAAAGTGTAGCTCGTGAAGCTTGCAGTGAGGTTGGGGGTGATCCAATTTTCTGTTGGAGGGTCCTTTGTTTATTTTCATGTTTTCTCGCTTTCTTTTCTTTACTCGGTAAGCATGTGTGCTTAGTGAGTTCCTCTCTCGATGTACCCTTTTCGAGTCAATAAAATTCTCTTTGCCGAGCAAAAAAAAATTAAATGCAGCCTTTTAGTCACATTTTCATGTTTTTAAACTTCATGGCCCTCCATTTTAAAGGAGGTAAATCTCATAACCCAATTACAAGAGACTAGAGAGGAAGGAAAGGTACCAATTGATTGAAACCCGAATGACCTAACAGAAATCATGTTTGGCTAGTGTGAGCCCAAGACTTAAATCAGCATGGAAACCAATCATTGACAAAATCAGGTTGAGATTAGCTTCATGGAAAAGATGATACATATCAATTGATTGAAACCCGAATGACCTAACAGAAATCATGTTTGGCTAGTGTGAGCCCAAGACTTAAACCAGCATGGAAACCAGTTATTGACAAAATCAGGTTGAGATTAGCTTCATGGAAAGATGATACATATCAACTGGTGGAGGAATCACACTAATCAAGATTGCACTAAAGCCGTTCAAAAAAAAAAAAAAAAAAAAAACTCAAGTTTGCACTAAATAGCCCACATATGTTCTCTATGTCTCTCTTCAAAATGCCAGAAGTGGTTGCTAAAACCATTGAATCAATACAAGCAAGGTTTCTTTGGGGTAGTTCTGAGCTCCAAAAGGAAAATCAATATGATTAGCTAGTCAAAAATCACTCAATAGCAAAAGTGGAGGTCTTGGAAATAGAAGTATCAGGGAAGTGAACGAGGGCATGTTATTGGACCGTCATAAAATTTTTCGAGCGGCTTTCATTTCTGCAACCAAAAAAGAAATCCCATCACGTTTTTTTAATAAAGAAAACAAGCAGACAAACAAATCGGGATGAAGAGATTACCACAGTGAACATGATATACCCCTCCTTTGTCGTTTCGATGAGTTCTTCTGTCATTTTTTCATGTTCTCTTTAAAAGGGCCGATTGTGCTCGCACAATGGGCTTGGCATAGTACAGTAAGACCTACGTGAACTATCCAATACTTCTGCTAAGTATCGCTCAAGAATTTGAAAATTTAGAAATTAAATAAATAGAGACAAAATGGAAAAAACTGAAATAGGATTTACCAGAGCTATGGTAAGAGCAAATGCACAAGCCTAGGTACAAAGTAAGGCAAAATACAAAAACTACGCTGCAAATGCCTGGTAAAATGCTAATATTCCAACAGTGGCTCAGTTGATTCCTCAAGCCCCTCTATTCACTAGGCAACAAGGTTTACGTAATTTCACGGCACTTACAAATGGTTTTTTTACTTACAATTAAGTTATAAGCATACATTGATCACTTAAGTGAATTATCTGAATCTTTCTATAAGGCATGTTGATAACAAATTTTGTGGTCGGGTCTGCCAAATTCCTAAAATGATGCGTTTGGACCGTACAGTCATCATACAAACTTATAATTTGGGGGTGTCCGAGAGATTAAGTTCTTTTCAGTGGTTTATGGTCATAACAAACTTATAGTTCGGGGGGTGTCCGAGAAATAAAGTCCTTTGATAAATACTGCTGTATTGAAATCCTAGAGCGGCGGAAGACAGCAGAACGGAAATCGACGAGAGAGAGAGAGAGAGAGAGAGAGAGAGAGAGAATGGCAGCAAAGGAAATTGTTTGCTCGGACTTTGGCGACGACTCAGACTTGGACTATAGCGACGAAGAATTGGACTCCATGAATCTGGTACCCCTCTCTCTCTCTCTTCTCCCCTCCATCGGAAGACATCACTGTTCGCTCGTTTTTGCGTTTGTTAAATCTTTGATACCTTGATGATCAGTTAGGTTGTTCTATTGAATTTTTTTTTTTGATAGATCTGTATTTTCGGGGTTGAATAGGTTGTTAGGTTCTATTCATAATACGGAAAGGCATTGACCCTAACCCTAACCACACACAACACACTTGCATTATACGGAAGGGACTTAGCCTCCTCTTTAATTCTCAAGCCTTTCATCAATTGGGCAATTCGCATCTCTCAGGCTCTCTTGTATTTTCCTCCAAAAAAGAAATGTAATAATTCAGAAATATGCGTAGTTATGATATTGTTTACACCCGTTTTTGGCACCCAGTCGTAAGCAAGCATGGGGAGGCCATTTAATTATCTTTTAATTAAATTGGGCCAAAAAGTAGAAAAGTATTGGGTTTAAATTAATGGGCCAAACCTATGTTGCATGGGCCCAATTAATTTTAGTGGGATTCGGGCTCAAGTTTAAAAAGTCGTGGGCCTATTTATATAAAAAATCAGCCGGCCCATGACTTATTTAAATTCAAGAAGTATTTTTATGGGTTGAAAATGTTAAAGGGTCATTTAAATTATTTAAATAACCCATTACCCAAGTGGCCCATGAAAAGTGGAGAGGAAGAAGGATATTGTTGCCGGTTGGAAAGCCATTTGACCGAGTCAAATGGCTGGAAGTCTTTGCCACCCATAAAAGAAGAAGAGAAAATAGGCCTATCATCTTAATTGGCCTTTTTTCAACCTTTTAACGGTTCATGATCAAAGTAAACACATGGGTAATTGTTGTTAACTTACAATAATTACCCATGATCCCACTAAATATGTTAGTGGGTAGTTATCGCAGACACGTGGCAACATCTAAGGCTTACTCGAGACACATGTCAGCTCATGGTGAAGGCAGAAATTCGGCTCAGATCTGGACCAGTGCACTATTTACCCATGATTTCTTGTAACTTCCATTAACTACCCATTACCCCATGATCTAATTAGTTGGAAGTCATAAGGGACACATGGCGCCACGAGGAGAGGACAGCAAGCCCTTTACATGCAGAAAATCGAAGACCCTTGGCCTATAAATACTAGAAGACAAGGAAGAAAAATGGTCCACACACCAATCAAGCTCAACGCTCGCAAACTAAAGCCTTCCTAGCGAAGCAATTATCTCATTTCAATCCCATTTCTATCTCTCTTGTACCCCAATTTTATTACTACGACGTAATAAAATTTTTCATATCTCTCTTGTATCCCCGACCTTATTATTACGATATAATAAAGTCATTCTACGTTGCTACTTCTTTTCCTACACAGTTAGGAAATTATTAAGTCCTCGCTCATAGAGGCAAAACCACGAATCACCACTGCAATCTAGCCCTTAGGTTTGCAGCACTATCGCCCTCATGGTTAAGAAGTCAGAAAAGGGACGCTCAGCCCTTACGTTAGACGCGACAAGTCTTGGCACGCCCGCTCAGTCCTTGAGCCATTTTCGAGCTGAACATCTTTTTGGCACGCTCGGTAGGACCCTAATCGTCTAAGGGTTTTATCATGGTCAAGAAGCCGCAACAACAGCAACAACCGGATCCACCCATCCCGGATCCACCACAGAGTCCTGAGGGAGTGGCAGTCGACGTGCCATTACTCGAGGAAGTTGGTCCTTAGATCAGCGCCCAAGATCTTAGCGACGCTACCGACAGCGTCAAAAATTATATGTTCATAGCAGGACGTGAGATCTCCGACAACGTGACGCAATCAATCTCGCAATCGTTCACTCAGTCCTTGGAACCTCTGACCATAGCAGTCAACAAAATGGTTGCTACGCTTACAGAGAGGCTACCGCTCGCTCCTCAGCAGCAGGGCTTTCCACAGTTTGGTGTCTTCGGTAACGGTCAAGACCAAGCTGGCTTATTGGGGATTCTTCCCCCTCCTCAAACGTTTTATCACGCTACTTCGTCTAATAGCCCTACACTCGGGGGGCAAAAAGAGAAGGGAGTCGTAATTGGAGGAGCTTCGACGCCTCCGAATAACGATCAAAGGTTTACTTTGGTAGAGGACCAAAACAAGCCTAACAAGTCAGACAAGACTGACAAAAGGCCTTTGCAAGGAGGCCAGGGCTCTGGAAAGGACAAGGGAGGTGCACATACTCCTCAAAACTCTGATACTCGGGGGGCAAGTCCAGTCCAGAACCAGCAGGCACAAGAGGCACACTCACAGCCGCCTTTTGAGCCAGACCTAGTCATGGGAAGGGATCAAGTCTTGGATCTGCTCCAGCAGCAGTTAGGGCCTGGTTTCAGACCTTTGGGAAGGCCAATGTATAGGAAGCCTCATACCGAGGAGGTGGACAATCCACCCTTCCCAAAGGGCTATAGAGTCCCAGAGTTCCAGACCTTCAACGGTGAGAGCATGCAGTCAACGGTGGAGCACATCGCCAGGTTTCAAGTTCAATGTGGAGAGGCCGGAACCACTGATGCACTAAAGTTGAGGCTTTTTCCCAATTCTCTTACCGGGACAGCCTTTACTTGGTACATCAACTTGCCGCCTAACTCGGTTCATACCTGGGCACAGTTGGAGGAAATGTTTCACCAGCAGTTCTACAGGGTAGAACCAGAAGTGACGCTGGCGGACCTCTCATGCTACCGTCAAACCCATCTAGAGTCTGTGGAGTCCTACCTCTTACGTTTCAAGACTGCTCGATTCAAATGCAAGATAGTCCTTCCTGAGGCTGAATACGTGCGAATAGCATTAAACGGCTTGGGCTTTGAAATGAAGAAGAAGTTTTACGGAACGGAGTTCAGAGACCTGTTTGAATTATCCTCTAAGGCTTCTCATTATGAAAAGTTCTTGGCGGAAGAGCAGGACAGAAAGACAGCATCCAAAGGGACGTATTACCGCCACCCTAATTACGAGGTTGCTGCAATGGAAGCAGAGGCAGACCCAGACGTGGCAATGGCTGAAATCATCAACAAAAAGCCATACGTTTGCAAGGCCTTTGTCAAGATGGAACCCACGAAGCAGCCAGCCCAAAGCTCCTTCAATAAGTCAACCAGGACTTATACTTTTGACGTGGGAAGGGCTGAAGCTATTTTTGATCAACTCCTAGCCGACAAGTTACTCAAATTGCCCTTTGGTCACAAGATTCCAACCCCGGAAGAACTGAAAGGCAAAGAATATTGTAAGTATCATAATTCTTGGAGTCATACTACGAATAACTGCATAGTATTTAGAAATGATATCCAGGATAAAATTGAGCGGGGAGAGTTCAAATTCCCCGAGAAAGACAAGCAGCCCATGGGCGTGGATGGCAATCCCTTCCCTTCAGGGCTGGGTACAAATATGGTCTCCGTCAATATGAAGGACGTGCCTAGGTTTGGTCCTAGGCAGAAGATTGTTTGGGAGCACCTTCTAGAGCGGTTTACAAGTCCAGCCCAGGCGGTTACCGGGATCCCTATTGTGATGAAGGGGATGTCAGGATTGAACGAGTTAGAAGGTTCGAAAAGCCGAACTCTTGGTGGTCCAGACCTTCGGGAGTGAAGAAACCAGAGAAACCAACCTGCTCTATGGTGTGTGCAGAGTGTGGACACCACGCCAGTCCTAGCAAGCCGGTCTTGAAGAGTATTATCGTGGGAAGGGTTGAACCAAGCCCTAAGGAGCATCACAGGTCTAAAGGAAGAAGGGTTGTACATGAATCTGTGTTCAACCGAATTCAGCCAGGGTTGGTTGAAATTGAAGATGAGCTCGTCAACCTGAGGATATCTGCTCCTTCTAAGGATAAGGCAAGGGTCGTTAAACCTCCAGCCACTCCTCCAAATGAGTGGCACAGGGTTGAACATCCCAAGTTTCCATCCAAACCTCCACCTCTGTCCAGATCTCAAAAGAGGCGCCGCCAACGATTCAGGCAGGCAGCTAGGAGGGCTAATGAAGAAACAAACCCGCTGGACGATCCAATGATTAAAGAGGCTCCTGTCAATGAAATGGAGGTGGAAGCCCGAGAAGAGCCTATGGTTGAAAAACCTAAGGCTAAAAGAGTGTACAAACCTTTGGAAAGGACTGTGGAAGAGGCTATCATCAAGCCTCCTCCAAAGACTTTACCGAAGAAGCAGCTCCCTGCTGGAAAAACATACAAAGAGGCTGTTACCCAACTACCTGTAAAGCAAGCCGCTGTATGTAAGAAACAACCTCTCTTGGAAAGAACGCTTGAAGAAGCTAGAATTCAGCCCTCACCAAGGCAAGTCACTTTGCTCCAGAAGACAGCCCTTGAACCAAGGAAGTCAGACTCGGGGGGCAAGTCGAAGTTGAATCCACAGGCTAAGGTGTTTGTACCTGGACAGGGTTCTAATATACAATGCAACATGGTCGTGTTCTTACCAGCAGATCTGGAAGCCAAAGACAACACTCCAACAGCTATGGAGGGAGATGTTGTGGAAATGGGGCAGACAGCGGAGATTCTCAACGAGTCCTTCTCAGTAGGATTAAATGGGCCTTCAGTAATTGTGCTGAAGGACGAAACCGAAGAGAAGACTGAAAATCGTGTTTCCAGCGTGATCTTTGAAAGGCCAAGTCCCATGATGAATAAACACATCAAGCCCTTGTACATTGCTGGTTGCCTTGACGGGATGCCAGTCAACCGTATCCTTGTAGATAACGGTTCAGCTGCCAATCTCATTCCTAAGGCCATGATGCAGAGACTTGGGAAGACTGATCAAGACCTGGTTTCATGCAACACCACATTGACGGACTTCACTGGGAAGGAGACAGCATGCCAAGGTATTCTGATCATGAATCTAACAATAGGGTCCAAGACCTTAACAACGCCTTTCTTTGTTGTCAATTCACACTCTTCCTTCAATGTTCTACTGGGGAGAGATTGGATTCATTCCTGTCTAGCGGTCCCCTCAACCCTTCACCAATGTCTTATTTTTTGGAATCAAGACGACGTGGAGGTAATATGGGCTGACCGTAGACCATTCAAGGCCTCTACTAACCATGCAGAGGCCCACCTATATGATGAGGGGGTTGGTCCAATGAAGGTGGCAGGCCTTGACAAGTATGGCCGCCACAGAATAGCCCCCATTCATAACAAGAAGTCAGCTGAAGAAGTTAAGGCACTTTTTCAAGAATTAATCGGTCCAATGATTACGGAATCAAGTAGGCCGATTATAGCTTCATCAAAACACTCTTCCCAATGTCAGTAAGTCCTTCAGGAACAGAGAAACATGTGGCTCTTCTAACCACATTATCGAAATTTGAAGCTTATCTACTAGAAAAGAGGCTGATGTCGCCAAGAGTCAGAAGAAGACCTTTCGGCCTGTGCGGCCGAAGTAATCAACGAGGATGAAAACCTGGTTGAAAATCTTGATGAAATCCGCCTCGAAGACCTTGAAGCAGCCCCAGCCAAGTTGGATGATTTAAAGGCTGACGTGCAAGATCCTTTGGAAGAAGTTAATTTGGGAGATCCGGAGAATCCCAAACCTGTATGTATTAGTCAACTTCTGCCAGAGGACGTGAAGGAAAGGTTCATCCAACTCTTAGGAGAATTCAAGTCCTGTTTTGCTTGGACTTATGAAGAACTGCCAGGTCTGTCCAGAGACCTAGTGGAGCACAAGCTGCCTATTCAACCAGAATTCAGACCTTTCAAACAACCGCCAAGGAAGATGTCCAATGAGGTCTATTTGCAGGTCAAAGAGGAGATCGAAAGTCTCTTCAATGCTGGATTTATACGCACAGCCAGGTATGTCACTTGGCTCTCTAATATTGTGCCAGTCCTTAAGAAGAACGGCAAGGTCAGAGTGTGTGTAGACTTCAGAAACTTGAATTTGGCATCCCCAAAGGACGAGTATCCAATGCCAGTCGTAGATCAATTGGTAGATGGAGCTTCTGGTCACAAGGTCTTGTCCTTCATGGATGGACATTCTGGCTACAATCAGATCTTTATCAACGAGGCCGATACGGCTAAGACTGCTTTTAGGTGTCCTGGAGCCCTAGGAACCTTTGAGTGGGTCGTAATGCCCTTCGGCCTAAAGAATGCTGGTGCTTCGTTCCAGCGAGCAATGAATGCCATATTTCACGATTTCATTGGGCATTTCATGGAGATCTATATTGATGATATCGTGGTCAAGTCTCAGTCCTATGATGAACATTTGGAACACTTAAGGAGGTCGTTCTTGAGAATGCAACAGTTTGATTTGAAAGTAAACCCCTTGAAGTGTGCCTTCGGAGTCTCCGCAGGCAAGTTCCTTGGATTCTTGGTCCACAACAGAGGGATTGAGATTGACAAGAACAAGGCCAAAGCAATCATGGAAGCAAAACCTCCTACCACCAAAAAGGAATTGCAGAAGCTCTTGGGTTCGTTCAACTTCTTGAGAAGGTTCGGTTCAGGTCTTTTCTCCACTCTTGAAGCTGAAAGACCATGATACTTTTGTTTGGGAGGCAAACCATCAGAAGGCCTTTGATGAGATCAAGAGCTACTTAGCAACGGCCCCAGTCCTTATGCCTCCCATCAAGAACAGGCCATTGAAGCTCTACATCTCAGCGGCTGAAGGCTCTATTGGTGGCCTTTTAGCTCAAGATAACACTCAAGGAAAGGAACAGGCAGTTTATTATTTGAGTAGGTTGTTGACTCCTTGTGAAAGGAGATACACTCCTATTGAAAAGATTTGTCTTGCCTTGTACTTTTCAGCAATAAAATTGAGGCACTACATGCTTCCCGTTTTGGTTTACATCATGAGTAAAACAGACCTAGTTAAGTACTTACTTTCTCAGCCAATCATGAGAGGCCGAATTGGTAAATGGTCTTTAGCTCTAATGGAATTCAATTTTTAATACGTTCCTCAAAAAGCTGTGAAGGGCCAGGCCCTAGCAGACTTCCTTGCTGATCATCCATGTGTGGATATCGGCGATGAATCTGAGATAGGACTGAATGCTCTTGAATTATCACTCACTCCTTGGATACTGCTCTTTGATGGATCAAGGACTCAGCAGGTCTCAGGCTGTGGAGTAATCATTATTTCTCCTCAAGGCTTGAGGACTGAATTATCCTTTCAGTTTGATTTCCCATGCACAAATAATCAAGCCGAATATGAAGCGGTCATTATAGGCCTTGAGATCCTTAGGGATTTAGATGCTAGAGAAGTAAAGATTATTGGAGATTCAAACCTTGTGATCAATCACTTGGCAGGAACGTTCAAATGCTATAGTGAGGACTTGGCTCCTTATTACATGGCAGCAATGCAATTAGTTCAAGATTTTGATAATGTTATTGTCAAACACGTCTCAAGGAGTATGAACACTGAAGCCAACAGCTTAGCTCAGGCCTCAACAGGACTGAGGCTAGCTCCAGAAACAATCCACAAGATCATCACGGTTCAAAAGAGATTGCTACCTTCTTGTAAAAGAAGAGGTCTAGGACTGGAGATATTTACTTCTGACTTCACGGGTGAAGAGTCAGATGATGAACCCGAAGACGATTGGCGTACACCTATCATCTCTTTTCTAAAGAGGCCTCATCACAGGGCCTCTAGAAAGGTAAGAAGGAGAGCCATGAGCTATATTCTTGTGGGGAATGAGTTATACAAAAAGAGCTCCGAGGACGACTTACTTTTAAGGTGCCTAAGACACCCTGAGGCTTAGTTGCACGAAGCGGGAGCGGGGGCGGGAGCGGAAGCGGGGGCGGGAGCGTGGGAGCGAGGGAATGCAAAAGCTCCCAAGGTTGGGAGCGTGTACATATATTATTAAACTAATGTAGCATAGAATATTTACTTTAAAAGTACAGTCATTTTAGGAAGTCAAAATATAGGCCAAGTCCTCCATAAGTGTAAGAAATGGGCTAGTGTTACAATATAGGATGATTTCTTTTCAAGATATCATGACTTGGGCTAGATATATGAGTTTATCAAAGACCAAGTAATAAAGCCAAGTGATAAATCCTTGTTTTCCTATACAAAGATCATACAAAAGCTCCCATCTTTGTAAGGGGCGAGCTCCCATCTCAATGGGAGCGGGCTCCCGTCAAGCTCCTTAGTTGGGAGCGCAAAAGCGGGCTCCCAAGGTGGGAGCGGCACCACTTTAGGAGCTCCCTGCAACTAAGCCCTGAGGCCATGAGAGTTATGGGCGAGGTCCATGAAGGAGTCTGTGGAGCCCATCAATCAGGAATAAAGATGAGATGGCTAATCAGAAGGTACGAATACTATTGGCCAACTATTCTAGAGGATTGTATTCATTTTTCCAAAGGATGTCAACCCTGTCAAGCTCATGGCCCAATCCAGCATGTCCCTGCAGCCGATTATCATGCTGTGGTCAAACCTTGGCCATTTAGGGGCTGGGCCCTTGACGTGATTGGAAAAATCTATCCTCCTTCATCTGGAAATCATACTTACATCTTGGTAGCCACGGATTACTTCACTAAATGGGCAGAAGTCGTGCCATTAAAATCTGTGGATCAACAAGAGGTAATCAAAGTGATCAAGGAAAGAATCATTCATAGGTTTGGATTGCCTGAACATTTGGTTGCAGATAGGGGAACGATATTCATGGGAGAGTAAGTGATCAACTTTGCTGCACAGCAAAACATCATTGTTTCCAATTCCACTCCTTATTATGCACAAGGAAATGGTCAAGTCGAGTCCACCAACAGGACCCTTGTCAACATTATAGAGAAAATGGTGGAAGATAACCTAAGGGCCAGGCATGAGTTACTTTCTGAGGCCTTGTGGGCTTACAGAACCTCAAAGAAGGAAGCCACCAACGTGACTCCTTATATGTTGGTATATGGACATGATCCAGTCCTACCAATGGAGATAGCAGTAAAGTCTGCAAGGATAGCATATCAAAATGGCCTCACTCTTGCAGATTACACTCAGGCCATGTTGATGGAACTTGAAGACTTGGACGAGGTTAGGCTTGCAGCCCTTGATCATATGTTGGTCCAGAAAAGAAGAGTTGCTAGATCTTATGACAAGCGTGTAAGGAAGAAGAGCTTTACTGAAGGAGACTTGGTTTGGAAGGCTGTCTTTCCCCTGGGGGAAAAGAATTCAAGATATGGCAAGTGGTCTCCAACCTGGGAAGGACCTTATCAGATCGCTCAAGTCCTTAGAGGTAATGTCTATCATCTTATGGACTTAAATGGTGGTTTGTTTAAACATTTAACGAATGGGAAGTATCTAAAGCATCATTACCCTACTATGTGGGAAATGAGAGATTTCGGGGAAACTCGGTCCAACAAACTATAGAAAATTTGATAGTAAGACCTAAGCAGAGGCCATGGTACCTGCCATGCAAAAATTAATAAAGGCCTTAAGCTTAGGCCACATGTCATCAAACCAAACCAGCGCCTTTGGCCATTCAAAGGAAAGTTTCAGGCCAAGCACAAAAAAGACAAGTTTAAAGTTACCACAGATCAAAGTCAAAAGAAGGAAAGAGTTCTTAGAGGCCAAAGACCTACAGAAGGTCTTTAAGGTTGTTTTTAAGACCTTCCCAGGAGGTATCGAGGCTGGCTAACTGGGCTTCAAGCATTTCCCTTTGACCTCGAAGGTTTGGCATCTCTTCAACAAGGAGGTTCAGTTTCATCTTTTGACTTCGCGATCCAGCCTTCAGATCATCATGTTGTTTGGCCAGAGTTGTGGCTTTATTTCAAAGGATAACCAAGCGGCCTTCGGCATGTGCTAATTTGGCCTTTAGATCTGCAATTTCTTCGGAAGTAGCAACAATGCTTGCTTCATTGAACCGCATATCTTCCTTCAACTGAAGCCATTCGACACTGAATTTAGCAAGCTCCGTGTCAACCGCTTCTAGTTCTGCCATCTTGGCATGTATCTTGCTGAGTTCATGGGAGGAGGAGTCATGAGATTTTACCATGTCGGGGAATTCCCTCAGGAAATTTTGAAGTGCGGTTTCTTCTGCCCCCAAAGCCTGAGACTTTACCAGCACGTCCATGGCCTTCTTGATGTTTGAAGCCCTAGCAGGGTGAGCTGCGGCCTTGAAGTTCTGAAGTAAGGCCATTCTGAGAGCTGTTTTGGCCTCAGAAACTTCCTCCGGGGAGAACTGTGATTGTGAGGTTGAGCCAAGTCCACTGCCAGAGGTGCCAGTGGTGGCTGCCTTCAACAGGGTCTGAGCAGATTTAAATAGAGAATCCAAGTCTTCGTCTTCATCTTCCTCTGCCACGTTGATAAGTTCAGGCTCAACAGAGGGATTGATCAATGGAACAGGCTGGACAATTGGAGATCTAGGCTTTTCTGGAGTTCTTGAGGATGCCTCGTGCTCAGGTTCTTGATCAGATAAGTCGACTTTCTTCTCTTCCGCCTCTACTTCTTCAAAATAGTCATCAAGTTCCTGGGGATCGAAAACAAGGGGAAATTGATGATAATATGGGGCCATAAACATTGGGGATTTTACATCACAGTACAGCCTTACGATTGGGTTATGCTCAGTAGCAGACACGGTGTTCTCAGAATCGGCTGGGGTCGAAGTCTTTTTTCTCAATTTCCTCTTCCTCGAAGGAGCCGATTCTGCCTGCCCTTCTTCACCTTTGGAGGCGGCCTGTAAGGAAGAAAGTTAGCAAAACATTCAAACAGAGTAAAAAGGGGAGAGCTGAGGAGAGCTCAGACCTTGCCCGAAGGATCTGTTTCGGGAGAACTGGTCTTAGCACTACTTCGTGTCCTCCCAACAACTACTGTTTCAGAGGCCTACAAAAGGAATGATAACATGATTACCTTATTCTGAAGGACTGAGCAAAGGGCTAAAGAATTCATACCTTTGGCCATTGTCTTTTGGCTGTGGTCTTCACCCTTTTGGGCCTTTGAGCAGGAGGGTTTGCAGAAATCTCTTTCGTTTCATCTTCTGAACCTGCCAGCAAGGGAAGAAGTTAATCCAGGTCTTAGGAGGATATAGAGAAATTAAAGCATAAGTAGGCCTCTTAATATTACCTTTTCTTTTAACACTGGAGGCCAGGGAAGGACGGACTTGTTGCAAAGGAAGGGTGATGCCAGGTTCGGGGTCGCCAGCAGGATGGGGCAGAACATTGGTAAGAATATCCAGGTATGGAGCTGAAAAGTGCAGCTTCGTATAGTTTCCCCACCAACTGTCAAATTTCGCACCCTTATCCGTACACTCAACATAAGGGTGAAGGGCAAAGGTCTTCCTAGCTTCAGGGAGTACGTTCCTAACTTTCTCTAGATCTTTGGGTTGAATCACTGGTCTGTCAGTAAAGTCCTCATTCAAGGACTGGAACGGGGGCACAGGTGTAAGCTGGCACAAACCGAATTGCCTAGCAAACTGAGCTGCATTGTAGTACTCCACTCCGCACTTGTAGTTTGTGGGGGTAAAAGCCATCCCGTACATGAGGTCCCTGGAAATTAAAAAGCTGGTCCAAACCTCCATATAGTCATCATAATCATCTCCTGGGTCTGAGGCACCTCGTTTCAACCACCAAGGTACGGTATCTCTAGCAAAGGGCATCCAATTCTTTCCCATACTCGTGAGTTCGTGGTAGAAGAATTTGAAATAAACACCAAAGGCAAATCGAGGGCCACGAGTGTCAATATAATGAAGTCCATAGCAAGTATTCTCTAATTTCTTATTCATGGGCGGAGCGAGTTTGGGGAAATAGGACCACAGCCATAGGGTGATGATCCACAATGGACCAGGGGCAAAAACAAATTTGTTACTGATTAACTCTTTCATTCCTCGGTAAAGGTGTGCCAGGACCAAAGGGCCTAGTGCCAGCTTCTGCCCAGAAGCTAGGGCACAGGCCAAATCAATGAAATCTTTGGTTACTCTATTGGCAGACACGCAGAAAATGAACTTGTTCAACCAATATAGAAGAAAAGCTACATGCTCAGTATCTTCAACTGGACCTTTTCTGGCATAATGATTTATAAAAGGGGAAAAAGACAGGGGTTCCTTATATTCGAAGTAAGGAGTCTTTTGAGATAGAAAATAATTGGCCTCGATCCCATGGGGACGGAGGCCTGTCAGAAAAGCCAGGTCTTGGAGTGTAGGGCTCATGAGACCAACCTTGAAATGAAATGAGTTTGTGGTAACGGACCAGAACTGTGATGCTGCAAGGAAGAGATTTTTATCCATGTCGATTAGAGATCGACTGAGAAGAATTGCGTCTCTGATTCCAATCTGCCTCCATAGACTCCCTTTGGCCTCCATCACTCGATCAAGCCACTCAACGTATTTGGCGTCAGGTCTGTGCCAAAGCCTGTTGGATATCTCCGTAGTAAAGCGACTCCAGTCAAAGCTGGGTGATTCGAAGGGGAGGGCTTCTTCGGCCAGAGGATACATCGACGAGAGTTGAGAAGGGAACCCCTAACTGGAACGCGGGCCTTAACCCGACTCGATCTGCATTTGCAATCACCAGGACGTCATTCGTGATCACGATGTGTTCATCGGCTAGGATCTTACGAACCTGTACGGATAGGCTGTTGGGGTTTGGAGGCGGCGTATGGGCTTTGTGAGTAGCCATCTTTGTTAAAGATCAGAGACGCAGACGGGAACAATGAGGAGCTAGGGTTTTCTTTTCTGGGTTTCTCTCGAGTAAAGGAAAAGAAGACAGAGAGAAGGTAGAGAGAAAATAGAAACTACAAGAGTTGGAGTTTTTATGAAGCACGGTGCAAGAATCAAGGAACGCCGTTGCAGTTCTCTCTCCTCACGTTCGAAATTCAATGGGCAAATAAAGAGATTAGACTCTTGATTGACACAAGAGAGAGTCCTGGCGGTTTCAAAAGCTGCATGGAGGCCAATGCAAGGCCTGGGGTGATGACACGTGTCCCCTAGGCTCAAAAGGCTGTCAATTATTACCGATGATAGGACTCCTCGGTGGGGTTTTTATCTTGGAAGCCGTTGATACTTAATTGAGTTTGAAGTGGGGAGTCTAAAACCCAATTAAGAGATATGCTTGGGAATTCGAAAAGTGGTTAGGCCTCATTAAGGCCTGATTACCCATCTTGATTTTAAACATTTGAATTTTCTTTCTTAGGCTAAAACAAGCCTGAGTATTTTTTCAAATCTAACGATAAGGACTCGTTTGGTTATGCCAAAAACTGTACTTTGTCCTAATTTTACAAGCCTAGATCTTGAACATGATCAAGGCATGGGGGGGCATTGTTTACACCCGTTTTTGGCACCCAGTCCTAAGCAAGCATGGGGAGGCCATTTAATTATCTTTTAATTAAATTGGGCCAAAAAGTAGAAAAGTATTGGGTTTAAATTAATGGGCCAAATCTATGTTGCATGGGCCCAATTAATTTTAGTGGGATTCGGGCTCAAGTTTAAAAAGTCGTGGGCCTATTTATATAAAAAATCAGCCGGCCCATGACTTATTTAAATTCAAGAAGTATTTTTATGGGTTGAAAATGTTAAAGGGTCATTTAAATTATTTAAATAACCCATTACCCAAGTGGCCCATGAAAAGTGGAGAGGAAGAAGGATATTGTTGCCGGTTGGAAAGCCATTTGACCGAGTCAAATGGCTGGAAGTCTTTGCCACCCATAAAAGAAGGAGAGAAAATAGGCCTATCATCTTAATTGGCCTTTTTTCAACCTTTTAACGGTTCATGATCAAAGTAAACACATGGGTAATTGTTGTTAACTTCCAATAATTACCCATGATCCCACTAAATATGTTAGTGGGTAGTTATCGCGGACACGTGGCAACATCTAAGGCTTACTCGAGACACATGTCAGCTCATGGTGAAGGCAGAAATTCGGCTTAGATTTGGACCAGTGCACTATTTACCCATGATTTCTTGTAACTTCCATTAACTACCCATTACCCCATGATCTAATTAGTTGGAAGTTATAAGGGACACATGGCGCCACGAGGAGAGGACAGCAAGCCCTTTACATGCAGAAAATCGAAGACCCTTGGCCTATAAATACTAGAAGACAAGGAAGAAAAATGGTCCACACACCAATCAAGCTCAACGCTTGCAAACTAAAGCCTTCCTAGCGAAGCAATTATCTCATTTCTCTCCCATTTCTATCTCTCTTGTACCCCAATTTTATTACTACGACGTAATAAAATTTTTCATATCTCTCTTGTATCCCCGACCTTATTATTACGATATAATAAAGTCATTCTACGTTGCTACTTCTTTTCCTACACGGTTAGGAAATTATTAAGTCCTCGCTCATAGAGGCAAAATCACGAACCACCACTGCAATCTAGCCCTTAGGTTTGCAGCACTATCGCCCTCACGGTTAAGAAGTCAGAAAAGGGACGCTCAGCCCTTACGTTAGACGCGACAAGTCTTGGCTCGCCCGCTCAGTCCTTGAGCCATTTTCGAGCCGAACAGATATTCATTTCATCTGGTTAAATTAATTTGTCAAAATGAGACGAGACTAGGGAGCTGAGCTCCGCATTTAAACAAATTGTTTTTTTTTTTTTTGTGCTTTTAAAAAAACTTCTTTAAACAAATTGTTTTTTTTTTTTTTGTGCTTTTAAAAAAACTTCTTTTTTGTGCTGTTTGTTGTCTTTTCTATCAGGAGGAATTGAAGGCATTTTATAAAAAAAGAGTCCAATTGTTGCAGATCTCGAACAGGCGCTTTTGATACTCACGAATGACACTGCGAGGTTAGAAAAAAAGCGTGACAAGAAAAAGATAGAGATGTTACGGAAAAGAAAAGAAACTGATAAGGTCCGGGCACATGCTGCAGCGTTGGTAAGATTCATTTGTTCCTTTCTTGTTCCTTCTTTTCCTTTTTCCTCTGAAGCTCATGTGCGTCCCTCTTCGTAGTATAGCGTCGGGGCACACGTATCAAAGAAATTGGCAGCAAAATCCAACTCTTCGTTTATTACTACTGTTTTTCCTGTATTCTGTAACTAAGGAAACTGGTCACAGACGTTATCAAAGAAAATTTCAGTAAACCGGCTTCGCTTATGAAAACTTCAAATGGTCTTTAGGGGAAATAAACTTGTGCAATACTCTGTTTCGTAAAACGTGTACACCAATATCCCAGACACCGTCACATAACCCGTTAAAAAAGGGTAATTTTACTCAAAGGCAGTTTGGTACGCACACTTGCTATGGACACAGTAAATACCAAAATAAAATTAGTGCCAGAAGATAATGAAGCTTTAAAACATTAGCAACAAATTTTTAAGGGAAACAGCAATAGTTTGAACTTAGAAGGAAAATTTCCAGCAACGATATTCAGTATTTTCGTTTTTGAATTAAATCTTTGACTGGATTAGTTAGGTTGTTCTATTGACAATTTTTTGGCTTGATTTGTAATTTCGGAGTTTTATCGGTTATTGGGTTCTTTTCATAATCATGTTAAGTAAAGGCCTTGAAAACCCTAACCCCACAAACAACACACACCTCAACAAGAACAATAACATAACTCATTTAGTCCCCAATCATTGGGGGTATGGGCGGGGATGATTGGAGGCTGACCTAATCTTTGGCAATATATGTACAAAGTGGCTCTTTGAAACAGTGACCCCCCTAAACCTCTAAGAACCGAGAAATTGCATGGACGTTTTGTTACAAAATCATGCCCCTATATCAAAGCTGGAAGGCATCGGAGAGGGCAGGTCTAGAGATCCAAATCAATTTTTGTGCTAATTACCACGCTTTCTTCATTCATGGTCAGTGGCGCAGCCAGGATTAGGCATCACTTGGGGCACTATAAAAACAAAAACTCTGAGGACTTCCAACCTCCAACATCCCACTGTCCTACAACTTGATGGTTGTTGGCGATCAACGGTGGCTTGTGCGCGTGTCAATTGTTACATCATGAGAAATGAATAAGCTCTTAGGTTTTGGAGTACTATTTTGTTTACCCACCTAAACAATGGGGAACAATTTTCATTGCACATACTGGGTCAAGAGTACATACTGGGTCAAGAGGTCTTACCGGATTTCTACTTTGATAATTAGAAACATTCATTATGTGGGGCATGTTTTTGTGTCAATTCAAGCACGTAATGAGACGAAAACTACCAATTTTCAGCTATTGAGCAAGATATCTTCATTATGTGCGAACTAATTGGTTGATGAACTATATAGAAAGCGATAACTGTCGGTTGTAAGGTAGTTTTTTGGGTGTGCCATCCAACTATCGGTTGGAAGCGTGTGCAGCTTATGGTGTATCAAAGCTCTGTGAGCTTGGTGTTTTCCCTAGATGTAACCCCTTTGAATATTTAATAAAAGTTTCATTTGCCGAGCAAAAAAAAAAAGGAAGCGATAACTCTTTGATTCAGAAAAAAAAGAGAGAGAACTAAAACTAAAACTAAAACTTAAAAAAAAAAAGAAAAACAGTGTGGGCCTGTGCCCATGGCGGTCCTAGTGTGGATCTGCCATTGTTCATGGTCAAGAGCATCTGACTAATGAGCACATACACAACACACACCTGCATGATTGATTTTGAGGAAGGAGGAAACACACGGGAAGCGAAGGGACTTAGCCTACTCTTAAATCTTCATCAAATGGGCAATTTGCATCTTTAGGTTTTCTCTTGTATTTTCCTCCAAAAAAGAATTATAATAATACAGAAATATTTGTAGTTATGATATCCGATTTCGTCTGGTTAATTGATTTGGAAAAATGATCGGACTAGGGAGCTGAGCTTCGAATTTTTAAGAAATTGTGCTGTTTATTTAAAAACTCTTTGTGCTGTTTGTTGTCTTTTTAACAGGAGGAATTGAAGGCATTGTCTGCAAAAAAAAGTCTACATTGACAAGGAAGTGCTTGCAAAGCTCAAAGAACTGAAACTGGTAATAGACGTTACTCCCTTCGTCCCCTTTTAAGTGTCCACTATAGAAATACGTGCATTTTCATACCTTGGAAAATATATTTCTCCATATGAGATTTTTATTTTTTAGCACTTTAATTTGGTGGGAAAAAAATTTGAAATCGTTCTATGGAAATACATTTATTTGCGTCCAAGAAAATACATGTATCCCAACGGGAACACTTTAAAGAGGAACGAGGGAGTATCAAACAAAATTTTGGTGAACCAACGGCTTCGGTTAGAGGAAATAAAGTTTTGCGCTACTCTATTTCATAAATGTGTATGCCAAGATCTCAGACACCTTCACACAAACCATAAAAAAAAGGTAATTTTACTTGGAGAGAGTTCGGTACTCACACCAGCTGTAAACGCCGTATTTACCAAAATTAAAGTGGTGCCAGAATATTTGAGTGAAACAACAATAGTTAGAAGGAAAAGTCCTGGGCTCCTTGCAACAAATTTCAATTTTCTCCCTTTATTTAGAGTTGTATTAGACATTAGTGAATGTTGGGCTTATATGTTGTTTGTGGATTGAATAGTTGGGACCTTCACATATCGTTGAAATGTCCAGTTCAATGTAGCTCAATGATAATAGTAAAATAAACTCTTTAAGAGTTAAATTATATTCTTTTGGCTGAGAAAGGAGGGTGTGTGAGAGGCCCAAGGATTAGAAATCGAGGCTCAGGGACGAGTTAAAAAGGCAAATGTGGAGTAGTAATTCTTATTCTGTTGTCTTAAGATCAATCTACAAGACTACAAGTTCTTAAACATTTTTTTATTTCTTGATTAGCAAATTTGGATAAAATGCGCGCAGGAAGCCGGAGCAGGGTAGAGCGAGAAGGAAATGCCTCTTGCCTGTTTTTTGGAAACTTAACATGAGAAGTCACAAGGCAGTGTGTTGCCTCTAGCCTGTTTATTGGAAACTTAACATGAAGAAGCTCCCTTTGTGGTACTCTTTGCGAACTTTTGGCAGGATATCCATCTTCCTATGTCTTGTAGATTGGAATTAAGCCCCTATTAGTATATATTTTCAGTCTAGTTGCTTCCTTGTTGGAGTAAAGCAATTTTCTTTCGTGCATGCAAATGATACCTGAGGAAAGCTCTCCACGAAAGGGAGCTTCTTCAGCTCTGTTCAATTCTAACATGGCTGCCCCAGGTTTGCCCCGGACATTGTTTTCCGGGCCCATTTCGATGATGGGAACAGTTTCAGGAACTTCCCTTCCGAATCACGAACCACATCGCTATAAATATGGTTTCACTAGAGTCTATCATAAGAATAAGGAATGTTCCTTCTTATGCCTCAAGAGGCTGCCACCTGTCCCCTTGGCCCTATACTTGCTTAATCATATCAGAATTCACAGGGATTTGCTCCTACGTACTAATCAGGGACTTAGGCTATGTTTCCACTGATTGATAAGTTCTGAACCAGTCAACTTCTTGGTCACTATTTTCTTCGGAACTACTTAGATCAATTTCTCTCAATGCTGCAAGCATTGCTTTTCATTTTGCCTTTTTCACTGACCTCTTGATTTCAGGACATTGTGATTTCAAATGGCCTGGCCTCTTACACTGGTAGCATATGATGTCTCTTTTCTTGCTATTTTCTCCTTTGGAACCATCTTTTTCTAAAATTCTTTTTGCCCTTTGCATTTTTCTTGTCATAGACTTTTTGAGTTTTCTTGTGATTACCACTAGATCTTCGTCACCGCTTGATTCGGAGTCATATCCACTCTCACTTGATGTGCTCGAAGTAGAAATTTTAAAAGCAAGGCCCTTTTTCTTTTGGCTTCCACTATCTTCCAAATTCATTTGGATTTCATGAGTCATAAGGGAACCTAAAAGCTCATCCAAACTGTAATTTGTGAGATTTTGTTTGGCTTCAATTATTGCCATCACTTTTGGCTCCTATTGCTTTGGTAATGACCTAAGAATCTTTCTCACAAGATCAACATTAGAGTAAGACTTTTCAAGAGATTTCAAGCCATTAATAATATCAGTAAAGCATGTACACATGAGATGGATTCATCAGGCATCATTTTAAACAATTCATACTTGTGAACAAGCATGTCAATTTTTGATGCCTTAACCTGACTAGTACCTTCATGCGTAACTTCTAACTTATCCCAAATTTCTTTTGCCGATTCACATGTAGAAACTCTATTAAACTCGTTAGGATCTAAGCACAATATAAAAGATTCATAGCCTTAGCATTCAATTCAATTCCAGTAATAACATTCGCATTCCATTCTTTTCTTCTTTAGGCACTACTACCCCATTAACGGTTTTGGTAGGACGGTGCGGCCCATCAACAATAACTTTCCACAACTTGTAGTCAATTTGAATATAAATACGCATTCTAGCCTTCCAATAATTGTAGTTCGACCCGCTAAGTAAAGGAGGTCTATTATTGGCCCTCGGGAAGGAAGGTGCCGTAAGGGGTTGCCATAGATCTTACCCTAAGATGATTAAGTCAAAAATAATTAGAGCCTCGCTCTGATACCAATTGTTGGTCCAAATAGCAACCCCGGGGGGGGAATTGGGTTTCTCAACTATAACGCGGAATTTTAAAAAACTAATTGCAATCTATTCAACTACAATTCCAATTTCAATGATATACTATTCTACTCATGCGATATTGATATGCAAAATTGAAAGTAAAGAGAGTACGGAAGAGAGAATCGAACGCCAGGATTTATAGTGGTTCGGTCCGCAATTTCATGGCCTAATCCACTCCCCAAGTGTCCAACTCGGGATTTGCTGCACTATCTCTAATAGTTACAATCTTCTAGCTTCACGGGTGCTAGACAACCTTTACAATGAGCAATCTATCCCCAATCGCTCCAACTATTTTTGACTCCGGTGTTAGTCACACCTAACCCAACTAGTTTTGACTCCGGTGCTAGTAACACCTAACTCTCAAGTGATTTTCTCTCCAAAACCACTCACTAAAAGATTAACTCTCACAAGAGTATGAATAAGGGTGTACAATCCCTTTTACAATAAAGATCAAAATAAGAACTCTCTCACACAAGTGTTTAGATATCAAGATGAAGTGTAGTTGTACGTCTGATAGATTTTCAAGTGATGCTCACAGCCATTTTCTTCGAAAGTTCTCTGTAAATTGCTTCCTCTAGCTTCTCTTTTTATTCTTCAAAGAATATGACTGATACGTTGGAGAATTTTTACCGCTAGACACAAAAGGCTCCTCCCTTACCATTCTTGATTTCTTCAATCTTCCTCCATAATTGGCTTCAAATCAGAGATATATATTCCATATTCCATTTAGCCCTTTGAACCATAAAGAAAAGATTTGTCCTTAATCTTTCCTTTTCTTCTTTTAACTCTTGACTATTGGAGATAGGTTCCCTTGTTGCCTTATCTTCAAGAGCTTGAATCCATGGCTAGGATGCTAGAGAAATAGCCGAACATGTCTAGGTTAGGAAGAGAAGAAAATAATCCTGTTCCAGAGGGTCAATCGGTTTCCTGCCCTTTGTGCTCTTTGCATCTTGAAACGCCGGACCATCTGTTATTGCAATGTCAATTTTCTTGGAAGACCTGGTCTCTTATTTTGGATTGGTGGCATGTGACGTGGGTATGTCCAAAATCGTTATCAGATTTGGCTCTGTGGTGGTTTGACACCAGGTTTAGGAATCTGGAGAAAAGTGTATGGGTAGTGTCTTTCTATGCCACACTGTGGTCTTTGTGGCTGGCTTGGAATGACTATGTGTTTAATAACGCTACTACGAGTTTTGAAGAGGTGGGGGAATTGGTAAAATCTAGAGTTGCAATGTGGATGAAGACCAAGTTCGCAATCAAGATTTATTCGGTGGAGGAGTTTAAGGTGTACCTTGATGGCATTCGTAAGCTTAAGTTATAGTTCGTGTTGAGGTGTTGTGTCTGTCCAACATTGTGTTGAATGGGCCAGTACTTATGTCTGCTTTTTTTTTATTTCTCCCTCGATGTACCCTTTCGAATTTTTAAAAAATAGTTTCGTTTGCCGAGGGAAAAAAAAAAAAGCTTAACCATAAGATATTTCACCAAAGCAACCTTGAATTTTAGAGGACCTATTAAGTAAACACTCCAGGATAAATATAGTGATAAGAACCAGGCCAATAATTAAAAAGCTTTGTCAATTAATCAAAATAAAGTTAATTGAACATGTGTTTGTTATCATCAAAATCAATAAAGTATTCTATACAAACCTTTGGGCTAACACCATAACGTACTCTTGGATCACAACAAATAAAGGTACACTTATGCCACAAATAAAGGGGAACAAATTCTCCGAAACCCTAACTTTGATACCATATTAGATTGTTAATCACCAACTCATCTAAAAACTTAAGCTGTTGGAGAAAGGGGCAACTTTATTTCCCCAACACAGATTAAGGGACAAATTAATGTTTATTGCAGAAAGCTTTGCAGCTATGGCTGCCTTTTCTCTTCTCGTATGGTTTATAACAATTGGTTTCTATGTGGTTGAGATAGCATAACCCTTCTAGCTTGGAAAAGAGTTCGAATCCATTTGAGGGATCAGAATATATAGCACTAAAACAATAAAAACAAATGCCATTCTCAGAAACTATAGAAATCATCCTAAAACGAGGCTATCAATGGAGTACTTATATATAGAGGTCACTCCTGTACTAATTAGCCAGAAAATATGAGCTTTATCTAAATTTAGTAGTGAAATCAGGTTCTTCTACCACATAACCAAATCCCACAAAAAAAAAAAAAAATCGAAGTTCATATAACTGAGATCTAGAAACGATGCTTCCAACAACAGTTTGTATTCTGTAAGTGTAAAAACAACAAATTGGGGCACGAAAGTTTTTTTCTTTTGAAAAACAACAAATTTCATGAAAGAATTTCCTATGTATCTCATCGACCACTAGAAACATGCACTCTCCATTGACAGTGATGAGAATTGCGCATAGGCTAATGGTGGTTTATCAAATAAACCAACTTCCAAGTGAAGATCGAAGGGGAGATAAAGAAAAGATCGAACATAGTTTATGGAGCCTCCGTGAATAAGTTTTTCCCATGATGGGAATAAGAGAAATACTCACAATACTTCTCACATAGTCACTACTCTTTTATTAATCAATTTCAACACAAAATTACATACACAAATCCACCCCTCACAGCTCACACATACTCTCCCTCACTCTCTGCTCTCTTTCTTCTCTTTTGTCCACACATTTCACTACGAAAAGTTTATACATTTATACACAGACGTGAAGGACACACAGCCACACAAAGCACTCTATTATACAAACCCCCAACTTCCCACATTTAATCATCAGACAAGCACCTAAAATTTGGCACTCATTACTCTCTCACCTCACTCTCTGCCTGTCACTTCTGTCGTGGTTCCAACTAATAATAATTATGTTTGGCCAAGAGATTTATGCAATCATCATCTCCGGTTGCATTTCTACGCTCTTTCTGAATCTCGCTAGCCGATTCCTCCGCAGAGCGACTGCACCTAATTACCTTAATTTCGCAAAATTCGTGTAGATTAGCAAACTCAATCGGGATCTGCTTCAGATGTGTGCAATGATTAACCACTAAGACATTAAGTCTTGGAAATTGATCTTCGGAAGCATTCCATTCTTTGATGTCCAGATCCTGCAACCTCAAGTACTTGAGTTGAGAGAACCCCTCCTCAACTTCACTTGTGATCCAAATTGGTCCCTGACAGGCCCGCTCTAATAATTTGAGAACCTCAAGGCTCGGCAAGGTTTGGAGGATTGATAGCTCCTCCCACTTTAAGCACGTATTCCCCAAAGTTAGCCGTGTAACAGTCGGAGGAAACTTCAACTCTGGCGGAAAGGTAGTTGCCTCGTTCGGAATGCGGCGTTGGTTAAAACTGAGTGTCTCAAGGCATTTCAAGAACTCTAGGTCGGGGAGCATCAAAACAAAATCATTGGATATTAGTTCTCCATGAAATCCTAGCTTCCTAAGATTGGGAGTCCTTACCAAGAAATTTCGGCACTTCTCACAAGGACATATTGGATGCAATGTCTGTAAGCTATCCAAGTTGAACGAAGGGTCACAATCAATTCCAGCTGCTACGTCAGGATAACGGCCGCTGCTAAGATGATATTTGAATACCCCTCCTTTAGCATATAGATGCCTCAACTTAACCATCTTAAATGTATCGCGAGGCAACAGAATGGTTTTCAAATTCAAGCCAATTGACCGAGCTCGGAGGTAAAGGGTTTCTAGGTTGAAGAGGTTGGAAAATGGAGATGCAAAGTTCGATGTGTGAACTGGTAAATTAAGTGCCAAGTATCTCAAATGAACTAGATGTGCTATATCTCCTTCGCATTCATCGGAGATAAAACACAACACTCTGAGAAGTTCAAAGTTTTCAACAAAGAATGCCAAATTTGTTTCTGGGCATTTAAAAGTGGAGTTTCGGGAGACGAGGCACAGAAGAGAACGAAGGTTTTGAGTACGAGGCATGAAGGAAAAGTACTTACGAAAAAACCGGCTGCCAATGAAGAGGCGACGATGGTAAGTTGCATCATGACGTAAAAAAGCATCCTTGTAAATTTGCAAAAGGAACGTATCCTCCTCAGCTTTTTTCAAACATAATTCACGCAAAAGATCATGGATACGGCATGCTTTAATTCCTCCACAGGACCTTTTCTTAGCTACCATTACGAGACTTCTATCTATAAGACTATGCAAGTAATCTTTTGCGATGTCCTCCAAGCGTTTACCCCCTTCAATTTGTTGAATAAATCCCTCTGCGATCCATAACCATATCAACTCGCGAACGAGGATTTCAGAATCTTCAGGGAATCCTCCAACATAAACAAAACATGCTTTCAAATGAAGAGGCAGGTGATTGTAACTAAGTTCTAGTATCTCCATGCAGCCGTCCTGATTTTTGGCAATGATCGAACTTAAACGTTTGGAAACTTCCTCCCACTTTGTCTTGTCTTCAAATTTCAGAATGCCAGCTATTGTGACAATTGCGAGTGGTAGTCCTCCACATTTTTTTGCTATCTGCTCACCGATGCCAACCAACTCCGGTGGGCAAGATTTCTTCCCGAATACCTGTTCAATAAATATGTGCGATATTAGATGTCTATAATTATAATTACATAAAACTTGATCCAAGTAATTGGGAAATGACATGACAAGAAATAATAATATTTTAAAATAGAAATTCTTAAAACAGAAATTAAAAATAGGAAACATATGACAAAAGTACAAGGAAGCATATGTTCAAATCAGGATGTTTAGGTATACTACGTATACTAATTTTCTTTCTTTTTCTTTTTGAAACAATTACCTTCTTTTCTAACAACTCCCAACTGCGACTTTCTGGTAAGGGATTCAAATAATGAGGGACACAGTGGATGCTATGAGGTTTAAAAAGTTCTCGACTCGTGAACAACACTTTACTGCCATTGCATTCCTTAGGGAATGATCTTTGGATATCATTCCAGGCTCCAATGCCCCATATGTCATCCATGACAATGAGAAATTTCTTTCCCTTCAAGCATTTGAATGTATCTTCTCCCAATTTATCCTCACTACTCTTCTCGTAATCTCCATGTTTCGTTGGGGAAGCTGATTCCAAAATACGAATCAACAAATTCCTCTTCATAGTCTTATCATAATCTTGAGAAACATAGACCCATGCACGAATTTCAAAGGTATGTAACGTCAAAGGATGATTATACACTTCTCTGGCCAAAGTGGTTTTTCCGCCTCCACCTGCACCAACGATTGATATTATCTCCAGCTGTTCATGGTCTCCACTGCCTTGAAGTAGTCCCAACAATTTCACTACCTCCCCCTCTAAGCCAACCACCACCTTCTCTTCTGCCACTTTGGATGTGTTTCTCCCTCTTGATGAACCTGAAGCTTCTGTAGGGAAATAAAAAGAAGGGTTACGATCAAGGACGGAGCCAAAAGTTAGTTGAGGGGCCAGTAGTTTTAATTTACTATTTTACATATATATTTTATTTGATCTGTCATTGATGAATTTTAATCACTTAACTTGAGTTGGGACTAGTTGAAAACCTAGTTGACTTAGTCTCCTATTTTCCCCCCAACAAATCAAACCACTATGCTACTAGTACTCCTATAACAGCTGCAAAATAATGTGCCGATCAAATAAATAAACAGTTGCAAAATAATATAACAACCGAGTGGTCTAAGACTTTGATTAAAAATATTATATGACATTGTGACATATATGAGTGAGTAAGTTTTTCTGAAAAGGTGCATTCCAATTCACTGACTTCGTTATCACAGTATTTACTCCTCTTATTCTTCCTTCACACACGACGTCTCTTTTGCTCTATTATTTTATCCTCTTCATCACTGGTTTATGTATGGCTCAGATTCTATTATATTTTCCGTATATAGATCATATTTGCTGCTGGATTTCGTAGAGTTTAGAGTGACAGAAAACTACAACGTTAAATTGTGAGTTTAATTCGATGCACATAAGAAAACTCGAATGTCGTATTCATCTTGGGGAAAGAGTATCAACCCCGTGCAGAAGGGGGTGTTATCCTTCCTAAGCCACAAGCTTTTCTATTCTTTTCCCTATCTATTTAATTTAGTAAGTTTGATTGATGAATATTACTTAGAATTATATACGATTTTAGCATAAATTCCAATCACATACATTTTCTCCAATAGGGCCATAGTAAGGTTAGTAAAAATTTAAATATTATGTTTTGGAATAGAACAATTTCTCACATCCCATTTTTCAGAGCTTGTCACTAAAGAAATTTGCTTTGCTTATATCATATTTATGACATGATATCATCCCCAGAAGAGCCCGGCCAACATAGTTGAAACTGAAAACATAGAACACTGGCAGTTTTTGATGATTAAAATACTGAAAAAATGTACCAATACCTTCACTTTTGGAAAAAGAGTGCTCAAGTTCTTCGACTGCTGCTCCCTTAATGTCATACGTATTCTTGTCATGAATCTGCTTTATCTTAGCCGTAAGAGTCTTGATCTTCTTTTGGACACTTTCAAGGTCAAGGGAAAGATGATCCCAATTTTGATTAGCCTTTAAAGCTTGAACTACAAACCGTTCTATGATATTCTCTGCCTCAAATACCACGTCTTTGATCTGCCTCACCAGATTCATTACTTCTAAATGCTTGTTGCGTTTCTTCTCTGTAACCTTAAGGAATCCTCTCATATACTCTATCTCCTCCTCAAGAGATTCAAGCTTCTCTCTTATGAATGATGAGAACCCAGACCTCATTATAAGTTGCTTCAAGTTCTTATGGAAAAAATCAACATCAAAGTCACCCATCTCTCTCTACAAAAGGAGATTGATCAGGTAAAAGCAAGTTAGAGATGAGATAGAGAAAAAACAAATTGATGGAACAGGTTTAGAAATGTGGTTTCTAATAACAGCTACACCAGCTATGATACATAAAATTGTCATTAGAATGATGTAGCAGTGGTATTATTATAATAAGTTGCGTTCCCAATGTATATTTTTGGTTTATAAGAGCATCTCCAACAGACTCGCGTAAGCTTCGGCGAGGTTAAAGAGGTGAGTCGATTTGCCATTTTCTGGTTTTCAATAGCCTTGTTGGACGCTCACCATTTTATCCCCTCGCTGGAAGACCTCGCCACACCCAACGAGATACAACACCTCGCCACACCCTTGCTTCTCCTCTGCAACGATCGTTTACTCTGACCAGCCACTCCGATGACTCGGATCTCGTATAATCCCGCCTTTTGCTCCGACGACTGAGATCTCGTTTACTCCGTTTTGGTATGGAGAGGTCGCCGTCGAACTAGGGTTCAGTTTACTCCATGTGGGACTTCCGGCGAGATCTCTTTTAGGGTTTTGGGACTTCGGCGAGATCTTGTTTAGGGTTGTGGGACTCCAGTGAGATCTCGTTGTGGGTTTTGGGTCTCCGACTGAGATTTGGTTTACTTGGTTTGGGACTCCGGCGAAGTTCAGTGAACAGATTCCGACGAAGTTCAGTGATCAGATGACTCATATTTGGTTTTGGCATGTAAATTGTTACTGTTGGATATATAGTTCTCTTATTTGATGCCTAGCCAAAGGAGAAAATTCCTCTTTTCCTAAGCAATTTGCCTAGAATTATAGTGAGGCTGTTAGAGATGTTCTAAGTCCGAATGTTGCCACTCCATTTGGTGGGCATACTTAATTATCTTATTGCGTAAATTTCACTGATATCCCCTCTATTCTACTGAAATCACATTGACAACCCTCTTACTCTGTAAAATCATGCTGCTCCTCCTTGCTTTGTGACTGTATGGGAGTTCATTTGTTTTTTTGCACGACAAAAAAGCTATGAAGCACCGACATCTCTAGAGATCGAAGTGTCATAGTGTCCGGACACGGGGACACGCGTGGAACACGTATCCGTGTCCAATTTCCACGCATCTGTGTCCAATAATTTAATTTAAATTTTTTAGGGGGACACGACTGGGACATGGCGAGGGTCAATCTGTAATTGTTTATAAATTTTTGGAGATCAAATTGTAATTGTTTATAAATTTTTGGGGATCAAATAGTTATTACATAAATAAATAAATAAATAAATAAAATACACACATGGTGTGCCCCCTGCCGTATCCGTGTCTCTATTTTTTTAGAATTTCCGCGTCCGTGTCCATGCATCATAGTAAAAAAAGATAGACTTTATTAACCTTTGAAGATGAACACAAAGATTAAAAGGATACACAACACAAGGGCATCACGATAAGGACCATACAACCTAACGTCTTGAATCTATTATTAGTAAACTGTTAGTCGACCAAATGGAAGTACATTTTTTTAAAGTACATAACATCAAGAGATATGCATTCACCTAGACGAACACTACCCTTAGTTTACTAATACTAATAACAATAAATTGATGAATTCACGAAAACTCTCTCATCACCTCCGCTTCTCTTTTATTTGGTATCACCACCCTTCTAACCTAATGATAGTATCCATCACCAACCCGCCCCGCTTTTGTGTGATTACCACACCTCATGGGCCACGACTTTGAAGAAGGCACACTCACTTAGGCTCCATTTGGACAATATTATTTATTTTGTCTTTATTTTTTTTAAACTGTTAGTAGTTTCGTGTCAAATTTTTTTTTAATTAGTAATTTGTACCGGGGAGAAATTCAAAAAGTAACAATTTGATCCAAAATTAAAATTTTCACTAAAGACAAAACTAATTCAAACCCAACAATTTTTATTGCAGTATGTCGTCATTTCTAAATTTCTTTCAAGTTCTACTAAATTCTTTTATATTTCTAGCTCAAAATAAAAAAAAATGAAAAAACAAATCAAGTTAGTTCAAACTTGAGTTCAAGAAATTGAGTTTTGCACCTCACTTTTTTACAAGTGCACACGCAGCACACCAAATTTTGTGTTATAGTGGTTTTATTTTGTGTGCATGATCTAAAGCACTGAAAGAAAACTTGGAAGTGCATCCATGAAAATTTCGAGTGCAAAAATTATTTCCCTTTGATGACTTAAACACTGTCAGTTATTCAAAATTATCGACATACAACCTTTTGGCTTCCCAATTCTCTCAAATCACCGCCACATAGAAACGGATCTTTTCATGATACCCATGGTAAATATAGACCGTTTGATTGTAAAATGGGTCAATCACAGCCATTAAAGATGATTTGTGTGTGATGTCAATAGAATCGAGGGGGTGAAAGTGAAATTTATCCCACTTTATTTGCACATTTTTTATTCCTATCATGCCCCCTAATTGTTTTTTTTGGGTAAATCATGCCCCCTAATTGTTACTTATACGTTAACTCATTGTTTAATGAACCCACTAAGGCTCCGTTCCGGAAACCTTCTTAAAAAATAAGTACTTATTTTGCCACTTCTCATTCAAAAATAAGAAGGGTCATTCCACAAAATCCAAATAAAAAGTTACTTTCACATTTTCAAACTCAAAAATAATGTAAATGAAAAAGTTAATTAAGAAGTTAATGGTTTTTACAATGTAGTAACTTGCTAAAATGTGGATCTTCAGTTGGGATGCCTTGTATTCTTTAGTCCCACATTGGTTAATTATGTTATTCTTGTTTTTGTAGTCTATTATAAATAGGGTTTTTGGGGAACTTATAAAGTATCTTTTGGGCTTTCATATTGTGGCGTTTCTAGAGTTATGGATTATAGTCGGCTCTTTGTATCTCTGCTTCACGTTTGTTAGTGAATCCTCTCTCTCCTCGCCCGTGGACGTACCCATCTTGGCATTTCTCGTTCTTAGTTTGCATTCATAGCGTTCGTTACAACAAACTGGTATCAGAGCTTTAGGTTGCAAAACGAGGGTTTCATTTCCGATTGTGGCTACGGCGGCTAAATATGAGATTGCGAAATTTGATGGGCAGAGCAGCAGTTTTAGTCTTTGGAGAGTAAAGATGAAGGCTCTGTTAACCCAACAAGGATTGCATAAGGCTTTGTTAGGCAAGACTACTCCTAGAATAAAAAAGGAAGATTGGGATGATACAGATGCCAAAGCTTTGAGTTCTATTCAGTTGAGTCTGGCAGATGACGTTCTTCGCGAGGTGGAAAAAGAAACTTCAGCAGCAGGAATTTGGCCGAAGTTGGAAGGCATATATATATATATATATATATATATATATGACGAAGTCGCTCACCAACAGATTATATATCAAACAACGTCTTTATACGTTTCGGATGCGAAAAGGTATACTTGTTAAGGATCATTTAGACGAGTTCAATCGTATTATTATGGATCTAAAAAATATTGATAGTAAAATTGAGGATGAGGACCAAACCCTAATTTTGCTATGTTCTTTACCACTTTCGTATGAGCACTTTGTTACAACCCTATTGTATGGCAAAGACAAGATATCCATGGAGGATGTTAAGGCCAGCCTATATTTGAAAGAATTGAGGAAAAAAGTGTCAGATGAGAGTAATGCACATGCGGGGGGTTTATTTGCTAGGGGAAGAACAACAGAAAAGGAGGAGTCGAGTAATAGGGGAAGATCCAGGTCATCAGGTAAGAAGAAGGGAAAGTACAATTATTGCAAGAAACTCGGACACTGGAAAAGTGACTGTTTAAAACTCAAAGGAAAGGGAAAAGAAGACCAGAAAGGGGGTAAAGTAATTGCTGAAATTGTTGAAAGTTCAGATGAGTCAAATAATGTGTTATCAGTTATAGAGGGCGATTCTCGTTCTAATACCGAGTGGATTATAGATTCTGGATGTTTATACCACATGTGTCCACATAGAGAGTGGTTTTCTACTTATGAGGTGATCAATGGTGGTACGGTTTTGATGGGCAACAACATGGCCTGTAAGACTGTTGGTTCAGGAACGATTCAGCTTAGAATGCATGATGGTATTGTTAGGATTTTATCTGAGGTTCGACATGTTATGGATTTGAAGAAAAATCTTATATCTCTTGGTGCTCTTGATTCTCATGGTTGTAAATTCCTCGGTGAATGTGGAGTTTTGAAAGTCTCGAAGGGTGCATTGGTACTGATGAAGGGTCAGAAACGTGGTAACCTCTATACACTCTAGGCAGTACAGTTCTAGGTGCTGCAGCAACTGTTGCTTCATCCAAGGTTTCAGATTCAGACTTGACTTGTTTGTGGCATGTGCGCCTTGGGCATATGAGCGAGAGGGGGATGACAGTTTTGAGCAAACAAGGTTTACTATGCGGCCAGAAAACTGAGAAGCTGAATTTCTGTGAGCATTGTGTCTACGATAAGCAGTGCAGGGTAAATTCAGTACAGCTGTTCATCGCACCAAAGGCACGGTGGATTATTTTCACTCGGATCTTTGGGGTCCCGCAGAGGTAACTTTTAAATGTGGTTTTCGCAATTTTATGAGTATTATCGATGATTTCTCTCGTAAGGTTTGGGTGTATATGTTGAAACATAAGAGTGACGCCTTTAATACATTCAAACAGTTTAAAACTTTGATTGAGAATCAGACTGGTAAGAAAATAAAATGTTTGAGAACTGAAAATGATATGGAGTTTTGTCTTGGTGAGTTTGATAGGTTCTGCAGTGATGAGGGCGTTATGAAACATCACACAGTGAGAAAAATCCCTCAACAGAATGGTGTGGCTGAACGAATGAACATGATTCTTTTGGAGAAGGCACATTGTATGTTGTCCAATTCCAGATTGGGCAAAGAATTTTGGGCTGAAGCCGTTTCCACGATATGCTATTTGGTGAACAGGTCTCCGTTGACTGCTATTGAGTGTAAGACTCCGTTTGAGGTATGGTCAGGTCATCCAGCTGATTATTCTATGTTGCGTATTTTTGGGTGTCCAGCTTACGCTCATGTGAATGAGGGTAAATTGGAGCCACGGGCCAAGAAGTGTATTTTCTTGGGTTATGCAGCAGGTGTCAAAGGGTACAGGTTATGGTACTTTGATGATTTGAAGTTTTTGATTAGTAGGGATGTGACTTTTGATGAAAATTATCTGATTAAGGGGTCTAAGCAGGTTAAGGATACAGTTCAGGAACAGAGTGTTCCAAAGTAGGTGAAGTTTTTGAGTGAATCTTCTGACTTAGGGAAGAAGCATATTGAGAAGGCAATTGAAGAGGAGTTCAAGAGTTCAGACATAGAGGTTGATGCGTTAGTTGAGCAACCACACACTATTGCTAAAGATAGGCCAAGGAGGGAGATTCGGCCTCCTAAAAGGTATTCGGCTTATTCTGAGATGGTGGCCTATGCTTTATCAGTTGCTGAGGCAGTTGAGTATGAGGAGCCTTCTAGCTATACGGAAGCTGTTTCGAGCGTTGAGTCTGCACAGTGGTTTGTTGCTATGAATGAGGAGATTGAGTCTCTTCAGAAGAATCAGATATGGGAGTTAGTAGAACTGCTGAAAGGGAAGAGGATTGTTGGGTGCAAGTGGGTCTTCAAGCGCAAATCTGGTATTCCAAGGATAGAAGATGCTCGGTTCAAAGCTCGGCTAGTGGCGAAAGGATACAGCCAGAAGGAAGGTGTTGATTACAATGAGGTATTTTCACCAGTTATAAAACATAATTCCATTCGCATTTTACTTGTTATTGTTGCATGTTATGATCTTGAGTTAGAACAACTTGATGTCAAAACTGCGTTTTTGCATGGCGAGCTTGAGGAACAGATTTATGTGCTTCAGCCTGAGGGATTTGTTGTTTCTAGTAAGGAGGATCATGTTTGTTTACTTCGTAAGTCTTTGTATGGCCTCAAACAATCCCCTAGACAGTGGTATAAGCGGTTTGATACTTTTATGATAAGCCAGTCATATTCTAGGAGTGAGTATGACAGTTGTGTGTATTTTTGAAAACTTCCAGATGATTCATTTGTTTATCTACTGTTGTATGTTGATGATATGCTTATTGCTACCAAGAGTGTATCAGAAATCAAAAGGTTGAAACAACAGTTAGGTAGTGAATTTGAGATGAAAGATTTGGATGCGGTAAAACGTATTTTGGGTATGGAGATTTACAGAGATCGAGTAGCTGACAAATTATTTTTGAATTAGAAGTCTTATGTTCTTAAAGTGCTTGAGCACTTTGCCATGCAGAACTCGAAGCCAGTCAGTATCCCTTTGGCAGCACACTTTCGACTTTCAGCTGAGTTGTCATCACAGTCGGAGGATGAGGAGAAGTATATGTCTCAGGTTCTATATTCGTGCGCAGTTGGAAGCCTTATGTATGCCATGGTATGTACTCGTCCTGATATTTCACATGCAGTTAGTGTCGTTAGTCGTTATATGGGGCGTCCAGGAAAGGCATATTGGGAGGCTGTGAAATGGATACTACGGTATTTGTGCGGAACTACAGGTGTTGGTCTATTATTTGGGGTTGCCAATTTTGGTGATCATGCTGTTGGTTATGTTGATTCGGATTTTGCCAGTGACCACGATAAGAGGAGGTCTCTAACAGGTTATGTCTTTACTCTGTCCAAAAGTGCCATTAGTTGGAAAGCTACTTACAGGCTACAGTCGCGCTGTCTACAACAGAAGTGGAGTATATGGCCATTGCTGAAGCTGTGAAGGAGGCATTATCGATGAGAGGTTTGCTTTGTAAGTTTGGTCTTGCACAGGGTGTGAGTTAAGTATTTTATGATTCGCAGAGTGCTATACATTTGACTAAAAATCTGATGTATCATGAAAGGACCAAACATATCGATGTCAGGTATCATTTCGTTCAGGATATCATCTCACAGAAGCAAGTTGAGGTGAAGAAAGTGGGTACGGCAGATAACCCAGCAGATATGTTGACTAAACTGGTTCCGGTTGCTAAGTTCAAGCATTGCTTGGGCTTGCTTGGTATTTGCAGTTGATCGCCCCTCGGGGGCATTTGGCGAGTGAGAGGTTAGAAGGGGAGAACTGTATTTGGTGATTTGGTTCAGTGGAATTCAAGTCAAAGTGGAGAATTATTGGGAATGCCTTGTATTCTTTAGTCCCACATCGGTTAATTATGTTGTTCCCGTTTTTGTAATATATTATAAATAGGGTTTTTGGGGAACTTCTAAAGTACTTTTGGCATTTCATATTGTGGCCTTTTTAGAGTTACGGATTATAACCGGCTCTTTGTATCTCTTCTTCACGTTGGTCAGTGAATCCTCTCTCTCATTGTCCGTGGATTTACCCATCTTGGGGAACCACATATATCTTGTGTCTTTGTGATTTCTTGTTTATTTTTCAATTTCTCGTTCTTAGCTTGCATTCATAGTGTTCGTTACAACATCTTCCATTTTCTGATCAAATTTTGATGATCCGAGCTGTTCAATGTGTTTATAACGTGATTGTAAGAATCCCTGCGAGAAATCGACAAAAAAAAAAAGAAGGGTTTGATCTGAGTAATTTTTCATAAATGCTAACAAAAACTATTTTATGAAAAACTGGACGGATAAAGCCATTCCCGATCTTTTTTTCGTTTTTTTACTGATTTCTCGCGAGTACCTTTAAAAACATGTTCTGAACACATTGAATGGCTTGAATGATCAAAATTTGATCAAAAAATGGGAGGACCATATTTTAGCAAATTAAGATGGTCCTTATAGGAAGGGGTATATATATCTACCCACCCTGGTTATAATTGTCCGTACTTACAACACTTGTTAGTTTGTGGCTCAAACATTAGTGTGTAGTACGTGATCATTTTTTTAATGGCACGAAAGAGAATTACCCGTGTTTATGGTTATAATAGAATTTGGCTCAGAGGGCTTTCAATGGACACCCTTAGAAAACTATGAAACTAAATAAAAAGTCTTAGGATGTTCGTTGAACGGCATTTGAGACAAAAATATATTATGACCAAGTAGAATAAAATGATCATAAAAATAAAAATCTTCGCAACGGTTCAAACGGATTGAAAATTAGAGCACTTAATTTTTTAATAATATTTTTTTAATATGCTCCAATTTTCAATTCGTTTGAACCGGTGCGACGATCTTCTTTTCTGATAATTTTATCTTAAACAGTCATAATGGAATTTTGGCTCGAAAGCTTTCAATGGGCACCCTAAGAGAGTTATAAAACTAAATAAAAAGTTTTAGGATGTTTGTTGAATGGCATTAGAGACAAAAATTTATTATGAACATAAAACTAAATAAAGAGTTTTAGGATGTTCGTTGAACGACCTTAGAGACAAAAATCTATTATCACCAAGAAGGATAAAATGATTATAAAAATAAAATTTTTGCAACGGTTCAACCTGATTAAAAAATGAAACACTTAATTTTTTAATCATGTTTTTTGAACGGCGTGTGTGTGTGGTGGGTGCCACATAGGACGACCCTTTTGTCCCGACCATCCGAACAGAAATAGGCCTCCGTCCAACGCAATTTCCAATTGTCTCCGGGGGCATGGAAATCGAAAATGGAGCCCAAACTTCTACAGGAGCATCAATCCCATCTGCTTGTATAGTTAATCTCATCAATATCTCATATTTTGTACGGGGAGGGATAGCATGATATTCGATGAGGCAAGAAGAAAAAACCTCTCATCAGTTTGGTTTAAAGTCACCACCGAAGGTAGTAGCCTAGTGGGTAGGGTGTCCTTCATCCTTAGGTGAAACTCGGTTTCGAGTCTTACCAGTGGCAATGGAGTGTGGGGATAAACACTTATGTCCACTTGTATCTAGGTGGTGCTGTGGTGATGGTATGTCCTCTCGGACAGTAGCTATGGCTCGAATCCGACATTTCACAGCGGGTAGGGAGCTTGTTGGGAGTCCGTTTGATGCATCGACCCGTTACTGCGTGCTCAAGGCCCAATTTGTATGAGAATAACGATAAAGAGTCCACCATATCACTTGGGCTCAATATACACTGAATGACCCATATCTACTTAAAAGGCTAAGTCTTGTAAGTGATGAGTTATCCAATTGTATATTAAGGTTCAACTCTTTTTTTGTTTATCCGATGTGGGACTCAACGTTCACACATGTTCTAACAAATCTCCCCCTCATGTGTGAACCGAACATTGGGCCTTAATCTCTCTTTGTATCCAAGCTCCCCCTTTATTTTGATCCATAACTCTCAATCCTATCTCCCGAGCTGGGCTTATTATGCGCCCACTCAATCGATTCAGAGTCATCGCAATTGAGAGCCAACGTGCCTAGTCACCGGCACCATACTCCCCGACGAGAACTCCATTGAGAGCCAACGTGCTCATTCACCAGCACCATGCTCCCCAACGAGTACTCAACTCTATCGACAATGAGCCATCCAATTCAGCACTTCAACATCGAGCCACTTTGCTTCATCGGGAGTCACCTTTTTTGGACTTTATACCGCTCCACGAGTGTTCTCATGTGCAAGCCCCTTCAATGGTGCGTTGAGAGTGTTCCCATAGATCGTCAGCCATTAGCTCTGATACCATTTGTTGGGAGTTTGTCCGATGAATTGACTCGCCACTGCGTGCTCAAGGCCCAATTTGTATTGGAGTAACGACAAAGAGTCCGCCACATCACTTGGGCCCAATAAACACTGAATGACCGATATCTACTTAAAAGGCTAAGCCTTGTAAGTGATGAGCTATCCAATTGTGTTAAGGTCCAACACTTTTTCTGTTTATCCGATGTGGGGCTCAACGTTCACACATGTTCTAATAGAGCTCCTATGGTCACGCCCATGGGGTTGTTACGTTGGTCGTCCCTCCCACCGTTTTTGACAGTTCAAAAAAAGAGTCTTGTTTAAAGTCATTAGAATATTAATTAGGGGTCCCTGGCCTCTATAATTGAAGTTTAAGTACTCCATAAGTAAACTTGAAAACCACTGATCAAGTGGTCCGCATTGATTATTATATAATATTGGTCGTAATCTTTGTGCATGCCTCATCTTATTACTTTGAATTGGTCTCTTCCAAAAACCCAAAAAATAATCTCATCAGTTTTGTTTAAAGTCATTAGTATATAGCACAATTTTTGACAAATCAGATCATTCCAGATATTATATATAAGGAAAATACAGTACAATAAAAGCGAACATTACCGGTCCAAAAAAAACAAAAAACAACAAACAAAAATAAAAGACAACAACAAACAAACAAAAGAAAGAAAATAAAAAAGAAAAGCCGCCTGAAACCAAGAGTCCGAGGTCGGACTCGTCAATCACACTCGTGAAATGGGGTTGGAGTGGGCATAAATGAACGCAATTAGAGGTCCCTGGTTCTATAGTTGAAGTTGAAGTTGAAGTTGAAGTACAAGTAAACTCGCACACGACCGATCAAGTACTGTTCATATTGATTACATAATCATTTGCTCGTAATCGCCTTTAATACTTAATTTACATGATCCTCTTGATCGGTCGGTTACCAAATTGATTAAAAAAAGAGGTTTGATACACTCCATAAATATTATCCATGATAGTATTCATGAAACACTATTATGAATACTATTCATCTGAGTCATTCATTTATTCATGTTCTATCATGGATAATATTCATCTAAGTCATTCATTTATGTTTCATGAATACTATCATAGATAATATTCATCTGATCTGTTAATTTATGTTTCATGAACACTATAATAGACAATATTCATGGAACTTAACATTTTTCTAAAAACAATTACCCCTCTCTCTCTCTCTCTCCCTCTTGGGGCAACCAAGATTTTTAGCAAAGGTCCCGCATTGATCGACGTGCATGGATAGGTTTTTAATTATCCCAAATGTCGCACTCCGAAAATAAAGAAAACATTACCACTAGAGAGGATAATCATATTTATTGATTATATTTTGCCGAGGTGGCTGCACTCCAAGTTGAGGGTTTGAGAGGACACCTTGGGCTCAACAATGCTACTCCCTTCGTCCCTTATTTAGAGTCCAGTATTTCGTTTTGGGCTGTCCCTTAATAAGTATCTATTTTGTAAAGTTAGTGAATAAACGTTGGTACATTGTCTATTTTGTCTCTAAAAGTAAATTTCATTTTGAAAAGGAAGTACTGAGTAAAAGTGTAATGATGATAGATAAGTAGGGAAAGTGGAGGAAAAAGTTGATGTGAAATGTATAATGATGATGTCTTTTTAATAAGTTGAAGTTACGAAGCAGAACACTTAAAAAGAGACGGAGGGAGTATAAAATTTTGTACTTTTATATATGATTTGATTTTTTCTTTTCTTTCATGTCATTCAAAAAAAAAATTTATATCGTCAGCATGAACTGTTGATCATATGTTAAAAAAAAATTCATTTTAATTTGCGAATAAGTAGATGATATAGCTCAAATAAATTAAGCTTAATTTATTTCAACCAAAATAAATATGTTCATTTATATATTGTTCTGTGTACAAAACTTTTCATGATTTACGTTTTTGTCACCACTGAAGTAAAATCTAAGAGCCACCCTTTTTTTTTTGTGAACAACAAATTCTTTTTCTTAATCTTTAAGTGATTATAAAGATAAAAAGAGTAAGGAGAAAGGTAACACGTGCCCATCTAAGACCCAGATCCTTAATTGGCAAAATACCAACCAAAAAGAAACTCCCAATGACTGAAACCCAACACCTAAGAGTCACCCCTTTAATTTTGGAGATACTATGTGATGAGCTATCAACGTAGTGGGGTTTACACTTATATGAAGCATTTGGAGTCACGTTTCTCAACTCAGAGTAGTACTACGTAAGTTTTACTGACTCTGTCAAGTACTTACCCTAAAAGAAATGTTTTTGACTTTGTCAAACACTCTTTAATTAATTTGCACTCACAGCCACTTGAATCTCTCCGATCGAGCCTATAATTAATGGACATCAAGATTGCACTTCAATTTCATTCCAAACTAGTCTATCCAACCAACTAAAGAGGGAAATGGGTTCGAAAGCAATTGTTTTCCTTGGCCTTTTTCTGGCCATTGCTCTTCTCATCTCCTCGGAGGTGACAGCCAGAGATTTGGCCGACGCTACCACTTTTACTACTCCCACTACTGGTGAGTCCTTTATCTTAACCCGTGCCTACGGTACTACGCATCTCGGTTGGAAGGGAATGACAGTTGTGTGATTTAGGTGAAAATCATGAACACTTAACCGGGAAGTGGGAGGATGCACTACAGCCTTTGGATCAAATGAATCTATGCCGTTCCAACAACTTGTCTCCACACCCTTCTGTTTTATAATAGAGATATATCAAGCAAGTTGGTTGATTTCTTATATTGGAATTAGCCGTGACGAAACTTTTATGTATCCTGGTATTTAAGGTGGATTGGTATCCCTTCCTTCGGGAAGTTTCTAATTTTCTGATCACATTTGTATGATTGGTTCCCTTCATACCAAAATCGAGTTTATCGGACTTTATTAGATATATGGTCAGTACATGTGAAAATTGAAGAAAACCAAAACTAGGTCCAAAACACACTAAATCAAAACCCAATTTTGGTTCCCCTTCTTTTTTTTTTTTCAATTTTTAATTGTGCCGATCATGTATCTACTAAAATTTGATAAACAAGATTTTTGGTATGATTTAATTCTCGTTGAACTCTACAAAATGAACAGAACCGATCATCCACATGTGATCAAAAAATGGCCGGAAAATTAGAAATTCCCTGAAGGGGATAACAACTCCCCCTTGTATACCGGAGATACATAAAAGTTTCTCCCTTAAAAGGGTTTGGCAATGGGCGGGTTGGGAATGGATATCACTATTCCCGTCTCTGAACCCAAATCCATCCCCGTCCCCGATCCCCATCCCCTCCCCGATCCCCAATGGGGAATTATTATTACCCTCCATCCCCGCTCCAAACAGGGATCCCTGAGGGGAATCGGGGATCCGAACTGGAAAAAAAACAGAGATGGTTTGATTAAGTGAGAGAGAGAGATTACCAACGTCCTCTCCAAAAACCAATCAAATGTTGAGTAATTCTATTGAACAATTGGTGTGCATTATGCTATCATCCATTAGAAAGCACGGATGGATAGATATGTTGGTTGAACTCTCAAACTTTTATGGTAGCAGGGGAAAGGAGCAGTGGAGGGTTGTGTTGGCGAGAAAGTACAATCATTTTAAGACCTGCTCTTTTGTCCTTGTATCCTTCAAGAATTGGGAGGAAACAGAGTGGCCTAATTCCTAAACGTTCACGTAAAATTGGAATTCCACTATAAAATGACTTTCCATGATGTACTAAAAGGAAAAAAAAGGGTTGAAGGGAATAATTGAGAGAGATTACCTTTCAATCTGTATGAAAGCTCCAAAAGAAACGGTTGTGGTTCCAGCGTCCTCTCCAATCTGTATGAGCTTCTGGTTTGATTAACAGAGAGAGAGAGAGAGAGAGAGAGAGAGAGAGAGAGAGAGAGCAGTTGGCAATCACCTGTGACGTGTAGAGAGGACTCAGAGGAGAGACAAGTGAAGTTAGGGGGTGTTTGATAAAACTGACAACTGAAACTGAAAATTGAAAAATTAAGTACTGAAAACTGAATGCTAAATTATTTAAGATGAAAAGTTGTTTGATAAATATATTATAAGCAGTGAATTAAAAAAGGGCAAATTTTTGTAGTCGTCCCTATAGTTTTACGGTTGTCTCACTTTCGTCCCTCTAGTTTCAATTGTCTCAATTTCATCCATGTAGTTTGTTTTACGTTTCAAATTGGTAAAATCGTTAACACCGTTAACAAAACTAACGGAAAAATATGATTAGAAAAAATAAGTGTTCTAATTTTCAATCCGTTTGAACCGGTGTGAATATTTTATTTTTTTGATCATTTGATCTTAAATGGTTATAATGAATTTTTGGCTCTAAGACCTTTCAATGAGCACCCTAAGAGAGCCCTAAAACTAAATAAGGAGTATTCGGGTGCTCAATGAAAGGCCTTAGAGCAAAAAATTTATTACGACCATCTAGGATAAAATGATTAAAAAAAATAAGATCTTCGCACCGGTTCAACCAGATTGAAAATTGGAACACTTATTTTTTTAATCATATTTTTCCGTTAGTTTCGTTAACGGTGTTAACGATTTTACCAATTTGGAACGTAAAACAAACTACAGGGACGAAATTAAGACAATGAAACTAGAGGGACGAAAGTGAGACAACCGTAAAATTACAGGGACGACTACGAAAATTTGCCCATTAAAAAATGGTGAATTAATTTTAGTTTCGATTCTCTCTTAAATTACTAATGGTCACAATGTACTTATGATAATGGTGGAATGGTGATTGTGGTGGTGGTAATGGGTTGGTGGTGATAGAGCGCGGGGGTGGTGGCAGTGGTGGAGGTGGAGTGGTGAGGGTGGGAATGGAGTGGGAGTGGTGGTGGTCATGGTGGTAGTGGTGGTGTAATGGTGGGGGTGGCGGTGGAGTGATGGTGGTATAATGGTGGCAGTGAGTGGTGGCGGTGGTTGTGCAATGGTGGCATGGTGGTGGTGGTGGCAGTAGTAGCGGCGTGGTAGTGGTTGTGGCGGTGGGCTAGGGTGGTGGTGGTGATAGTGGAGTGGTGGAGGCGGTGGAGTGGTAGTTGTGCAATGGTGGCGGCGACAGAGTGGTAGTGGTGATGGCATTGTGATGGTGGGCTGGAGTGGCGGTGGTGGTGGTGGTGTGGTTGTAGGAGTGGTGGTTGTGGTGGTGTTGGTGGTGATGGTGGTAGCGAAAGTGGTGGTGGGGGTGGTGATAGCGTGGTGGTGGTTGTATGGTTGTTGAATGCAATTACACAAAAATTTAACCAAAATTAAGTAGCTCAAAGCTACTTATTTATTTATTATACTTTTTAGCCTACATTTTAAGTAGCACTTAATTTGTTAAGCAATGTAAAAAGTGGTTATCAAACCTACTGAATCACTTATTACTTAATTGATTCAGTTTTAAGTGTTGAATTTAGGTTATCAAATAACTCCTTAAGTATAAATAACGGGGAGGGGATGGCTCTGGGATCGGGCGGGGAATGACTCATACCCGTCTCCTACCTATTTCTCATTTTTTTTTATAAAAATTATCCCCAAATTCTACCCGATCCTCAAAAAAATCTCCGAATCCCTTACCCGTTGGAGAATGGATCAGATTGGCCAAAATTGCCATCCCAATCCTTAAAGAGTAATCTATTCCTAAATTACAACACACAAGCATGTACGGCCACCAAAATACAATTTCAAAAGAGTGGCTTAGAATCTTAGACTATATGATAACAGTCCCGCTACTGGGTGCATAGTTGCACCGGTTAATGTTCTTGAATTTGTGTTTTCCTTTGTAAAACGTCCTTTCATTTTCTGACTTTTAAGAGACAGCACTTAGGAGGTTGTACTTTCTACTCAGAGAAGAAAGGGCAGCCCGCGTTCTCTTACAAAGTAATTTTTAAGTGACAACTTTGCCCCCAAATAATGTCTCGGACTTTTTCACTTCACAATTGAATTTTTAGAAAAAATATGTTTTTGTCCTTATTTGAATTTTTTTTGCATTTATTCATTTTGCTCCAAATTTTTTGACTTTTTGACTTGGAAAAGTAAAAAAATTTACTTTTTATCCAAATATTTTGAACGATGACCACTTTTAAGTAAAAAAAAAGTCAAATTTTTTTTTAATGTAAAAGTGGTCATTGTTCAAAATATTAGGTAGAAGGAAATTTTTTCTACTTTTCTGATTCGTCATCAAAAGGTCAAAAAAAATTGACTCAAAATTAACAAACGAGAAAATTAAAAATTCAAATAAGGACAAAACGAAATAAGTGAAATAAATTGTTTGCAGAACGAAGTTGAGATTAAAAAGTTATTCTTGAAGCCACTTCTAACTTCTAACACATGAAGCCACTTTTGTAAATTTTTTTTGATAATTTAGGTGTCTAGGTCAGTTTTTGTGTATCTCGACAATTTAGAGGGACCAATTCCTCTGTTCACTTACGAGAATTCTAATGAAAGGCGTAGCAAAGCTCTGTATGGAGTCAATGGACTACCCCCAAAGAAAGTGCCCGCCAAGTATTATTTTTCTCAGGGTGATTTGGATTAAAAGTCAAACAGTATTTTTTTTTATCTTTATTAAAAAAAATCGCATTTGTTAGTTTTACATCAAACTTTTGTGATTTATTAATTCGTCTCACCGAGACGAATCAAAAAAGTAATTTTTTTTATTGAAACTCATAAAATTTTTTTAAAAGAAAAAAATAAGTAAAAAAAAAATTGTCTTATTGACTTATTTTTGTCTTTATTCAAAAAATTATGAGTTTCGATCAAAAATTTTACTTTTCCGATTCATCTCGTCGAAACGAATCAATAAGTTACAAAAGTTTGACAAAAAATAAACAAATACAAAAAAAATTTGAATAAAAATGAAAAAAAAGTCACTCAACTTTTTGGGGCTCCTTTCCACTTTCATTTTATTATCACCAAGTAAGGGTATTATTTTTAAGCTAGTTTTGTTATTACTTACAAAACTAAGGTCAAAAGTATAAAGAAGCCCATTGATACTACTCCTGCTTGTGTCGTTTTCTGTGTTCTGCCTGGCCTTGTATGAAAGTACTCATTGGTGGCTCTTGGGACCCTCACATAACCACGCTAGTTAGCACCAGTTAGCATTTGCCATATTATTATAATTATATAATAGGAATTCAGGTCGGGGATGGATCGAGGATCGGGCGGGTTCGGGAAGGACAGGCTTATACCCGTCTTCTAACTGTTTCCTATTTTATTATTATAACTATTCCCAATTTCAACCCGATCCCAGAATCCCCTACTAGTTGGGGAACGGATCAGGTTGGGTCGGATTGGCCAAAATTGTCACTCCCTCGATTTTAAACATAATTAGCAATACACTTTGAATACAAAGAGGCCTTGCTGTAATCCAGATATTACCCAAAAGTCCATTCTTCCCCCTGTTCTCAAATAAGCTTAAATATTACATTTCTGGCTCGAGGCCCCAAGTTATCAAAATACTAATATTTGACAAAATTAATATTGTTATAGTTTACAGAAAACAACTTTCCAAAACTTTTTTTTCAGACCTAATGCAATAAACTTCCTCTTGTATACCTTTGAAAATGTTACGATCAAACATGCACAACAAGCACTCCATGTCAACCTCCTTTGCTTTGTACCTGAAAATGATAGGGTTGAGCATACCACGCGCCTAGTAAAAAAAATCTATACATGATTTATATGTGGAAAAATTTTAAAATGGCACCTGAACTTTCACTCCAATGTCACTGAAACACCTGAACTTCACTTTATTTCAATTAAACACCTGGACTTTCAAAATCCCCAAATTGAGGCACCTGCCATTAGCCTCCATTCATTTCCCTCACAAATCGATTGATGTGTCTCATTTCTAGCGTTAAAGGGCCGCAGTAGAGATGTTAGAAAGTGAACTCAATGCACACAATCACAACCCATGCCAATCCTACTTCACTTTTGGATTGTGATTGTATGCATTGAATTCACTCTCTAACATTTCCAGTGGGGCCTTTTAACGCCAGAATTGAGTCACATCAGCCGATTTGTGAAGTAAATGGATGGAGGCTAATCGCAGTGCCTCAATTTGGGGATTTTAAAAGTCCAGGTGTTTAATTGAAATAAAATGAAGTTCAGGTGTTTCGTTGACATTAGAGTGAAAGTCCAAGTGCCATTTTGAAATTCTCTTTATATGTAGATAAGATAATCATGCACTCTGGGGAATCAGAATACGACAAGATATCACAACAAAGACCTTGAGGGGTTGTTCCAGTTTTTAAAAAAAGTAACTTTTTGAAAAAGAAAGGCAATTTCAAGCTGAAAAATCATGTATTTATGTAAATAATTTTTTCACCTATATAGATCTTATTTGATAGATCTCATTGAGATCTTTTAAACGATACAAAAAAATTAAAAAATTATTTTTTATTTTCATTATATTTAAATTTGAAATTACTTCTTTTTGAAAAATTTACTTTTTGGAGAAAGCGAACGGATCCTGAGTCCTATACCACAAAGGATCAAACTACAACCTCGAGAATCATGACCATTTTGGTTATATGTAAATAGAGTTTACTTTCTGATCAAAAGACCTTCCAATCGATCGGAAGTACCGTAGCGGCATCAAAAGAAGAGCCAACTGTTGGAAATAAGTATGAAAGTTTATCTTCTCTCCGATTATAAAAAGAAAAGGTTTATGTCTATGTATATGTATACGTTAATGATACGGTTCCCGATTCAAAATCCCGATCGGAATCCCGACGCTCCGCCGGGGACATTCCGGTCACTAGACGGCTGATCCGAGCCGTCAAAAAATTCTAAATAAAAAACAGAGTGGGTCTTCGTGAGAATCATCGGCATCCGATCTGTGTAGGTGCTCAATCCGAACACTCCATATACAAAAACATGGAGTGTTTGGTCGAGCACATACACACAGCAGATACCGTTGATTCTTGTAAAGACCCATTCGGTTTTTTTTTTTTAGAATTTTTGGATGGCTCGGATCAGCCGTCCGGTGGTCGGAATATGCCCAGCGGGGTGTCGAAATCCCGATCGGAAACCCTTTTGGTCGGGAACTGTAGCACCTCTCCCATGTACTCCCTCCGTCCCGGTTTGTTTGTCTAATTGTCGAAAACGTGTCTTTCAAAAGTATACTTATATCTTATATTTTATAATATTTTTTTTTATTTTGAAGATTTTGTATAATAAAACTAATTGAGATCTATCAAACAAGATCCATATTGCATATTAAAAACATTACGAATTGGAAATTATAACCAATTCTTTGAGAGGTCAAACGCTCTTAAAAAGTCAAAAAGGGGATAAACAAATCGGGACGGAGTGAGTATATGTATATACCTAACCTAAATTTAATTGGTGGTTGTATGAAAAGAAATAGTATAACATTGTCAAAATAAAGACGGTTCACCCGACCATTTTTATAAACAAAAGCAGGTGCATGTACTCCACTTAGAAAAGATGTACACACATACCCCACTATAAAAGATGCATGCACCTACTCCACTCAGAAAAGAGAAGGCTCTTGTGAACACATAGTGCACTTTTTGTTCATCGGTGAACATTATTCTCTCTCTCATTGGTTGAAATGGTGTGAATCTCACCAAGTGATGTCATGCTTACCATGCAATACACTTTTTGGTAAGGATGACATCACTTTATGGTGGGTGTAGGCATGTAAAAATTCTAGCCTATCACAAATCGCCACGTGTTGCTAGGGTATACAAATTGGCCAATCAAATGTCGCCAAGTGCCTACAAGTCAAAGTCAAAGTCAAAGTCAAAGTCAAAGTTTCATGGACATGCCAATCAAGTGATGCCAAGTGTCCGTGGTCAGAGGTCAAAGACATGTAGATGGACCAATCAAATGGTGCCATGTGTCAAAATGACACAGTTATTATTTCATCAAGCCCGGCCAATCAAATTATGCTAATTGGTGAATAATAATTTATCTCTTTATATATAATTACCTTTTCTAAAATAAAAAGAAAGGAAGGATAATTATCAAATTATTATCATTCCTTTTAAATTCAACAAAGGAAATAATTAAAGAGATCAATAAGGAAGGTTAGGGTTGGAGTCTCCACCCAAATCCTTATGATTAGAGGTGCTCCCTCTCATATTTTTTTCCATCTGCACATTGAAGCATACAAGCTCCAGACCTCTAAAGATCAAAGCCCTCAAGCCCTTCTGAATTCTTCAAGTCTGCATCCATCAAGAAGCTCTTCGAATCAAAGCTTCAAAGCATCGAAGAACTTTCAACCTAAGTCATCAACTTCTCCACGAATCTAGGAGAAGATTCCGCCGTTTGATTCGAGATCAAGCATCAAGCCCTCGTTTCAACAACTGAAGAGAAGAATCAGAAGACTTTATTTTCTTTGATTAGAAAATACATCAGAGATTGTAAACCCTAATTTCATACATCAATAAAATTGACTCTTGTTCAACATTTTTCCGTCTTTTTCGCAGACTCGAAATTTGTGTTCAACAGATTTTGGCACGCCCGGTGGGACAATCTCTGCTTCTCATCTCTTCTCTTCAACAAATCAAGCAAACTCTCAATGGCCGCTAAGAAGAACAGTTCAAAGGCTTCAAAGGCTCTTAAGAACAACAGTTCAAAGGCTCTTCAAGCTAAGGTTGCACGCTTCAAGTCTTCGACCATCGCAAAACCTGACTCTGGATCTCATGCTAGAAGTGGTGGTCCAATAACTCGAAACAAGTCAAAGGCTGCAGCCCAAGCCTCGCTTCTGCCGATACCAAACTCCGCCGTGGGTGCTGATTTACCGAAAGCATTGCCAACTTTCACAAGCTCACCAAAAGGGAAGGAAGGTGTCTCTACCATGGAGGCAGTGAAAGACATGGCAACCATCATTGAGAATCCCTTTGTTTATCCTCCCATGATTCATGAATCTGCTTCTGAAATTCAGAAGAGCACGGAAGAAGGCTATTTAAGCAGTTCTGATTCCACTTCTTCTCGAAGCACTCCTCTGTCAAACCTCAATGCCTTCACCAAGCTTGGCAGTTCTTCAATCATGGATGTTATAACGATAAATGCAGTCAGTCTAGAAGAACAGGTTGCTTCCTTGGCCAAAGCAGTTGAGGGATTGTCAAAAACCGTAGAAGAGCGCGACTCTGAAATTGCCTCCCTTAAGAACAAAATAGAAACTATGGAGGATTCAAGTCAAGCTGGGTCTTCAAACAAGCAAAAGGAAGTACCAAAAGAGTTTTTGCTATGGAGGATTCAAGTCAAGTTGGGTCTTCAAACAAGCAAAAGGAAGTACCAAAAGAGTTTTTGCTTTCTGGTGATGGTTCGATTCCCATGGACCAGCTGAAGGATTTCATTCTAGGCACTATCAAGCAAAAGTACGAGGAGGCGCCGAAATCTTCTTCTACTTATGCTAAGCCTTATACTCGAAGGATCGACCTTTTGAGGATGCCTGCTGGTTATCAACCGCCGAAGTTTTAACAATTCGAGGGCACAGGCAATCCAAAGCAGCACATTGCTCACTTTGTGGAAACATGCAGCAATGCTGGAACTGATAGTGATCTTCTCGTCAAGCAGTTTGTTCGAATGCTCAAAGGTAATGCTTTTGACTGGTATTGCGACCTTGAGCCTGGCACAATTGATAGTTGGGAGCAGCTGGAACAAGAATTTCTTAACCGTTTCTACAGCACCCGTCGTATTGTTAGTATGTTCGAGCTTACGAATGCTCACCAATGGAAGGATGAGCCTGTCATTGATTATATCAATAGATGGCGGCACTTGAGTCTAAACTGCAAGGATAGGCTGTCCGAAACTTCTGGAATCGAGATGTGCATCAAAGGCGTGCAGTGGGACCTACAATACATTCTTCAAGGAATCCTGCCTAAAACCTTCGAAGAATTGGCTACTCGAGCTCATGACATGGAGCTCACCATCACGGCAAATGGAAGGCAAGGTCCACCGGTGCAAGACTCTCGTAGAGCGCAAGATTCTCGCACCATAGGTAGCAAGCCTGATTTTCACAAAGGGGGCAAATTTCTAGTCAAAAAAGGTAAGAAGGAATCCATGGCTGTGAATGCTGCACCATTCAAGATCTCTACTAAACCCAAAGAAAAGCAAGTAGAGAGGTCCACTCAGCCGCAAATGAAGGAGAGGAAAAGACTCACGTTGAAGGAGATGCAAGAAAAGGTGTATCCTTTCCCTGATTCAGAGGTCTCTTCAATGTTTGATCAACTGTTAGATCTGAAACTCATTGAGCTCCTGGAGATGAAGCGACCCGAGGAAGCTAACAAAGTTAATGATCCAAACTACTGCAAATACCATCGCTTGGTTAGTCACCCAACCCAACGATGCTTCGTCTTCAAAGAGAAGGTAGTGGAGCTCGCTAGCCAAGGAAAGATCGTTTTAGAGGAAGAAAAAGAAATAGTAGCTATAAATCAAATTGTGGTCACTCTACAAGACGAAACTCAACAGCCTGAAGTGCCACAAAGTGTGAAGATTCAATTTGGGTCGTTCGATCCAATTGAGGTAGTGCGATGTCATTCTGTTCAACATCTTGGGGGCAGCATCTGTGCCAAAGCAAAAGTAGATGACATGGATGGCGAAGGATGGACCCTTGTAACTCGCAGAAGGAAGAAGCGCAAGCCAAGTGCAAAACATCCTCAATCCGTGGCCCCAAAGCCTAGTCCCAGAAGGAGGCATACAAGAAGGCAACAAAAAAGGAAGAAGCTGAAGAAAATAGCTTCAAACTTGCAAGAAGACATCCCTGTCCGAAGACTATGCACTCCATTTACTTTATGGGACTTTTTACCTGAGTCAATTCGCAACACCAGTCTTTTTGAAGCTTCATGCAATACTGTGAGTTGTGAAGAAGCTGAAGAGACGGAGCTAGAGTCACCTCCTGCATATAAGCACTCTCCAATCCATCTTGACTTTACTATTTACGCCAAAGATTGCTCTGCTTGCGTTGGAGCCATTACACTCTCCGACGAAGATTTATTGCTTGGCGCAACTCCACATAATCGTCCGCTTTTTGTCTCTGGGTACATGTGCGAACAAAGAGTCCATAGGATACTCCTGGATGGCGGATATGCGGTCAACATCTTGCCTCTTCGTACCCTGAAGGAACTCGGTATCTCTATGGAAGAACTAACACCTAGCCGTCTCATGATCCAAGGATTCAATCAAAGGGGGCAAAGAGCTATTGGCATCATTCGTTTGGACCTAGTCATTGATGATATGACCTCAAGCGCACTGCTCCATGTCATTGATGCCAAAACCTCTTACAATGTATTGCTAGGACGGTCATGGCTCCATGAGAATGGCGTTGTCCCATCAACCCTCCATCAATGCTTCAAGTATTGCAGAGATTGTGTGATAAAGAAGATGGTGGCCGATGACAAACCCTTTAGCGAAGCTGAATCCCATTTTGCCGATGCTAAATTTTACTTGGCAAACATGGTGTTGACAGAATTAGTGCCAGCTGCCTCTTCATCAAGTCACAAACCCTCTGAAGCTAATGAGCTTCAAATTGGTAAAACCAACATTCTTACTAAGGCGAAGGAGGAAAACAGTCAAGGTGGCAAGCCTCACGTGGAAGATCCATCAAAGAAGAAATGCACGCCAATACTTCGTTATGTACCGAAGTTGCAAAAAGACGAAGAGTCGGCCTTGAAAGGATTAATACTCCCAGTCACTGACCTTGACGAAGCAAAGGTTGCTCCACCCCTGAAAGGATTCATTCGAGCCACACGTGGCCCTCAAGTGGAGCATGAATACCTGCCTTCACAGCGGACAAATGACTTCGATCCCAATGCCTACAAGCTATTCGTAAAAGCTGGAAATAATCCAAAAGGTTCAACCAATCTAGGGAGACTCTTGCCTGAAGTGACTGGCGAAAAGATACATGGCTTGAACCTAACTCAGAATGCTCAAGCAGAAGGGATATTCTATCAAAGAGTCCTAAGCAAGCCTTGGATACACCGCACCTGCTCCTGCTCGCATCTTCATAAAGAAGTCGAGCAACAACCACATTACGGCAGAAGAATGCACTTCATCACCAAAGGCATCGGTCTTCGATCGCTTGAGTGCTCCGAAATCAAAAGGGCCAGTCTTTGACAGATTGACTCCTCAAGAAGAAGTTGTCTCACCAACCCTAATGAAAGGACCCATTCAAGATAGATTAGGGCCACTAAGCAAGAGCTCTACACCTCCTGTCCTGTGCAAGTCTATCCAAAGTAGATTGGGTCTCCCAAGTGAGATATCTTCAACAAACACTCCACGAGGGTCTGTCCAAAGTCGATTGGGTGTTTCGAGTAGTGCCATAGAGAAGGCTTCCAAACAGAGGACTGCTCTTTTGTCAGAAGATGAAAAGAAATTAAGGAGTAAAATACCCTCTCGTATGAAGCGCCAAACTACTCTCGTTGTGGCAATTGATGATGCATTGCTAAGAGTAAGATGACAAACTGTGGTGCTGAGCAAAGTGCCTTCTAAGGAATTGGATTGTTGCCTCGATGAAGAGTCTGCCACTTCCTCCTTCCATATCACAGCAACTTGTAATGAAATTCAAGTAGAAGAAGATGCTGAAGATGCTCCACTAGAGTTAGAAGAAGGAATGAGGTCTACTGTCGACGGTCTAAAGGAGATCAATTTGGGGACTGAAGATGACCCACGACCAACTTACATAAGCACTTTGCTCACCCTTGAAGAAGAAATTGCCTACACTGAGCTTCTACATGAGTATAGGGACGTATTCACTTGGACTTATAAGGAGATGCCTGGATTAGACCCAAGAGTTGCAGTCCATCATCTAGCGGTGAAGCATGGCGCCCGACCTATTAAGTAATCTCAAAGACGCTTCCGACCAGACTTGGTCCCCAAAATCGAAGCAGAGATCAATAAACTCATTGAAGCTTGTTTCATTCGTGAAGTCAAATACCCCACTTGGATTTCAAGCAATGTCCCAGTGAAGAAGAAAAATGGGCAAATTCGAGTGTGTGTTGACTTTCGTGATTTGAAACACGCATGTCCGAAAGATGACTTTCCACTCCCTAAACCCGAGCTCATGGTTGATGCCATTACTGGACATGAGGTTCCATCATTCATGGATGGTTCATCTGGGTACAATCAAATCTGCATGGCTCCACAAGATGAAGAACTCACAGCTTTTCGTACACCAAAAGGCATCTACTGTTACAAAGTTATGCCTTTTGGCTTGAAGAATGCAGGTGCCATATATCAAAGGGCAATGCAAAAGATCTTCGACGACGTGCTTCACAAAAATGTGGAGTGTTATGTTGATGACTTAGTTGTGAAGACCAAGAAACGAGCCAATCATCTTCATGATCTGAGGCAAGTATTTGAGTGGCTACGAAGGTACCAACTTAGGATGAATCCCTTGAAGTGCGCTTTTGGGGTTACGTCTGGGAAGTTCCTTGGGTTCATTGTGTGCTACCGCGGCATAGAGATCGAACAAGCTTAAATTGACGCTATCATGAAAATGCCTGAACCTCGAAATATTCACGAGTTGAAAAGTCTTCAAGGACGATTGGCTTACCTTCGTCGCTTCATATCAAATTTGGCTGGCGATGTCAACCATTCAGCCGCCTCATGAAGAAAGGGACTCCTTTTGATTGGGATGAAGCATGCGACAATGCCTTCAAGAGCATTAAATCATATTTGACGAGATCTTCTATTCTCACCGCTCCTAAACCTGGACGACCTTTAATCTTGTATGTCGCAGCCCAAGAGCGTTCAGTGGGGGCCTTGTTTGCTCAAGAGAATGATGAAGGGAAAGAAGGCGCCTTGTACTACTTGAGTAGAATGATGCTGCCTCATGAATTGAACTATTCTACAATTGAGAAGATGTGCCTAGCTCTAGTGTTCGCAATTGAAAAGATGCGACACTATTTTCAAGCTCACACTGTGCACCTCATCTCGAAGGCTAACCCAATCAAATACGTCATGACAAAGCCAGTCCTCACTGATCGATTGGCAAGGTGGTCTCTTCTCTTTCAACAATACGAGATCATCTATGTACCTCAAAAGGCCATTAAGGGGCAAGCTTTAGCTGATTTCTTAGCATATCATCCTATACCAGCCGAGTGGGAGTTGTCTGAAGAATTGCCTGATGAAGACGTCATGGTGGTAGAAGTTCGTCTCCCATGGACAATGTACTTTGATGGCGGGTCACATCGAAGTGGCGCAGGTGCTGGCGTAGTATTTGTTTCCCCAGAAGGAGATGTCTAGCTTGCCTTATGCTTTCACCCTCACACAAAACTGTTCAAACAATGAGGCTGAGTACCAAGCTCTCATCCTCGGACTGGAGATGGCAGTTGAAGTAAAGCATTTGCAACTCAAAGTATATGGAGATTCAATGTTGATCATCAACCAACTCCTCGACGTCTATGAGGTAAGGAAGCCTGAGCTTATGCCTTTCAACAACTACGCACGTCGCTTGATTGCATGGCTTGGTGGTGTCACTCTGGAGCATGTACCGCGAGGTGAAAATAAGCAGGCAGATGCACTTGCAAAACTTGCTTCTACCCTTGCTTTCCCTGACCAAGAGACGCACATTCCAATATGCCGAAGTTGGGTCGTACCTCCAATCTTTGATGATGAGGACAATGATGAAAGGTAAGTGAATGTTGTCTCAGTGCTTGAAATTGAAACAGAGGATTGGCGCCAACCCCTTATCGATTATTTTCAACATGGGATACTGCCTGATGATCCACATCGGAGAGTAGATGTAAAGCGTCGAGCTCCTCGATTCATTTTCTATAAAGACACGCTCTACCACCGATCTTTTGAAGGGTTATTCCTCCGTTGCCTTGAAGAAAATGAAGCCAAGAAAGCTCTGGAAGAAGCTCATTCTGGAATATGCGGCGCACATCAATCTGGCTCCAAACTTCATTTTCGCATCAAAAGAATGGGCTAATATTGGCTAACCATGGTCAAGGATTGCATGGAGTACGCCAAGAGATGTCATGTTTGCCAAATCCACGCCAATTTTACACATCAACAGCCAGAACTGCTCCATCCAACTGTCACTTCTTGGCCTTTTGATGCATGGGGGATAGATGTCGTGGGGCCCTTGCCGAAGTCTTCTGATGGTCACTTGTACATCTTGGCTGCAACTGACTACTTCTCCAAATGGACAGAGGCAATCGCACTGAAAGAGGTGAAGAAGGAAAATGTCGTCAACTTCATCCGTACTCACCTCATCTTTAGATATGGTGTACCACATTGCATCATCGCAGACAACGGAAAGAATTTCTACAACAGTGCCGTTACCAGACTTTGCCAGAAATTTGGCTTCAAGCAGCATACCTCTACTATGTCCAACCCGCCTGCGAATGGTCTTGCAGAAGCATTCAACAAGACTCTTGGGAACTTATTGAAGAAGGTGGTTGCCAAAGGAAATAGGGATTAGCCTGAGAGAATGGAAGCACTTTGGGCGTATTGAACTTCATATCGAACACCTACTCAAGCCTTTCCATATGCGCTAGTGTACGGCATGGAAGCTGTTTTGCCGCTCGAACGTCAAATCCCATCTTTAAGGATGGCTGTTCTAGAAGGTCTCACTCATAAAGAAAATGCTCGCTTGCGCCTGGAAGAACTAGAAGCACTTGATGAAAAGAGACTTGAGGCATAACAACGTCTTGAGTGTTATCAAGCCCGCATGTCAAAATCATTCAACAAAAAGGTTCGTCTTCGTTCTTTTCAGAAAGGAGACTTGGTTCTTGCTGTGAGAAGGCCCATTAATACCACCCATAAAATCAGTGGCAAATTCATTTCCAAGTGGGATGGACCATATGTGGTGCAAGAAGTTTACTCAAGTGGCACCTACAAAGTGGTTGCTGAAGATGGCTTAAGAGTTGGCCCCATAAATTGCAAATTCTTCAAGCGCTACTACCCTTGAAGAGCAAGCGTTACTCCATGACGCATAAGCCTAATCTGCATGTTGCTCCTGGCCCGCATGAGCTAAAACTGTGCATGGCCCAAAAAAAAAAATCAAAAAATCAAAAACATGAACTATGTTTGACTTGATCCCATTTTGGGTACGTAGGCAACTTGAATTCGAGCTCAGTCATTCAAAAAAAAAAAAATTTGTCTTACCTTTGAACTACGTTTTGACTTGATCCCTTTCAAGGGTACGTAGACAACTTGAGAATTTTTTTTTTTAAGTTCAGTCAATCCATCAAAAAAAATATTCAACCACAACTATGCTATTCATGGCTCGCAAGAGAATAAACTGTGAATGGTTAAAAGTATGAGAAGAACTTTATTTAAATAATAAAGTGATTGTCTTATGCTAAAACATCATAAATGTAAAGGCATGGCTTGCTAAAAAAAAAAAATGGAACATCCATTTAGTAAACTAAACACGCCTAAATAAAAGAAATATGATGAAGGAAAACTAGTCCAGCCAAGCCAAATTCTGGATCTCTTCCAGCTCGGACTTTAGAAGTTGCTCCAAATTGTTAGCCACTTCCATGTCCGCCGGCTCCATCACCTCAGTTGCTTCTATAATGGCTTGCTCTTCTTGTAAAGTTGAGACACCATGCTGCTTCTGAGTTCTTTGTGCATCAATCCCTTCGAGGGATTCTCTAAGCTTTTTCACCTCCAAGTCCAACTGATCTAGCTCCTCCATCAGTTGACTTCTCTTGGTATCAACATCTGCCAATCGTCGCTCCTTCACCTCTGAAGTCATCCTGCTAGCAAAATTCGATCTCATGGAAACATAGTTGGCGGTATTCTGTGTATAGTTCTCCACTTGAGTTTGGAGTGGGGAATAATCCAATTCAAGCTTCAAAAATTCAGCACAAATCACTTGCAGTTTTGGTCTTAAAGATGTTAGCTTCTCAAAAGGAGTTTTTCCCAAGATACTCTTAATATTGTTATCATAAATCTTCGCGGCCAAAAGACGACCGCAACTGATCATACTCCCCGTATCAAATGCAGTAACAGTCGACGTCGCCGCACGACCTAACATAGGAGGCTTGGAAGTAGAAGGCTTGGAAGTAGATGGAAGATGGATTGCCCCAAATACAAAATTATGTTTTGGTTGCAAAGCAAGATCAAAAGGGTCTGGACCATCAACAGAACCTTCACGCTCATCTGATGCAAACTGGTTTTCCAACTACAGAGGGAAATAACTCATTAAGAAATTTGATGAGAAAATTCCAAACTTCTTTAAAAAATAAACAAAGTAAAGAACAAAAGAAGGCAGTGATTAAAGGTTACTCATTTACCCAATACCTCAACATGGTTTGAAGTGTCCGGCAAATCATCAAGGATGCCATCCAAATTATAGTCCAATTTTGCCAAATCAGAAACCATCACTTTCTCTTTCAATCGCGAATCAGAGTCTGCTGCTTTCTTTTTCAAACGCTTCCAATGGCGCTCACCTTTGTCGGAACTACTTCCTTCTGAAAGAACTAGGGTTGTCCTCTTCTTGTTTTCACCCGTTGGTTATGAAGTCTGGCCAACAATAGGCTTTGGTTTAGACACTGAAATAATCAAAGGAGTCTTTGCATTGACTACTACGGCCTTCTTACTTTCTTTGGTTACTGCTTTGGTCACTTCCTTTTCTTTAGATTTTGAAGAAGGTGGAGTAACTTCTGTAGCCAACTTTGACTTCATTGTGTGAAGTGTGATGACATTCTTCCCTTTTGGAACAGCAAGAGGTGACTTTGGCTTCTCACATGCAAGTTTATCTCTATAGAAGTTGCTCGAAGATTTTTCCCACCACTCGACATACTCTTTGGTGGCTAGGCCTTTAGATGAATGTGACGGAATCGTAAAATCAGCCCTCGTGTTCAATCTCGTGCAAGACTCCCAAAGTTGGTATATTGCATCCAAAGTGCCGGTTGAGAGCTCTTCTCTTAACTTTCCAGGAGTGTCTTGACAAAATCGAAATTGTCTAGCAAATCGGTGAGGGCTATATGGCTCAACAATATGCTCATTACCACGGTGTAGAGTTAAGTAGCTTGATTTGAGACTGACAACGTAATCATTCGAAGAGTCCGAATGCTTTCCATGGTCGGTGACAATTCCTTGTTGTGGTTTACCCAAGGCTAAGAGCGACAGAGTCGATGGCGTGATGCACTTCAAAAGATCACAAGCTTCTTGAAAACTAAAATGTTTAGCCTTCTTTTCCCCGGCAAGTCTCACCATCCGGGCACCACATTCAAATTTTGTGGAAGCAGACAAGAAGTAACTGTCATAATAACGACCAAGCCACCCATAAACATAATGGATGGGAAACGCTGCGCCACATTTGCTTGGATTAGGTAAAGATGTGATCTCTCTCAAACCATGGTATATGCTCGCAAGGACAGGTACTGCCAAAGAAAACCTCTTTCCTTGAGCCATCATACTTGCTACTTTGAAGACGCCTGGACGAATTTGATAAACCTCCTTGTTAGGCAGCACAAAAACACATAGCGAACAAGATAGAAGAGCAGCCAAATTGGTTTCTTCTTTCACGTCCTTCTCAACACCCAAGTCATCAAATTAAGACCTTCTCTGTATCTTTGGAGCGCGGCTTTTTGTCTCCAATAAAGCCAGTTGGATTATATAGCCACAGGCTTTTCTATTCTTTTCTCTATCTATTTAATTTAGTAAGTTTGATTGATGAATATTACTTAGAATTATATACGATTTTAGCATAAATTCCAATCACACACATTTTCTCGAATAGGGCCATAGTAAGGTTAGTAAAAATTTAAATATGTGTTTTGGAATAGAACAATTTCTCATATCCCATTTTTCAGAGCTTGTCACTAAAGAAATTTGTTTTGCTTGTATCATATTTATTTCATGGTATTATCCCCATAAGAGCCTGGCCAACATAGCTGAAACTGGAAACATAGAACACTGTGTAGTTTCTGAAGACTAAAATACTGAAAAAATGTACCAATACCTTCACTTTTGGAAAAATAGTGCTCAAGTTCTTCGACTGCTACTCCAATAATGTCATACAAATTCTCGTCATAAATCTGCTTTACCTTAGCCGTAAGAGTCTTGATATTCTTTTTGACACTTTCAAAGTCAAGGGAAAGATGATCCCAATTTTGATTAGCCTTTAAAGCTTGAACTACAAACCGTTCTATGATATTCTCTGCCTCGAATACCACGTCTTTGATCTGCCTCACCAGATTCATCACTTCTAAATGCTTGTTGCGTTTCGTCTCTGTAACCTTAAGGAATCCTCTCATATACTCTATCTCCTCCTCAAGAGATTCAAGCTTCTCTCTTACGAATGATGAGAACCCAGAGCTAATTATAAGTTGCTTCAAGTTCTCATGGAAAAAATCAACATCTAAGTCACCCATCTCTCTCTCCAAAAGGAGATTGATCAGGTAAAAGCAAGTTAGAGATGAGATAGAGGAACAACAAATTGATGGAACAGGTCTAGAATTGTGGTTTATAATAACAGCTACACCAGCTATGATACATAAAATTGTCATTAGAATGATGTAGCGGAGGTATTATTATAATAAGTTGTGTTCCCCAAGTATATTTTTGGTTTATAAGTCCGAATGCCGCCACACCATTTGGTGGGCATACTTAAGGGGGCGATTATTCGCAGCCCCGTATTTTCTCCCTTAGCCCACTACATTTTGGTAAATAGTTGTTGAAATTCATACATAAAATTTCGGTAAATAGCTGTTGAAAACAAGATTATATTTCTGTAACTACATGTCGAAAATATGTTCAACCTTTGGTAAACAACTGTCGAACATACATTTTCGGTAAATAGCTGTTGAAAAAAATATTATATTTCGGTAATTGTATGCTGAAAATGTATCTCAATTTCGGTAACTAACTGTCGAGTATAATTGAAAATTTTTAACGGGCTAAGGGAGAAAATATGGAGTTGTGAATAGCTGCCCTCCATACTTGCCGGGCTATTCGCACCCACAAATTTACTCCCATACCCCACTATATTTCGGCAAGCGGTTGTTGAAAATCATAAATAACATTTCGGTAAATAGTTGTTGAAAATAAGATTATATTTCGGTAACTACATGTCGAAAATATATTCAATTTTCGGTAGACAATTGCTAAACATGCATTTTCGGTAAACAGCTGTTGAAAAAAACATCATATTTCGGTAATTGGATGCTGAAAATGTATCTCAATTTCGGTAACTAACTGTCGAGTCTAATTGAAAATTTTTAACGGGGTATGAGAGTAAATTTGTGGGTGCGAATAGCCCGGCCCTACTTATAATTATCTTATTGCATAAATTTCACTGATACCCCCTCTATTCTACTGAAATCACATTGACAACCCTCTTACTATATAAAATCATCTGCTCCTCCTTGCTTTGTGACTGTATGGGAGTTCATTTGCTTAGTCGTGTCCCAATGTTTTTTTGAACGATAAAAAAGCTATAAAATACCGACACCTCTAGAGATTGAAGTGTCGCAGTGCCGGGCATCGGAAAACGCGTGGGACACGTGTCCGTGTCCAATAATTTAATCTAAATTTTTTAGGGGGACAAGACTGGGACATGGCGAGGGTCAAATTGTAATTGTTTATATATTTTTGGAGATCAAACTATAATTTTTTATAAATTTTTGGGGATCAAACAATTATTACTTAAATAAATAAATAAAATACACACATGGTGTGTCTCCCGCCGTGTCCATGTCTTTAGTTTTTTAGAATTTCCGTATCGTGTTCTAGTCCGTGCATCATAGTAAAAATGGATAGACTTTGAAGATGAACACAAAGATTAAAAGGACACACAACACAAGGGACACATCACGATAAGGAGCATACAACCTAACATCTTGAATCCATTATTAACATCTTGAATCCATTATTAGTAAACTGTTAGTCGACCAAATGGAAGTACATTTTTTGGAAGTACATAACATCAAGAGAAATGCATTCACCTATACGAACACTACCCTTAGTTTATACTTAATACCAATAACAATAAATTGATGGGAAATATTACAATACATACCCCTTATTTAGGTGTGTATCATATGTACACCCTAAAATATTATGAATTATAGAGAAAATATTACGAATCTTATTACTAAAAAGTTACGAATCGTATAAAGGTTATGAGATACATCAAAATGTTATGAATCATAATGAAAACGTTATGAATCGTATTGCTGAAAAGTTAGTTATGAAACATGCTAAAATGTTATGAATAAATCATAAAATAGGTGCATATAGTACACCATTTTAAAGGGTGTATATTATAGACTTTCTCTAAATTGATAAATTCACGAAAACTCTCTCATCACCTCCTCTTCTCTTTTCTTTGGTATCACGACCATTCTAACCTTATGATAGTCTCCATCACCAACCCACCCATCTTTTGTGTGATTACCACACCCCACGGGCCACTACTTTGAAGAAGGCACACTCACTTAGGCTCCATTTGGACAGTACTACGTACTCTCTCCGTCCCAAATTCTTTGTCCGGTTCACAAAACGGAGTGTTAAAAATAATATAATTTTTTCAAGATACAATTCAAACTTTTTTCACAAATTAAAAATACTCATTGATATCTAGTAAGTTGTTGAAAAACTTTTGATTTTTTCTTGCAAAAATTGTATTATTTTTAACACTCCGTTTTGTGAACCGGACAAATAATTTGGATCGGAGGGAGTATTATTTATTTTTTCTTTATTTCTTTAAACTGTTAGTACTTTCGTGTCAATTTCTTTTTTTACTTTAGTGATTTGTACCGAGGAGAGAAATTCAAAAAGTAAACAATTTGATCCAAAATTAAAATTTTCACTAAAGACAAAACTAATTCAAACCCAAAAACTTTTATTGCAGTATGTTGTCATTTCTAAATTTCTTTCAAGTTCTACTAAATTCTTTTATATTTCTAGCTCAAAATAAAAAATAAAAAACAAATCAAGTTAGCTCAAACTTGAGTTCAAGAAATTGAGTTTTGCACCTCACTTTTTTACGAGTGCACCCCAAATTTTGTGTTACAGTGGTTTTTTTGTGTGTGTGTATGATCTAAAGCACTGAAAGAAAACTTGGAAGTGAATCTATGAAAATGTGGAGTGCAAAAGTTATTCAAAATTATCGACAAACGAGCCCAACCTTTTGGCTCCCCAATTCTCTCAAATCACCGCCACATAGAAACGGATCTTTTCAGGATACCCATGGTAAATATAGACCGTTAGATTGTAAAATGGGTCAATCACACCCATTAAAGGTGATTTGAGTGTGATGTCAATAGAATCGAGGGGTGGAAGTGAAATTTATTCCATTTTATTTGCACATTTTTTATTCCTATCATCATGCCACCTAATTGTTACTTTATACGTTAACTCATTGTTTAATAAACCCACTAAAACTCATAACTCATAATTAAGAAGTTAATGGTTTTTACAATGTAACTTGCTACAATGCGGATCTCCCCTTTCCCGATCAAATTTTGATGATCCGAGTTGTTCAATTATTCATAACTTTTAAGAATCCCTGCGAGAAATCGGTAAAAAAAAAAGGACTAGAAAGTACTTGATTTGAGTAATTTTTCATAAATGCTAACAGAAACTGTTTTATGAAAAATTGTACAGATAAAGCCTTTCCTGAATTTTTTTTTCTTGATTTCTCGTGGGTACCTTTAAAAACACGTTCTGAACACATTGAACGACTTGAATCATCAAAATTTGATCGGGAGATGGAAGGACTGCATTTTAGCAAGTTAAGATGGTCCTTATAGGGAGGGGACTGTATACATATAAATATCAAGCAAGTTGGCTGATTTCTTATATTGGAATTAGCCTTAAGGAAACTTTTATGCATCCCTGGTATTTAAGGTGGATTGGTATCCTTCCTTTAGGTAGTTCCTAATTTTCTGACCACATTTGGATGATTGGTTCCCTTCATACCAAAATCGTGTTTATCGGACTTTATTAGATATATGATTGGCACATGTGAAAATTGAAAAAAATCAAAACTGTGTCCAAAACACACTGAATCGAAACCCAATTTTGGCCACTTTTTTTTTTTTAAGTGTGCCGATCATGTATCTACTAAAGTCTGATAAGCACGATTTTGGTATGATTAAATTCTTGTTGAACTCTACAAAATGAACGGAACCGATCATCCAAATGTGATTGAAAAATGGAAGAACATTAGAAACTCCCCGGAGGGGATACCAACCCCCCTTGTATACTAAGGATATATAGAAGTTTCTCCCTTAATCGAGTTTGGCAACGGGCGGGTTGGGGGTGGATACCACTATCCCGCCCCCAAACCCAAATCCATCCCCTCCCCGATCCCCAACGGGAAATTATTATTACCCTCCATCCCCGCATCAAATGGGGATCCCCGAGGGGAATTGAGGATCCGAACTGGAAAAAAAAACAGAGATGGTTTGATTACGTGAGAGAGAGATTACCAGCGTCCTCTCCAAAGTCCAATCAAATGTTGAGTAATTCTATCGAACAATGGTGTGCATTATGCTATCATCCATTACAAAGCACCGATGGAGAGATATGTTGGTTGAACTCTCAAACTTTTATGGCAGGAAGGGAAAGGAGCAGTGGAGGGTTGTGTTGGCGAGAAAGTACAATCATTCTAAGACCTGCTCTTTTGTCCTTGCATCCTTCAAGAATTGGGAAGAAACCGAGTGGCCTAATTCCTAAATATTCACGTAAAATTGGAATTCCACTATAAAATGACTTACCATGATGTCCTAAAAGGGAAAAAAAAGAGTGGGAGGGAATAATTGAGTGGGATTACGTTTCAATCTGTATGAAAGAACCAAGAGAAATGGTTGTGGGTCCAGCGTCCTCTCCAAGCTTCTGGTTTGATTAACACACAGAGAGAGAGAGAGAGAGAGCAGTCGGCAATCACCTGTGACCTGTACAGATGACTCAGAGGAGAGGCAAGTGAGGTGAAAGAACCAAGAGAAATAGCCCAGTCCTGTTATGAGCAGGGACAATCCGCAAGGACAACGCGTTTGGCCTCATTTTGGATCCCGAAAAAATCTAGAAAAATATCCATAAATTTTTGAATATTATTTTATGGGGCTCTGTAAAAAATCAGCTCCAGCGGATATCGGTAAGTATTACTTTTGGATAAGTAGGGTCTCGACCCTACTTATCCAAAAGTAATACTTACCGATATCCGCTGGAGCTGATTTTTTACAGAGCCCCATAAAATAATATTCAAAAATTTATGGATATTTTTCTAGCTTTTTTCGGGATCCAAAATGGGGCCAAACGCGTTGTCCCTGCGGATTGTCCCTGTGGATTGTCCCTGCTCTTAGAATTTTTGATTTGATAAACTGGCAACTGAAATTAAAAGCTGAAAAATTGACTACTAAAAGCTGAATGCTAAATGATTTAAGCTGAAAAACTGTTTGATAAATATAATATAAGTACTGAATTAAAAAAAAGGTGAATTAATTTTAGTTTCGATTCTCTTAAATTACTAATGGTCACAATGTACTTATGATAATGGTAGAGTAGTGATTGTGGTGGTGGTGGTGGGTTAGTGGTGATGGAGCGAGAGGGTGGTGGCGGTGGAGTGGTGAGGGTGGGAATGGAGTGGGAGTGGGAGTGGGAGTGGTGGTGGTGGTGTAATGGTGGGGTGGCAGTGGAGTGATGGTGGTATAATGGTGGCAGTGAGTGGTGGCGGTGGTTGTGCAATGGTGGGGTTGTAGTAGTGGTGGCAGCGGCAGCGGCGTGGTAGTGGTTATGGCGGTGGGCTAGAGTGGTGGAGTGGTGATGGAGTGGTGATTTTGCAATGGCGGCGACGGCAGAGTGGTAGTGGTAGTGTTGGCGGCGATGGGCTGGAGTGGTGGTGGTAGTGTAATGGTGGTGGACTGGTGGTGGTGGTGGTGGACTGGTTGTAGGAGTGGTGGTTGTGGTGAAGTGGTGGTGGTGATGGCGGTAGCGATAGTGGCGGCGGCGGTAGTGGTAGCGTGGTGGTGGTGGAGGTGGTGGTATGGTTGTTGAATGAAACTACACAAAAATTCAGCCAAAATTAAGTAGCTCAAAACTACTTATTTTTTTTCTACTTTTTAACCTACATTTTAAGTAGCACTTTATTTGTTAAGCAATGTAAAAAGTGGTTATTAAACCTACTGAATCACTTATTATTTAATTAATTTAGTTTTAAGTGCTGAATTTAGGTTATCAAACAACTCCTTAAGTATATAATAATAGGACAGGGTGGGTCAGGGATCGGGCGGGTTTGGGTCGGGGAATGACTCATACCTGTCTCCTACCCATTCCCCATTTTTTTTTTTTAATAAAAACTATCCCCAAATTCAACCAGATTCCCGAAAAAATCCCCAAAACTCCCACCCGTTGGGAAATGAATCGGATTGGGGCGGATTGGCCAAAACTGCCATCCCAATGAATCCTTAAGAGTAATCTACTCCTACAATATTACAAGACACAAGGATGTACGGTCCACTAAAATACAATTTCATAAGAGTGGCTTAGATTATTATATTATAAATATATAACAGGAATTCAGGGCAGCTATTAGGGGTGATACCGGTTCTATTTTGACCGGTTTCGGCATATATTTCAGTCGAAACCGGTTAATCGGTTTGGGGTTTATAGAAACCGGAACCGGTTGAGATAATCAGGTCCGGTTTCAACCGGTTTCATTCCGGCTTATTCGGTTTATCCGGTTTCAACTTCCAGAACACAGAGAGAGAGAGAGAGAGAGAGAGAGAGAGAGAGAGAGAGAGAGAGAGAGAGAGAGAGAACGCACCACCGCCGGCATCAAACGCTGGCACCGATCTCCATCTCAAACCAGATTTGAGTTTGGGGTTTCAAACAAAAGAAAAACAAAATTCAAACCAAAAATCAACGGAGAGATGGATAGGAAAAGGAGAGAGAGAGAGAGAGACCCACGGTTTCAAAGATATCAGCAGTCGCCAGACCCACCATCGCCGGACTTGCCATTGCAGTAGAAGAAGAAGGGAAGAGAGAAAGGGGCTGCGGTGCTGCGCAGACGTCTTTTTTGGAAAAGAAAACAATAACTAGAGTTTAGGGATTGGGTTTATATATATGAATATCGCTTACGTAATGTAACAAATATAATTATTATACATATTTCACACAAACGGAACGATAGCTCAGTGGTGAGTTGAGGCTATTTCCGCTGCAAGGTCTTGAGTTCGAACCCCAGCTCTTACAATTTTTACATCAATGTAGAAAACCAGTCCGGTCTGGTTCGGTTCGGTCTGAAATTCTACAAAACCGGAAACCAGACAGGAATAAATTTTAAAAAGAATTTCAAACCGGACTGGACCGGTTCCACTAAAAAACAGGAAATTTAGACCGATTTGGTCCGATTTTCCAGTTTATAAGAACACACCTAGCGTCTATGATGCACAGACACCAAAACCGACACCGAGACATAGAAATTCTAAAAGAATGAGGACATGGACATGACAGGGGGATACGCCACGTGTATATTTACTTATTTATATATAAATAAATAAATAATTATAGTTTAACACCCATAAATTTTCAAAAAATTATAATTTGGCCCCAAAAATAAAAAAAATTGCAATTTGACCCCAATTTTTTAAAAAGTTCCAATTTGGCCCCCAAAATTTTGAAAAAAATTACAATTTGACCCCTGCGTGTCTCCATCGGTGTCCCCATCCGTGTCCCCCTCAAAATTTAATATTAAAATATGGGACACGCGGCGTGGCGTGTTCCGTACCGTGCGTAACTCCGAGGTGTCCCGCCGTGTTCCCGTGTCCTGACACTGCGATTTGTCGACCTTTAGAGGTGTCAGTGCTTCATAGCAGGGCGGGGATTGGGCAGGTTCAGGGTAGGGAATGACTCATGCCCGTCACCTATCCTTTCCCCATTTTTTTTTATAAAATCTATTCCTAAATTCTATCCGATCCCTGAAAAAATCCCCGAATCCACTAACGGGAACGGATCCGATTGGGTCGGATTGGCTAGCCATCACAATCCTTAACGAGTAATCTACTCCTACATTACAAGACACAAGCATGTACGGCCCACTAAAATACAATTTCAAAAGAGTGGCTTAGAATCTTAGATTATATTATAATTAGGGGTTCTTACTGGCCGGCCCCTTTTTGTCTCCACATGCCTGTCTAGCCCCACTCCTTGTCAAATCTATTCCGCATAAACCCTATTTTAAGTGAGGTACCCAAACTACCCTTATCTAGTAGTTACTCCAGTACACACAAATACATACACGCGGACAGAATTACGGAGGGGCAGAGGATGGAGGACGTGGAAGTTGTCGTCAATGGATTCAATGGAATCACGGCGCGGGTGTTTTGCGCGGCGGCGAACGTGAGCCATCGGTGGAGGTCGAACGTGGTGGATTTTTCCAGTTGCTGTTAGAGCGCCGAGACACGGACTGGGTCCACCGCGATGCTGCCGCGGCCAATGTGTTGTAGATACAGGTTGCTTCCATCCACGACGAGAGTTTGCTCAAACGGTGTTTTGTGCTTCAAGATCGGGTGGTGGTTGGAGGACAATGTGGCGGCGGAGGAAGTGAAGAAAAGCAAAGCGAGCTCGACGTAGGTTGAAGAAGTCGGTGGTTTGTTGGAAGATGTGAATTTTTACTTTATTAAACTGTGCTGAATTTTTTTAAGGAGATGTGAATTGTCGTATTTGTTTAGGGTTTTTTTTTTTTCTCCGTACGGTGAATTTAGGGGTGTAAATTGTATAATTTGGTGTTGTAAATTGTGCAGATGAGATGTGAATTCTAAGGGGGTGTGAATAGTGCAGATGAGTTATGAATTTTGCAAAAGGGTGTGAATTATTGAGGATGCGAATTCTGCAAAGTGGTGTGGGGTGTGAATTCTTGGAATTCTTGAGAGGGTGTGAATTCTGCAAAAGACTGTAGGGTGTGAATTCTTGAAATTCTTAGGAGGATGTGCATTCTGCAAAGGGGTCTGAGATGTGAATACTGGGGGTGTGAATTCTACAGAAGGGTGTGAATACTTCAAAGTGGTGTGAATGCACCCTTGATCCAATGATGTGAATTCTGTAAACAGTGTGAATTATGTAAAGGCGTGTTAATTCCTGCAAACGGGTGTGAATTCTGTGGGGTGTGAATTTTTGGGATATGAATTTTGGATAGAGTGTGAATTCTGTGAGGTGTGAATTCTGTAGGGTGTGAATTCTGGAGGTATGAATTTTGGGGGGTGTGAATGCTATTGAGTTGTGATGTGTGAAAAGACAGAATTCACACTTCCAATTTAAAAAATTTAAAGAATTCATACCTTCGAAAAAGAAGGAATTCACACTCACAAGTTAACAATTCACACCTAGGGTTTAGGCATTTTAATAGGTGTACCCCTAGGGATTAGGCACTTTACACTCTCAAGAATTCACATCTCCCAAAACTCACACTGGTTTACAGAATTTACAACCCTCAAAATTCACACTCATTTGCAAAATTCACACCGCTTTGCAGAATTCACCACCCATTTATTCACACACCCAAGAATTCACACGCCTTTGCATAATTTACACCATTTACAGAATTCACACCTATCTACAAAATTCACACCCCTTCAGGTGAATTCTTGGTGTGTGAATTCAGCTCCTGTACACCTCTGACGGGGTGAATTCTTGGGGCTACAAACAGCCCTTTCCACACCTTTTGCAGAATTCACACCCCTATAATTATACACCCTTTTTGCAGAATTTACATATTTGAAAAAGACAGAATTCACATTACAAAATTAAGAATTCATATTTTCAAAAAAAAAAAAATTCACACCCTTAGAAAAAGATAGAATTCTTCACATCACCTAATTCACACCCTCATAATTCGCACCCAAATGCTAATGCACCAATGCTAACTCCAAGTATAATTAGTTTAATTTTTGGTGTGAATTCTTGGTGTGAGGTGTGAATTTGGCCCAAATACAAAATTCACACCCCTAAAAATTCACATAAATAAAGAATTCACACTTTTTGAAAAGGACACAATTCACCCCAAACAAACAACCTGTGGTTCTCTTCACCTATGAAATCTAAACCTAAGGGTGTAAATTCTTTCATTTTGGGGTATGAATTCTGTATTTTGGATTCTGTATATTTTGGGGAGTGAGTTGTGTAGATTATGTATGAATTTTGCATTTAGGTGTGTTAATTCTTTTATTTTGCAGGGTGTGAATTTTGCATTTAAGGGATGTGAATTCTCTCATTTCGGTGCATGAACTATGTATTTTGGAGATTGGGTTGTGATGTGTGAAAAGACAGAATTCACGCTTACAATTTAAAAAATTTAAAGAATTCATACCTTCGAAAAAGAAGGAATCCACACTCACAAGTTAACAATTCACACCTAGGGTTCAGGCATTTTAATAGGGGTACCCCTAGGGTTTAGGCACTTTAAACTCTCAAGAATTCACACCTCCCAAAACTCACATCCGTTTACAGAATTTACAACCGTCAGAATTCACACTCATTTGCAGAATTCACACCGCTTTGCAGAATTCACCACCCCTTTGCAAGAATTCACACACCCAAGGATTCACACGCCTTTGCATAATTTACACCGTTTACAGAATTCACACCTATCTGTAAAATTCACACCCCTTCAGGTGAATTCTTGGAACTACAAACAACCATTTCCACACCTTTTGCAGAATTCACACCCCTATAATTATACACCATTTTTTTTTTGCAGAATTGACATATTTGAAAAAGATAGAATTCACATTACAAAATTAAGAATTCATATTTTCAAAAAAAAGAATTCACACCCTTAGAAAAAGATAGAATCCACATCACCTAATTCACACCCTCATAATTCGCACCCAAATGCTAATGCACCAATTTTAACTCCAAGTATAATCAGTTTAATTTTTGGTGTGAATTCTTGGTGTGAGGTGTGAATTTGGCCCAAATACAAAATTCACACCCCTAAAAATTCACATAAATAAAGAATTCACACCTTTTGAAAAGGACACAATTCACCCCAAACAAACAACCAGTGGTTCTCTTCACTTGTGAAATCTAAACAACAAAATTTAACAAAGGAGGGAGTTCTCAGCAGTTTTGGATTTTCAGTGAGGAAATATATCCCAACATAAATAGATAAAAATAGTAAAAGTTACACACACAGCTATGGCCGAGCACCGCCACGACCAAGAGCGGTGCTACCAAGAACAACAGCAGCAGCAACGCCGTAGCAGCCCCACCGACCTCACCAAATCAAAAATCAAAAAACTCACCCTATCAAAGCCAGGGTTGCCGCCTTGAACTAGAGCAGAAAATGGAAGACAAGTAAACTAGATCTTGTTTGAACCTAAACCCCAATTTTCAGTAGATCTGGTGAGACCAACACATCCTTCGACGGTACCGCTGAGAGGTTGAGTATAAAAACCGATGACTCGTTGTCGCCGGCGCCGGCACGCGGCGGGTTGCCAAGCGATTTGGAGAAGGAAAACGGTGGGGAACGTGGGCTGGTGGACATGGAGACTTCGCTGTATCTCCGACGACCTTGCTGTATGATATTCTGTTCGATCACCGTTACAATCACCTTCGATCAACTCCTCTCGCTGCAATCCTGCAATTCTCTCTCCTTATTGCCAGACTCATGAGCCGATCGAGTTATAAATGAAGGAAAAGAGGCAAACAATTAAAACGATAGGAAAAGGGGTAAAATTGTAAAATAACCCCTAGGAAGGGGCTGCATGAGATACAAATTACAAAAGGGGGTTCGGAAGGAGCCCCAACTAAAAAACAGGGCCGGCCGGTAATTTCCTGTTATAATTATATAACGGGAATTTGGGCCGGGGATGGATCGAGGATTGAGCGGGTTCAGGAAGGACTAATTTATACCCGTCTCGTACCTGTTCCCCATTTTTTTTATAATAACTACTCCCAAATTCAACCCGATTCCTGAATCCCCTACTTGTTGGGGAACGGATTAGGTTGGGTTGGATTGGCCAAAATTGTCACACCCTCGATTTTAAACATAATTAGCAATACACTTTGAATACAAAGAGTTTTCGCTGTAATTCGATCAGATAATACCCAAAAAGTCTATTCTCTCCCCTGTTCTCAAATAAGCTTAAATGTTACATTTCTGGCTGATCAAGCCCCAAGTTATCAAAATACTAGTATTTGACAAAATTAATATTCCCTCTGTCCCTTATTTAGAGTCCAGTATTCTATTTTGGCTGTCTCTTAGTGGATAAAGTTGGTGCATTGTCTATTTTATCTCTAAAAGTATATTCCATTTTAAAAAGTTAGTGAGTAAAAGTGGAATGATGATGGATAAGTAAAAAAAGTAGAGGAAAAATTTGATATGAAATGTATAATGATAATATCTTTTTAATAAATTGAAATTACGAAATAAAACACTTAAAAATGGAATGGAGGGAGTATTGTTACAGTTTACAGAAAACAACTTTCCAAAACTCTTCTTTCAGATCTAATGCAATAAACTTCTTCTTGCGTACCTTTGAAAATGTTACGATCAAACATGCACAACAAGCACTTCATGTCAACCTCCTTTGCTTTGTACCTGAAAATGATAGGATTGAGCATACCACGTGCCCAGTAGAAAAAATATACACTTGATTTATATGTAGATAAGATGATCAATGCACTCGGGGAATCAGAATACGACAAGATATCACCACAAAGACCTTGAGTCCTATACCACAAACGATCAAACTACAACATCCGGAATCGTGACTACGTAAGCGTATCCCTATCAGTTCACACATCACACCAGAAGCAATAACTAACTCGAATCAATCTAAATTTCCACAACTTGTTCTCGTCTGTCTTCAACTGTTTCATCACACTTCATTCTATACCACTTCATTCTATACCACAATTCATTCTCTACCACAATTCATCTCATTTGTCGTTCGTTTGTTACCACGCAATTTTCAATACTCATTCTTTCCCGTTTGGATACTCAATCCCTTTTAAATTCACGTTGCTGAATTTCGAACTTCCTTTCACATAAAACCTTTTCTTTTATTCCAAACAGAATAGAAAATGCTCGCTCTGTTGATTCGAGTCAGAATACCAAAATCTATTAATTTGTGCCCAAAATACCATAAACCGTTGATTCGCTCAGAATGCGAAAGGATCTCCATCAAAATCCTTAATTTAACAAATACCAAAATCCTTTCCTTTTATAAAAAAACTTGGCAAAATCAACCATTTTTCCATTGTTCATGTCATATATCCTCATTCACAGTTTTCGCATGCATTGCTCGAGGTCCGGTCATCTCACCGAATGGTGATACCCGCTCATTTGCGTGGTCCGGTCATATCACCGAATGTTCATGGTGATACCCGTTCATTTCAGTAGATCTGCAGATCCCTTTCCTTTCACCAAATGTCCATGGTGATTTCAACAGTGTCCAATCCGGTCATCTCACCATCTCGGTCATTTGCCGAGTGGTGATACTCGTAGTGTCTTTACATTAATATTCGTGTCTCGTTCTTTATTCTCATTTATTCCACGTTCCCAATTCACAACCAAACCATTCAATCATTACTCAATAATTAAGCATTAACCAAACACTACTCTACCAACTATGCACGTCACGACATTTCATATAGTCTACAATACTCTGGGACTCCTTTATGCGACCATAGCCATATCGACGATACTCCAGCTACGCTAATGGCACGAGTACCTTCTACGAGTTGTAGGATACAATCTTTCAACTTAGGAGTGACTTTCGGATATCCTGAAATGTTCGGAAGTTCTGTCGACTGAACGAGGACCAACAGCAAGTGAACCTATTCTGCATGGGAACCAACTGTTCGGTTCAAGGGGAAGTCACGCGCGTAAGTGTGGGACTGCTGCGTGACAATTCTCTTCTGGGGTTTTGTGCGCACGGGTGTGGATGTGAGCACACCAGTCACCTGGGTTCCGCATCACAGCTATTCGCGTGCACGAATACTATTCACGGGGGTAAGTCAAAGGACCAGCGCGCACTCAAACTTGGGTTCGAATTTATACGGAAATGACAAAACAACCAAACATGTATTTTAAGCACAATCTACGTACACAATCAGCTAAAAAACAAAAAATTTAAACAAGAAATCCCTACCTCATGAGTTTTGAGCAAAATTCAACTGTTTGACCAAGTCAACCCAAACTTCCCGTGGTCCGATCTTGAATTTTCTCGTGTATTTCAAAAGCCCTCGCTCCGTAGAGCAATTTTAATTCTCGAATTTTGTCCAGAATCACGCCCCAAGTAGATGAAATCAAGGCAAGAAGTTTTGGGAGAATTTGATAGGAGAGCAGAGAGATGCTGAAGAGAGAGGGGCAGGAGAAGAAATAGAAAGAAAAAAGAAGGAAAGAAAGAGAGCAAATGGCTCTCCTGGCACTACCACATACTCCGTATATATTTACATAATTTACATATATACTTATTACACTTGCAACCATGTACAAATGATTCCTTCACATCAGGCTCCTAATCATATAACCACGACATTATTCGTATTTCCACGTGTTACGCTTTTACTAATAATTACAATACTTTCTAAAAAAAAATATGGGCCAAAATTAAGGGTCTCTACAAAAATTACCCTCCCTAGTGGCCAAAATATTTCGTCACCACTTTTTCGTCACCAAATATACTTTTTGTTTTAGCGTATTACATAGATGCATGCCATTGAATTGTTTATTTACCAAACAACCCTTGTAGCCCCACCCTCATCTCTGAAAGAAAGATTAGGAAAACTAAAGTTATTGAAACCGATACGTGTCAACATTATCCAACCTTAGGTCTAAGAAAAAGAATAGGAAAACTAAAGTTATTTTATCACCTCTTGCACTCCTATATTGATTTATTCTACAAATCGGTTGACGTAGGCATCGGAGGAATGTTGGTTGTCACCACATCTGTGTCTAGATTTGTTATGCAGGCCCTCGATAAGAAAGAAATCCCTAAGAAATCCCCTTTCTGGAGTTATCATGACACTTAATTGTTACATATACATTAACTCATTGTTTAATTAATAAACCCACAAAAAGTCATAATCAAGAAGTCAATGGTTTTTACGATGCTGGTATATATCGAGCAAGTTGGTTGATTTCTATTTATTGGAATTAGCCTCCTTTAAGACTAATCTACTCCGGCTACATTACAAGGCACAAGGGTGTACGACCATATTAAAATACAATTTGGAAAGAGTGGCTCGGATTAAATTGATCAAAGGGTTGAAGTGTATTCTCCCAAAGTAGTATAAGTTCACAGAGATGCCATTGAATTATTTATTTACCAAACAATCGTTGTAGCCCCACCCTCATCACTAAGAAAAAGATAAGACAACTAAAGCTATTGAGACCGATTCGCGTGTCATCCTTATCCACCCTTAAATCTAAGAATCTCAATCCTAATGGGAGTCCGAGTCTTCACCAACTATATAAAACAAAACACCCCATCACATGGATACATGACTCTTGCACTCCTATTTTTATTTTTTAATTTATCAACTCTTGCACTCCTAATTGCTTGAGCTATATTCATTTATTCTACAAATTGACTGATGCAGGTATCGGAGGGTTGGTTCGCACCACACCTGTGTTTAGATTTGTTATGTAGGCCGTCGATCAAGTACGCCGGAAACTGAAAAAATTCATTAACAAATCCCCTTTCTGTAGCTATCATGACACCTAATTGTTAGTTATACACCGCAGCGTGGTGGCGGCGGCGGCGGCGGTGGTGGTGGCGGCGGTGAAGGTGGCATCGTGGTGGTGGCGGCGTTGTGGTGGGGGTGGTGAGGGTGGCGTTGTGGTGGTGGTGGTGGTGGTGGTGGTGGCAGCGGCGTTGTGGTGGGCGTGGTGAGGGTGGCGTGGTGGTGGTGGTAGTGGCGGCGTTGTGGTGGTGGTGGCGCGGTGGCGGCGCGGCGGTGGCAGTGGTGGCGGGTGTGGTGGTGGTGGCGCAGTGGTGGTGGTGGTGGCAGTGGGTGTGGCGCGGTGGTTGTGGTGGTGGTGGCGGCGGCAACATTATGGTGGTGGCGGCGGTGGTGGTGGCGCGGTGGTGGTGGTAACGGCGGCGGCAGTGGCGGCAGCGGTGGTGGTGGCGTGGTGGTGGGGGTGGTGAGGGTGGCGTCGTGGTGGTGGTGGTCATTGTGGTGGCGGCGGCGTTGTGATGGTAGTGACGGCGGTTGTGGTGGTGGTGTGGTGTGATGGCAGTGGTGGTGGTGATGGCGGCGGTGGCCGTCGTGGTGGCGGCGGCGGTGGTGGCGTGGTAGGTGGTGGGCTGCATTTATTGGAAATCTGGTGAAGGGATGAAAATTTTTCATGAGTTACAGTCATGCCCATTGGATCATTTTAGTTGACCCAATTAATGCCCAATTAAAACCTAACTAATAATGGGTTAGCTGGGTTTGGACCCATTCTTACCCAACTAATAAATGGGTTGGATTGGGTCTATTTTTTAGTTGATGGATCTGAGTTTGTTAATGGGTCTGGATTCAATTTGCCACCCCTAGTTTTTACAATGCTGGTATATATCGAGCAAGTTGGTTGATTTCTTTTATTGGAATTTACCTCCCCCAGGAGTACTCTACTCCAACATTACAAGACACAAGGGTGTACAGCCTTCTAAAATACAATTTCAAAAGAGTGACTCAGGTTAAATTGATCAAAGGGTTGAGGGTTGAAGAGTTTTGTCCCAAAGTAACATAAGTTCCCATCCTCTGCACATATATTTCATAGCCGCCATTGAATTTACTTGTCCAACCACCATTGTAGCCCCGCGGATCAAAAAATAAAAAACCCGTTGTGTGTGTGTGTGTTACCAGTAGGCTTAACGACGTGAACTTGTGGCGAATGGATCTCGTGAGTTCTCCCACAGTGTGACACTCTTGAGTGTTGTCGATTTTGGCCTAAAGGCAAGTTTTTTGGTATGGTCAGTGGAATAGAGCATGGATCTACTCGGAGTTGGAGCTTCAATGGGCGACGAAGAGGCGGCGGTAATCGTCGGCGTTCATGGATCCTTGGCTCTCAGAGTTTCTAGTCGTTTATGAGGGTCATTGCTATCCTCGATGTCTGGTGGATTTGTTTCTTGGCTAGGGCTGGTGTTTCTGGTGGTGTTGGTTGGCCTGCTACTGGGGAGGTGGTCATTGGTAAGGTGAGCAGTGGCAGTGGTGGTGATCTGCATATGGCAGGTTTTTGTGGTGTTTGAACTGGGCCTAGCATTGGGTTGGGCGTGGCCCGTTTTTTACTTGAGCTGTATTTTCAAATTTTTGTTGTTTGGCACTTGGGTTTTATTCTGTTTTAATGTCGGATCTGGGTATTTTAGGCCCTTTGGTGTTCGGGTTTGGTCTGTTTGTTATGGGTCTGCCCCTAGTGTTTAGGGCTTTGTCTCTTCAGGTGTTAGTCCAACCTTTGGTTGAATCCTCCTTTCCTCTCCCTCCACTTGATGTACCTTTATCAAATTCTTTAATAATATTTTTCCGTTTCGAAAAAGAAGAAGATGATATTCTTAGTTTTGTTAATTTGTTTTTCTTATTAGGTTTATATGAGGCAGGGTTGGTGTTGCAAATGGTAGAAATTGAATGAGAGAGGTTGGGGTAAATAAGGTGATGGAGTTGGGCAAGTGCATAAGGATCACATGCAATGGGTTTCAATTTCAGTGCAGAAATATTGCGAGGACATGAAGTCATCCTACTATTGCTAGAGGAAGATGAGAATAAGGATTGATCATGGTAAGTAGTGGATAGGGATACGAATGTGTTGAAGTGGGTTAGAACGGGTTAGAACCTGAAGGAGGATTCGGATGCAAGTCATGATAAATTGGGGTTTGAAATTTATTACGGTTGACAATGTTTTGATATGTGTTTATGCCCATTTTTGGCACATAATATCGGATCAGCACTGGAGGGCCATTTAATTAACTTTTAATTAAATTGGGCCAATTTCTACGAGTTTCTCGGGCTAAAAATTAATGGGTCACATTAATTTTGTGATTTGAAGCAAGGCCCGATCAAATGAAATTCAAGTGGAGCGGGATGCACCGGATAATTTTCCTTCATGGTGATTTGTCCGGAGATATACACGTGGAAATACCAAACTGTTGGTCATATCCCAGCAAAAGTGGAGACAGTTATTGGTGCATGGGTGATTAGTTTAATTCAAAAAGAAAATGGCAAGCCACGTTGATTTGTTTTTCCCTTCAACTGCTACCCATGATCTAAAGTTGCTGGAGAAGGGCCTGACTTCATGGGATTTTTGGACATATGGCAGCCTATGGGAAAACAAGAGCCCATGATCTTGAAGAAACTGCTACAAACCGCAGTACATGGGCAACGTGGGACACTTGGCACATCTCAGAATTGGCAGTTGATTTTCTTGGTTCGGCTGGAGTGGAACCTCGTCTCTAAATAGCATAATTCAAGATGAAAAATAGGTCCAACACCAATCAAAGCTCATCGCTTAAACCCAAAGTCTTCCCAGCGAAGCACACTTTCCTACTTTCAGCAAAGTAGACTATCGATTACCTAGTATTCACCCCCATTCGAACTAACTTTTTCAAGTAGTTTGAATTTTATCTTTTCTTGTAAAAACTTTATTATCCCGGTGTAATAAAGTTCACGTTTTACGTTCCATTTCCTATACGACTAGGAAATTTTAAGTCCACAACCGTGTGGCAAACCACGAACCTCCTTGCGATCATTACCCTTGGGTCGCATGCAATCGCTTACAAATTAGAAGTCACGATTCACGGCAATCATCATCAAAAGTTAGGCGTTACAAGTCTTGGCACGCCCGCGCTCATCGCATTCACACTTGTTGCCAAAAACGCGAGTTTTCATTGGCACGCCCGGTGGGACCCTAGTCGTTTCAAAGGGTATTACGATGATTCATTCTCATGTCAATTCAATACGTTGAATTAGATGTTGAGATTCGGCGATGTAAAGAAGAAATTTGTTGGCGCGATGATAAGGTCGACGAACTTGAAGACGAAATCTACCGCCTTGATTGTGAGAGGCGTCGACTCAATCATATGGAGGATGGGTATATCAACACAAACAACTACTACAACAATAAAATTCGAGGGCTTGAAGATGAAGTTGACAGACTTGAAGAGGAAGATCTCCAATTACGTCGCGAGGTAAACGGTCTCTTTATTACCAAGTCACATGGCTATTCACATATCATGTATCCAGCCCTACCCGAACAGCATGAATTCCAAAATGGTGGGCTTGATGATCCTTTTACTCAGACCTTTGAGGGCCAAGATGAAGAAGATATGGGCATTCAGTCCTGTACTATTACATCCGATGAAGGACTCTCACAGGAATTCATTGATCCCTGGGGTGAATGTTTTCGGAAGGTTAAAGAATGCCTGAGCAACTCCAAAAAGGCCCTCGAAGACAATTTAGCACGAACATCAACTACTTTTCCACCACGGGTATCACAATTTAGCACTTTAGGCCAAACTTCAGGCCTGAATGTGTCTAAGCAAGCTTTCAGCAAGCACTTCAGGCCTCCGGGCGTCTCTCAGTCCTTAACTTCTAAAAGGCCCACACTTGGGGGGCAAGGAGGCCAAGGGATTGAACTCGAGGGGCAAGAGTCTCAACAAGCTTCCACCAAGCATCCAGGCTTCGTTAAGCCTTTAGCTTTCAACAACCTTACACTCGGGGGGCAAGGAGGCCAAGGAATTGGACTCGAGGGGCAAGAGTCTCAGCAAGCTTCCAAGCCTCCAGGCTTCTCTAAACCCTTAGCTTCCAAAAACCCTACACTCGGGGGGCAAGGAGGCCAAGGACTTCGACTCGGGGGGCAAAAGTCTCAGTTCAGCCCTTTGAGGATTCCTGAACAGCAGCAAGGCCAGAATGATACAGATCGTGTGTACAACAGTTTCAGGCCTGATCGCAGCAGCTAACATTCAGGAGTTTTCCAAAAACTTTTGGATGGTAAGCTATTTCCATGCCCGGAGGAGCAAAAAGATGGGCTTGTTTCCACGCAAAAGGAGCAAGATTTCAGACCTGGAATAAGCCAGAACACGGAAAGTCCAATTATGAGGCAAGATCAGCCCATTCTCTCTTCTTAGAAGCTTCCTCAAGTGTCTGAAGAGCTACCACAAGCAGATTCAGTCCTAGGCAGTGATGCAAGTCAGGAACGATCTAGTCCTGCCATTAGCCTTGGGTCAAGGTCTGAATTGCACATTCCACCCATTCCAGAACAGGAGGAATTGAAGGAAGAAGAGGAAACCGATGGCACACCAGGGCTTGATCACGATTCATTTGTAATTGGAGAACCCCTTCCTCCCCCGGTTCATGAAGGCCTTTTTGGCATTGTCCAAACTGCCAAAAGGCATTACAAGCATAGGCCAACTATAGGCCTTAAAGTTGTGGAACTACGCCCGCATTGGATTTGTGGGGCACATCAAAAGCAGGTCTTATTCATTTGGCTTACGCAAAAACGTTGCGGTTGTAAAAAGGGCTAAGTAGCCAATGAAAAATCCTTCATAGGCCGAACAAGCATCTCTAAAACGTTCGGCCAAGGCCTATCAGTCATTGAGTAGGCCCTATCAGAGTTTTACTAGGCCTTTTCCGCAGAGGTGGAGGCCTTTTCGCTTTATTGAGCAGGCCTGAAAGATCACAAGCAGAGGTTCAGGCCTTCCAATCTATTTTTAGTCCTTACCGGGCCCTTTTCATGATCCTATTGCTTCTCTACAACCAAGCCTGGACATAGGACTTTATTGATTTACAAAGGCCTTTTCCGCAGAGATGAAGGCCTTTTGAACCCTTTGTCAAGGCCTGAACCAAATTTATAAACATTCCAAGAAGAAGTTCAGGCCTTCCAACGGATTTCTAGGCCTTTTTGATGCGCCCTCAATGATTCAGGCCTGAAGACAGATTTCAAAAATTCAGAGGCCTGAATGGAGAATAAAAATGCTTAATGCCTACTATCAATAGGCAAGGCAAACAAAAGAAGTCGTGCTACAACAGGATTCAAGACCTGTTTGGGATGCCAAAAATGGCTTTACTTTTTATTCACGCCTTGATCCTAAAAGTAAAGAATCAAGGCATGGGGGGCAATGTTTATGCCCATTTTTGGCACATAATATCGGATCAGCACTGGAGGGCCATTTAATTAACTTTTAATTAAATTGGGCCGATTTCTACGAGTTTCTCGGGCTAAAAATTAATGGGTCACATTAATTTTGTGATTTGAAGCGAGGCCCGATCAAATGAAATTCAAGTGGAGCGGGATGCACCGGATAATTTTCCTTCATGGTGATTTGTCCGGAGATATACACGTGGAAATACCAAACTGTTGGTCATATCCCAGCAAAAGTGGAGACAGTTATTGGTGCATGGGTGATTAGTTTAATTCAAAAAGAAAATGGCAAGCCACGTTGATTTGTTTTTCCCTTCAACTGCTACCCATGATCTAAAGTTGCTGGAGAAGGGCCTGACTTCATGGGATTTTTGGACACATGGCAGCCTATGGGAAAACAAGAGCCCATGATCTTGAAGAAACTGCTACAAACCGCAGTACATGGGCAACGTGGGACACTTGGCACATCTCAGAATTGGCAGTTGATTTTCTTGGTTCGGCTGGAGTGGAACCTCGTCTATAAATAGCAAAATTCAAGATGAAAAATAGGTCCAACACCAATCAAAGCTCATCGCTTAAACCCAAAGTCTTCCCAGCGAAGCACACTTTCCTACTTTCAGCAAAGTAGACTATCGATTACCTAGTATTCACCCCCATTCGAACTAACTTTTTCAAGTAGTTTGAATTTTATCTTTTCTTGTAAAAACTTTATTATCCCGGTGTAATAAAGTTCACGTTTTACGTTCCATTTCCTATACGACTAGGAAATTTTAAGTCCACAACCGTGTGGCAAACCACGAACCTCCTTGCGATCATTACCCTTGGGTCGCACGCAATCGCTTACAAATTAGAAGTCACGATTCACGGCAATCATCATCAAAAGTTAGGCGTTACAAGTCTTGGCACGCCCGCGCTCATCGCATTCACACTAGTTGCTAAAAACGCGAGTTTTCAATATGTTAAGAGGACAGAGATGGGTTGCTCGTTAGTACTGAGTCTGATCTTGTAATTGCTATTGTGTATGATTTATTAGTCATGTAATCATATTACGTTTGGAATTTATTTTGTTTCAAGTGTGACCGACTCTCGATGGATGTAGGAGTGCCTTTATGCATGGGCAATTATCCACAACTTGCTAACGAGTAAATTAAGACGCTCAATGCTAGTTACTCCATAATTCTGCATTCATCAAGGCACGGTGTATGAAATACTATGTTTTAGTGGTTTTTTTCTTAATCGGCAATGAAAATTTCATTAGAATCCAATATGGGTACATTGAGAAAGGGATCAAACAAAAGCGTCATAGCCGGAGAAATGCGTACTCTTCCGCGCAATATTATTCATAAGATTAGACAGATCCCAGATAAATGTTTCAAATCGTCCGCATCTCTCTCTAGATCCCCCCTCTCTCTTTAGCTAGAAAAGTCATCTTCTTGCTACTAGGATTTTGGGGGAGGCCTCGCCACCTCCCCTCTCGTTCTCTGCCTCCTCTTCTCCTCTCCTCCTCCTCCTCGTCCTCCTCCTCCTCCTCCTCCTCGTCCTCCTCCTCCTCCTCCTCCTCTCTCTCTCTCTCTCTCTCTCTCTCTCTCTCTTTCTCTCTCTCTCTCTCTTCAGGGAGTCGAGGCTTTTTGTGTTGGGTGGGCGGCGGTGGGCTGGGAGTCGTTTGGGCTTTCAACCAATCCGGCGGCTCCTGGCGAGGGGTTTACAGATCTAGTTCGGTTGTGGTGGCGTCAGTGTTTGGTGGTTAGGAGTGGTGGCTTCGGGTTGGGGAGCCGGAATAACGGCTGGGAGTTGGGGGTGTTTTTGCTTTTGTTTGCTGTTTTCAGTTTATCTAGCTTGCCGCCGGTGGGTTTCCTCCGTCTGGATCTGTTTCTAGTTTGGGTTTCCCCCATATTCTGCGGGTGTGGTGGTGGATGAATAATCCAATAATTTTCGTACCGGCGTGTTGGTGGTGCTGTGGATAAAAGCCAGGGCATGGCCCTGAAGCCTTGTTTCAGCCTTGGGGAGATGAAGTGTCACGACCCAAAACCTATCTTGGAAGTCGTGACTGGCCAAGCGGGTGTTAAGCTGCCGAAGGCCTGCTCATAATCTAGTTTAGGGATTTCTCGCATATCATTGTCATTATAAACCATATAAGCAAAGTATGCGGAAGCGAAGAATAAATAACATAATCCCAGAGCTTCTAGATGTACAAGTACAATAATTACAAACCATTAGATGACACATGCATGATTCTCCACGGTTATTCTAGCACTCCATTTAGTCCACTACTTGCCATCTACCTTAACCTGAAATATTGAAAAAGGTTTTCATAAGCCGAAGCTCGGGTGAGAAACGTATACCAAAGTTACAAGTTTGACCATGGAAATATCTCATATTATAAAACAATTTAAAGCAACATTTCAAATATTTCATTGGCCATTCAATACATGCAATTTTGATTGTAAGCTCATTTTTTCGGTCCAAGAGATGGACCCTTTTCATTTCATTTCACTTTTCACTTTTGCACTTTTAAGCGATAATAGCATTCAACGGTATTTTTGCCAGTTGGATGGGGAGCGACCCCACTGAAGAGTGGTAAGATATCATTACCCGGTGATGCCTGACTGCATCTCTTTCCTTATTACTTCACGCCATTAGTATCTTTACCTGTCCCCTAGCGCTCGGGCCACCGGTCGAATGAATCTTATTATCACGAGCATGTACTAGCAACCAGTAAAATTCATGTTTCCAAAACATATTGCCATGATCTAATTTAACTGAAACTCAAAAAATTTATAACCCAGCCATTGCATGCATTAACATCAATTAAACCAAGTAGGAAGTTCAAATTCCATATTTTCCAGCAAAATCAAGCAATGGCATCTCATTCCAAAATTTAAGAAAATACATGTAACTAAGGTATGCATGACTCACCAAAAAGATTGCGGTTAACTTGTCGCACCCTGAGCTAGCCCAATGCACTGGTACCTATACAAAATGAATTACGAATTAATACTTGCCACAATTGAACTTGATGTAGTACTTGGTCTTAATTTCCTCAATTAGTCTGTCGGGTCGGCATATGGTATAGTTTTTACGGTTCTAATATGAAGGTAATGTATACTTTAACCTATGATTTCCTTCGAAGTGATGGGTACAAAAACGCACAAGTTTAAGATAGAATTCCTACGATCTGTTAGGAAAGGCGAGGCACGTAGGATTTTAGTTGGGTCTTTAATTAGCTTAATCAAATTCCTATTTCAATCTCTTATATTTAGGGCTTATAAGAGTCAGAATAATACCTGCAAATAATCTAATTAAATCAATTTACGACGGCGAGTTTCAAAGCCGAACTCTTTACCGAAAAGGGGGTTTCGCTTGTGAGAAAATTTTAGGGGTTCAGGTGCTATGTATACAAAAGGAGAAAAGATGCAGTGAAAAGGTGAGAGAGAGAGAGAGACCGAAGTGGTGTCGAGTTGGCCGGCAGCCATGGCCGCCGTTCCTCGGTGTTATCAGCGTTGTGCGTGAGTGTGTGAGTGTTGCAAGAATTTTGCCCCAATTTACATCCTTTGATAGCTAACTAGAGCGCATATTATAATACCTATTGTAAGTAAATCAGCGTGTGAGTGAGGGATTACCAAACAAAACAATAGATTTTCCCAAGTGAGATTAGCGGCACGGCCAGCGGTGAATCTCGGATGGAGTATTGTTACAGGAGTTTCGATCTCTTGCTTTACTAATCCCTTTTACTTTTTTTTTTTGTCTTCTAATTTAATAATTACCCATATATATATATATATATATATATATACATATCGGTGGAAAGGGGGTGAAACAGGTGAGAAAGACACCTGTTATAATTCTCCTCATGACTCAGCAGATTTCTCGTCCCGTTAACGCAAATTTTAGCCAAACGTGTTCGGATTTCAGTTTCTGAAAATTCCCAAAAATTCAGCACAGACTAATAATAATTTAAGGGCCATCGTGGCGGTGTTGGATTTTTAAGGAAAAATCCCAACGTTACGTAACTCATACAGTGTGTCAAGTTTCTATTCAGATCACGTGATTAGAATTAAAAAATTCAGGATTTTACATTTCCCCCCATGCACCTTAGGAAGTTTGGTCCTCCAAACTTGAATATAGTTGATAATAATCAAATAAGCAATGTGTCTTCACAAAGCTTGTGTAGCATTTTTTCCCCCTTTTTTTGTGAATTGCATTGTCAGCTTTCTCGTATCTTGATCAGCTGCTGGTTGCCTGGTTCAACACATTTGGCACGCATCATTTCCAAATTCGCTCGACTTGTTCCTAGCACATTATCCGCTTCCCAATTGTTACCCTTTATGAGGCATATCTAGATTCTGCAACACTTCTCGTATAAAGCTTTGAAGAACATGTGGCTTATAATTGCTATTGATGTAGGCGAACTCCGATGATAGTCGATGCTCCCTTTGACTTGAAAATTGTCAAACGAACTTGCATCGATCAAGTCTTTTGGACTCAGAATCATTCGCTCGTAAGTGATGGAAAATTCTTAAATCTAAACTCAAATTTTAGATGTTAATATTCGTACGATTACTTGGACATGGAGTTCAAAAGGTTGAGGTAGAGAGTAGTTAGTCTTTTAAGCAAAAAGTTACATCTAATACTTATTGCAAGAACTATTATTTTTTCCTATCGTGGCTTAAACTATCATCACATATAGCTTTCTCGCACTTTCTTATTCTCCATCAATGTTTTTCCTATGCTTTATCATGGCTTGTCGTCATTGTGCTTCTATCCCATCTAGAAGATTGAGAATTGGCGTCGTCGCATCTTCCTGCTCTAGCTTTTAGAGTCCTTTTCATGTGTGTGCATCCAAAGCTTTCCCCTTTTCTTTTTCATCTTCCATAGTAACTTGTCCTTTGAGAGAAGTCTTGGAACTTCTATTTGTATCCAGCTAGCAGAGAAAAATACAGAACTCCTATCGCCATTGTTAACAAGAGCCTCAACCTTTCCTTCATGCTACCAATTTCCCCCTATCACTCGTTTCCCCTCTATCGCTCATTTGGAACATTAAAGAAATCAATGAATCAAAGCACTAATTTTCATAATAACCAAGAATTCAAGGAAGAAGAGTATTCATGGTTGACATGAGCGCGCAAGTTAAATGGGGCTCAATGATGACATATATAGAAGATACTTTGGAATTTATCAGATAGAGCATCAAGCACGATTCCGAGCATGCTACAAAGTTTGAAATCAAGAAAGTTCTCAGCTTGTTTTCAACAAATTCCTTACTTTGGATTTGTACTTTGTTAGAACACGAATAGGGTTCAGAAGCGAGGGGCATGGAAGAAAAGCACGATCAATTTCTGATTTGTACATACGTTGAACCCACATAAGCCGAATAAGATCAAGTTCACAAAAGAGTTTGAAAGGAGCTGAAGAGAGAATTGCAAAGAGTCTAGGAATTAATCAATGTACTGATCAAATGCACATCTTAGAATATATGATGAGGGCAGAATAAAAGAATTTATGATATTTCGCCATTAGAATTCACAAGAAGCTAACGAGACAAAATTGTACAAAGGCTCAAAAGAAGACCACAAAGACTAATTGAATCAAAGTTTCACCATGGACTTCAAAAGAATATCACATGAAGCAATAGATTCAAAGTTTCACAATAGAGTCCCAAAGGAAATCGAAAATAGCATTATAGGGAATTCAGTGACCAGTCTAGATATTTTTCATGAAATTGCGTCGGCCGAACGCATTTCATACCAAATATCCAAGATTAGTCATTTGATAAAGGCAGTCATATAATATGAAGAACATAAATGGTGCTCAAGGGCTGTATAGGACAATCAGAGAGTGATAGCTTTCATCTTGCAATGTGAGAGCTGCAAATAGTTATTGGGGTTCAAAGGATCGATGGGACAATTCTCCTATCTCATTTTGGACGAATGGACAATAGTAGAGACAATTATTTTCAAAAAGATAAAGGCAATGAATACGATCTAGATTCATTTGGTCCATGTACAATAATAAGAAATTCAACATAGAAAATGATGCTAAGAAATCGGCAATGCTAATTCAAAATGTGCCCACCAAATTCATATTTGATCACAAGAACCCAAAGGACGAGGTGAAGCCAATGAAACAAATGAGACTCATCAATCAAGAGAAATATTGTACGTCACCAAAAAGATCGAACAAAGTATCTTATGTCAAGAGGACTTACTAATAATGTTGACAGTTGACACAATAAGCAAAGTGAATAGGCTTCATCTATAATGAGTGTGATCTTGTAGCTCTAGATTCTTGGGAGAGGTACACTCAATAGCTACGCTTCCGTTGCACACTCTGATTGGTTTCAAACTTTGGCCCACGTAACAGTTTAGTGTTCTATCTCATATCTTGTGTTGGATATAAAATAACATCTTAACTCTGACTATTTTCTAAGACCCACGCCTTATAATTATCCGTAGTCTATTCCTTCCTTTCTATGTAATTTATTACTTTTTAATAGGGCTGCTCAAAAAATCCGGTGAACTGTGAAACCGGTCCGGATCGAACCGATCCGTACCTTTTGGATTTTGTCCGTGGAATAATGGTCCGAACACGGATTGAAAAATTAGAAAACCGTGACTCGCAGTTCGGTCCACGGATTTTCATTACGAAACCGTGGATTAACCGAACCGGACCGAGAGATATTTATTTTATATAAATAATATATATGTGTGTATTTATATGATAAATTGTTAGTAATGTTAACACTTTTTCCACCAATTTTAGTATTTTATCTTAATAATGGGATATAGTGTAAATGTATATAAAATATAGCGAGTAAATCGTAGTTTTTTCGTAAAAATTACGGATAACCTTAGTTGAGTTTTAGTAGTTCGTTTATTTTCCGATTCTTTTATATTATGAATGTACTCTAATGATACAATCCTACTTGTGTTTTAGATTCTTTTGAATTTGATTTTTGAAGTAAACCTTTGGTAGTTTATGTAACAAGTACTTTCTGGTGGTGTTAAACTTAATTCTGAATATAACATTCTTCCCTTTTGTTGTGAGATATATGTTTGAGCTTTATTTTTGCTAAAATCCGTGGACAAAACCGTAACCGATCCGTGAGTCACGGATCGGATTGGAACCGGACCGTAAGACTTTTGGTCCGGACACGGATTTCATTTCGTAAAAACCGTGACTAGCGGTTCGGTCCTCAGATTCCTAGAAATCTGAACCGAACCGGACCGCGAGCAGCCCTACTTTTTAATGGTTCATATCATCCATATTCGCAAGAGCCTTCTTCAGCATATGGAGCCAAGTCTGGGATCATTGGCGGATCAAGGCATAGTGCCAAAAGGATTCTAGATTATTTTTTTTCGGCTCTCCATCTACAAGTTAGTTAGCATCATAGAGTAACTTACATTTCCAGAGATCAGTCAGAATTTGCCATTATTGAGTGAATCATATGCAATACCTCCCTTAAGGGCCATGTCACTTAATAACGTTCACTGAACACAAAATTTTCTGAACATGAGATTAACTTAAAGGTAGAGCAAATAAAGCACATATGACACATAAGTTAGTGAAACTATTGTGTAGACGACTCTTATAGCTCTGGGTTTTAAGAAAATCCGTAAACTAATGCTCTGATACCACTTCTGTCACGACCCAAAACCTACCTTGGAAGTCGTGACCGGCCAAGCCGGTGTTAAGCCGCCGAAGGCCTGCTCATAATCTAGTTTAGGGATTTCTCGCATATCATTGTCATTATAAACCATATAAGCAAAGTATGCTACGGCGAAGAATAAATAATATAATCCCAGAGCGTTTAGGTATACAAGTATAATAATTACAAACCATTAGACTACACATGATTCTCCACGGTTGTTCTTGCACTCCATTCAGTCCACAACTTGCTATCTACCTTAACCTGAAAGATTGGAAAAGGTTTTCATAAGCCGAAGCTCCGGTGAGAAACGTATACCGAAATTACAAGTTTGACCATGGAAATACCTAATATTATAAAACAATGCAAAGCAACATTTCAAATATTTCATTGACCATTCAATACATGCAATTTTGTCCGTAAGCTCATTTCTTAGGTCCAAGAGATGGACCATTTTCATTTCATTTCTCTTTCCACTTTTGCACTTTTAAGCGATAATAGCATTCAATGGTATTTTTGCCAGTCGGATGGGGAGCGACCAATTGAAGAGTGGTAAGATATCACTACCTGGTGATGCCTGGCTGTATCTCCTACCTTATTACTTCATGCCACTAGTATCTTTACACGTCCCCTTGCGCTCGGGGCACCGTTCAAATGAGTCTTATTATCACGAGCATGTACTAGCAACCAGTAAAATTCACGTTTCCAAAATACATTGCCATGGTCTAATTTAATTGAAACTCAAAAGATTTATAACCCAACCATTGCATGTATTAACATCAACTAAATCAAGTTGGAAGTTCAAATTCCATATTTTCCAGCAAAATCAAGCAATGGCATCTCATTCCAAAATTTCAGAAAATACATGTAACTAAGGTATGCGCGACTCACCAAAAGAATTGCGTCTAACTTGTCGCACCCTGAGCTAGTCCAATGCACTGGTACCTATACAAAATGTATTACGAATTAATACTTGCCACAATTGAACTTGATGTAGTACGTGGTCTTAATTTCCTCAATTAGTCTATCGGGTCGGCAAATGGTATAGTTTTTACGGTTCTACTATGAAAGCAATGTATACTTTAACCTATGATTTCCTCCGAAGTGATGGGTACAAAAATGCACAAGTTGAAGATAGAATTCCTACGATCTGTTAGGAAAGGCAAGGCACGAAGGATTTTAGTTGGGTCTTTAATTAGCTTAATCAAATTCCTATTTCAATCTCTTAAATTTAGGGCTTATAACAGTCAGAATAATACCTGCAAATAATCTAATTAAATCAATTTACGGTGGCGAATTCCGAAGCCGAACTCTTGGCTGAAAGGGGGGTTTCGCTTGTGAGAAAATTTTAGGGGTTCGGGTGCTATGTATACAAAAGGAGAAAAGATGCAGTGAAAAGGTGACACAGAGAGAGAGACCGAAGTGGTGTCGAGTTGGCCGGCAGCCATGGCCGCCGTTCCTCGGTGCTATCTGCGTTGTGCGTGAGTGTGTGTGTTGCAAGAATTTTGTCCCAATTTACATCCTCTGATATCTAACTAGAGTACATATTATAATACCTATGGTAAGTAAATCAGTGTGTTAGTAAGGGATTACCAAACAAAACGATAGATTTTCGCAAGTGAGATTAGCGGCACGGCCAGCGGTGAATCTCGGATGGAGTATTGATACGTGAGTTTTGATCTCTTGCTTTACTAATCCCTTTTACTTTTTTTTTGTCTTCTAATTTAATAATTACCCATATATATATATATATATATATATATATATATATATATATATATATATATATACACACACACACCGGTGGAAAGGTGGTGAAACAAGTGAGAAAGACACCTATTATAATTCTCCTCATGACTCAGCAAATTTCTCGTCTCGTTAACGCGAATTCTAGCCAAACGCGTTCGGATTTTAGTTTCTGAAAAATTTCAAAAATTCAACACAGACTAATAATAATTTAAGGGCCATCATGGTGGTGTCGGATTTTTAAGGTAAAATCCCAACGTTATGTAAATCATACAGTGAGTCGAGTTCCTATTCGGATCACGTGATTAGAATTTTAAATATTCAGGATTTTACATGAAGACACAGAGGAGGATTGCAGCAGACAGCGTCGTGGTCGCGTGGGAACAGAGGCTTTGCCCAAAGTGGTTTTCTACTTGGCTCCCATGCCCGGAGCCTGCTCGTGCTAGCGGGGCTTGCCGGAGATGTTAATCTCATTCACTTGTGGCCGAGTCCCGTCAGTGCTTCTAGATGCGGCGACTGAAGGATTTCTCTCGGCCGAAGTGTTGGTCGGCGTGCTAGTGGATTAGTCCATGTTTGCTGTATTTTCTTTTTTGTTTGTGTTCTCTTGTTTCCTTTGGTTTAGTATTGTATGTCTTTGATTTGGTTTGGTTTGTCTGAGCTTGCCTGAGGCAGGTGGATGATAGGTTGCTAGCTCCTCGTGAACGACCCTTTGACGTGGTGAGAAGTGAGCTCCGGCTCGTGCTTAGGATCTAGACTCTAGCATCACTTATTGTTAGGATCAACACACACGCGATTTACGAGTATAAAATAGTAAGAAATCAACATAGAGATATACGTGGTTCCCCAATACCGGGTGCATCACTTTGTGTTAGGATCGACACACACACGCGCTTCGCTCCACTCGTTCCGCTCCGCTTTGCTCTGCTCCGGCATCTGGTCTTCTTTCTAGAACTCCTTAGTATCTCTTTATACTTAACATATGAGCCACAGTTCTAACACGCTGTCTCCTTTTTTTGCATGTTTATCCTCTGAGATGGGCCAATTTAGTTTTCCTTATCATTGTATTTGGAAGGATTCGTTGTATGTGGCCTTATTGGCTTTAATGAAATTCACTTCGCATCCAAAAAAAAAAAAAAAAAGACAGAACCCAGATGTCAGTATGTCACGGTTTCGAATTCCCCCACAGGAAAGTTTTGTCCCTCCTTTTCATACTCGTTAATCAAACTCCTTCTCCAAACCCACCTCTCACTCTTCAGTCTTGGCTTTGGAAAATCAGTGCTCACCATTTTACTTGGGGCCTGGAGGAAAAAATTATTATACACGTACACCACCACATATGAATTTTAATTTGTGGCTCATTTTTACGAGATTTTATGGCTGATCTTAAGAAAATGTGTATGGTACACCCTTATGAATTTTGTGGCTTACTTTGAAGAATTGTTTTGGCCCAATATATGAGATTTTATGATTGTTTATATATGAATTTTTATGGTGTTGTATATGAATTTGTGTGGTATTGGAAATGAATTATTTTAGATACACGAATTTTGATCAAAAAGGTGCAAAAGTAAAAAATGGTGGCTCAAATATTTGAGATTTTGTGGTATTGTTTATGAGATCTTATGGACGAATTTTTGTGGTGGTGTACACGAATTTTGTTGTCGAGACTCGGGTATTTTTTTTAATTATTGAAATTATTAGTAAATGCCTTATTGGAAAAAATATGGATTTTGTGGTGAATATTTGAATTGTGTGTTAAGATGATGAAATTGTTAGTAGAGGGGTGAATGTGTGATTTGCAAATATGTGGGTATATATATAGTGGTGTGAGTGGTGGAGATTATTATTATTATTATTATCATTTTTATTTTTACCCTAACTCTATCTCTATCTCTCGGCTCCCTCTCCTCTCCCCAACGTCTCTCTCCCTCTCTCACCCCTTCTCACTTTCAAGCTCCAAAATCACCAAGATCCTCCACAAGTTCAACCTCCTCAAGTGTTCTAAGCCTCGAATTGTGCTCGTTCAAGCTCGAAGGAGGTTTATTTTGCTCGGTTTCGCATTTGGAGTTCTAGGGCTTGCTTGTGTTCTATTCGAATCAATCGAGGTAGGGGTTTCTTGGCTTCTTCTATATGTAAATATGTTGATTTAGTGTGAAATCGTGCCTATAATTGTTGTTGTTGAAGTTGTAGTCGAATCCTTGAAATTCTGTAGAAATTCTGCTCGAACTAGCATTGTATCGATATAGCTCAGATCAGTATCGATACAAGATTCTCTGTTGTGTTTTTAAGCCCATCTTTATCGATACTAGAATCGCTAGTATCGATACAAACAGGCCTAAAATCAGATTTTGCTGTTTTGCTCCAAATTTCATTGTTTTGACCCCCGATCACTTCTAAACCCTTTTGGACACCTCCTAAGCCATCTCAAGCATGTCTAACTAACTTCCTATGATGGTTTGATATATTCCTTGGTTCGTTAGCTTTCTGTTAGCTAGAACCGAATAAGGATCTCCTTAATTAGAACTTTGTTAAAAATATGTCTTATTGATAAATTAATTTTTCTTGGTTATGTTTGTGACACATTAATAGCATTGTTAGAACACCGTATGATGTTTCATGTGAACGTGTGATTAAGGTAGAGTCTTAGTTGGTTTGTAGAGTACGAGGGTGGGTTATTGAATCGAGGGATGGATTAGGAAGTCCTGTAACGCAAGTGATGGTAATACGGAGACTTAGACGGATCCTGTAGCGCAAGGGGTGGTAATACGGTGAACTGAGTCATTAGGAATCACTGTGACGCATGGGGTGGTAACATGGTAATCCTTGTAGTGTATACGGTAACGCATGGGGTGGAAATACCGAAGGTGGGGACTTAGAGTAGCGAGTCGGTTTGCAATTGGGGAAGTGTTCGAGTGTTATGAAATATGATGTTGGTTTATAATAAATAAACAGAATAATTATCGATATACCAATGAGTCCATAGTTATCTTGTGCTTGAACCTTATCTCCTTGCTCTCTTATTTCACACTTTTCGTCATATGTGCATATAAAGCTGGTAAAGATTTTCTTACTAGGCTAGTGTAGCTCAACAAAATCCTTCTTTTCGGATTCAAATGTCGGGTAATAGACTGCATGCAATGGTGTGCTTGGATATGAAGATTTTTGGAAGCTAACTTCTTTTAGTTACTTATTCATCTTTGTAATAGACACACTTTTGGTTGAAGATGGCTTTGTAACTAATTTGCTCTTAATTTATCTTTTGACTAAAGTTTGTAATATTCTAAACACGTTGTACTTGTATCTAAGCTAATTTGGGCCATGGTGCAAATGTTGTATTTCTTTAAACATGGGGACTTGTTTGTAAATTAACAAATGAGAGACTCTTTTGGGTAATACGTATGATACATGAGGTTCTTGTATTAAAATGTATTGTATTATTTATTTATGTTGAAAATCGAGGGCATGACATTTGTGGTTCAACATATGAATTGTTTGGTAATCAATAATGATTTTGTGGTGATATATGAGTTTTTGTGGCTCAAAACACAAATTGCATACCTTATGCTATTTTTTAGGGGTGTTTATTGTAGCCATTCTCTGCATTTAGGCTCAATTTGGATAACTGAAATCTTTGGTAGGAATAAGAATGTGATTACTAGGAATAAAATTTTTAGAAATTTTATTGAGTAGGAATATGAATATGATTACTAACAATGAAATTCCAGGAATACATTACCAGAAGTAATTTCATTCTAGTGTTTGGATAAATTCAGTAATCTTATGCAGAAATCAATTTTTTTGAAAATTTATCAAAGTCAATATTTCCTTTCTTTTTTATTCAAAAATCACAATGCTATTCCTGTCTCTCCCAAAGATGGAAATCCTGAGAGTGTGACATCACATTCTTATTCTTGTTCCTTTCATACTTCGAAATCACGGAAATATGGTGTTACATTCCCATTTCTCCTCAAGATTCTTGCCATCCAAACTAAGCCTTAATACTGCTATCTCTTATCCATTCCATATGGCCCTTAATAGTACTGCTTCATGAGTGTGAAATATGTGAGTAGATATTTTATTGAATTCGATGAAAAAACTATACAATGAGGTCTCTATTTATATTTATACAAGGGGAGAGAGCCAACCTATGGAAGGGAATCATCCTAGCTAATTATAATGAAATCGTAATCAATTTCCATCAAAAAAACATCAAAGGAATCATATAATATCTTAATCATATCAAGTCCCTCAAGCTTTAAACATGTGGTGCTGACCAACACACCAACATTTATTTTGCTACATTTTTGTAAAACAGTACTTATATCTAGATATCCTCAAAAGAGGAAACTAAAAACGCTTCTTAGAAGAGTCGAACCAGCGACATCAAAAATCAAGATTTTGGCGCATGCTGGTGCCAGCAAACGACCCAAAGAGTCCTTCACGCCACATTTTCATCAAAATTATATATGTTATATATCGGGGCGGATCCACGGACAACTAAACAAACACCCCATCTCAGCCCTCCATTTCAAGGGCTGAGATTAAATCCCACCCCATCCTTAAAACTAATTACACCTTCCCCCTTCTCCCATCTTTTACGTTCTTTTGTTCTGCCAGACCACCATCCCGGCAACCCCCCACCGCTCCACCTCCCTCCACTCCGAACCGACGACCGACCAGACTCCGCCGACGATGACCCTCTCTCTCCACCAACGACCCACCACCACGCCGCCGGAGACCCACCTACAAATTTGCATTCAAATCAGGACTCACCAAGGTCTCTCTCTCTCTCTCTCTCTCTCTCTCTCTCTCTGATATGATGAATGGACCAAATTAAATGACATGCAACTATCTAGGTATCGTTTCCATAAACTGTATGCAACTACCTTCAAATGTGGAAAATGGACCTTCTGAAGGAAAATTTGCAAACCAACTGGCTATATATGAACATGGGCCCAACTTTTGCCTTTACAGCTGCCTTTTTGGAACCAGGCGTGGCTGGGTTTTTAGGTCCATGGGTGGACCCGTAGTGTAGCATTTTTATTTTTAGGGTATAGGGTAACCTAGGGTTTAGGTTTAGGCATTTTCATAGGAGTTTTAGGGTGCACTTTTCTATTATAGTATTTTAGCGAATTGTGCACTTTCATAGGGTACACTGGCAACGCTATAGCAAAATTAATGGGGTCGGATGACCCCATGGGGAGAAATTAAAATGCTACCGCAATTATGCTATAAATCTCTATTAAATTAACAAAGATTGAACCCATTAAAGATTGTTTATGATCCCACTAGTATCCAACGGCAGAGTATTAAACAATTCTTTTGTTAAAACACTCTACTGCTGCACCTTTTTTCGATAACTTAGGGTATCCATGCTAGTTTAAGCGTACATCGACTATTTTCTAGGGATTCAATTTCACCATTCGTTGACACATAGCCCGTGTAAAAGGGCAATGCCCTAAATAGACGAACTCATAAGAGTTGATGATACATGAGAGGTATCGAACGTGAGGCCTTAAAAGAAACAATACATATCTTAAGTACTTTACAAAGATGAGACCTTAAAAGAAACAATATACATGAGAGGTATCAAACATGGATACAATTGGGTATCTTTTTTTTTTTTTTTTTTCTGTTTTCTTAGTTTTCATTTGCTTAGCATTACTTGGAGATATAATTTTGTGAATTTGACTTGCCGAACTACTGCACAATAGCATATGGATCTCTTTCTTTTTTTTTGCAGGCAATTGAAGGGTGAACGATGGAGTTAGTGGGTTTAGATGATGTCAAAGTAGATGATACCGAGACTGTAGATAATATGGTGGAAGGTTTAGCAACACCGACAATTGGGATGTATTTTGGGACAATTGAAGAAGCACGGAATTACTATGAACGTTATGGTCAAGAAAATGGGTTTTGGATTCGTACTCGGGCTTCAGGCAAAGGACGAAACCGGTCGGATGAAGTCACTAAGGTGCTATTTGTTTGCAGAAAAGAAGGGAAGTATGTTGCAAGAAATCAGCAAAAGGGTATCGTGGAGGTGAATGATGGGACAGTCGAAGATGAGAAAGTGATATCAAAGAAAAGAGTTAAAAGTTGTTCAACCGTTAAATGTGGATGCGAGGCTCATTTGCGGATTATGCTTGACAAATGGAATTACAAATGGAAAGTAACAGGTTTCGATGAAAGACACAACCACCAACTGGTGACTCCATCCAAGAGGATCAAAATGAAGTCAAATCGAAACATGCCCAATGCAGTTAAGAATTTGACTGAGGTATTTCATAGAGAAAATATAGGAATTTCGAAAGTTCCTTCAATTTTTGGTGGAGAGTATATTGGCTTTGATGATAGGGACTGCTACAATCACTTGAGGAATGTGAGGCATAGAGACTTAGATTGTGGGGATGCACACACAATCAGTTCTTGACTACTTTAAGAACAAACAAGCACAGAATCCACAATTTTTTTATGCGATTCAATGTGATGAAAGTGGGAGGGCAGTTAATTTTTTTTGGGTGGATTCTCGATTTCGCATGGCGTATCATTATTTTGGAGATGTGGTCACATTTGACACAACATATCGAACAAATAAGTATGATATGCATTTCGCACCATTTACGGGAGTAAACCATCACATGCAGTTGATACAGTTTGGATGTGCACTTTTACAAGACGAAACAGAGGTGACTTTTGAATGGTTGTTTTGGGCATGGCTTGACGCTATGGGAGGACGTCCTCCAACTTCTATCATCACCGACCAAGACTTGGGAATGAAAGGAGCTATTGCCACAGTCGTTCCTAACACTCGTCATCGCCTCTGTCTTTAGCATATTAAGAAGAAATTTGTTGAAAAGTTGTCACAAGTGTACTACAAGAGATCAAAATTCAAGAAGGAAACGAAAAAATGTATTAAGGAGACATACAAGAAAGAGGACTTTGAAGGGAGATGGATGTTATTGATGAAGGAAAACGGGTTAGAAAGCAACAAATGGCTTCAAAGGTTGTTTGATATTCATGAATCATGATCGTGGTACATTCTTTGCCGGTATGAATACTACCGGACGTAGTGAGGGCATCAACTCATTTTTTGATGGTTTTGTTACTCACACGTCAAATCTCAAAGAATTTGTGGTGAAGTATGAGAAAGCCTTGAATAGGATTGTGAAAAGGGAAAATGATGAAGATTTTGAGTCCGAACATAAGTTTCGGATTGTTAATGACCATGAATTTTTGTTGAAGCATGCGGGAAAAGTGTATACTAGAAACGTCTTTAACAAGTTCAAGGAATCATGGAGTAAAGTCTTTCACTACAAAGTTGAAAATGTGAGAAATGACAATGGTTTTCAAACTTTTGTAGTGAAGTCAAAAGACGATGAACTTGAAAAGTTTGAGGTAACATTGGATTTGCAAACCTATGAGGGTAAGTGTGAATGCCAACAATTTGAGTTTATTGGAATATTGTGTGCGCACATTTTGAAAGTGTTTGTCTGACTAGACATTGATGAAATACCGGAACATTTTATTCTTCCACGATGGAGGCAAAAGGCCAACAAATTTAGGATAATTGATTCCCAAGGATTGGTGCATGACAATGGCAAAGAAGAATCTGCGGCATTAAGACTTAGCCATATGTGTCAAGAAGCTACGAAATTGGCTTGTTTGGCCGCCCCATCAAATGAGGCATACACAATTTTTATTCAAGGTATGAATGATTTATTTGAGAAGATCCAAGAAGTTTCTAAGGTGTCTCCAATTGAAATTTGTGCTAACAAAGATAACGAGAAATCTATCGAGCCGTCCCCGTCTCAGATATTGCTTTTGGATCCGAACATCTCACAATGCAAGGGTAGGAAAAAAGGATGTCAAGGGCAAAGGCGCTACTGCACAGTCCGAAAGATTGAAAAGTGGTATTGAGATGTCATTAAATAAGAAGAAAAGAAAATCTCACATGTGTTTTCAATTTGGACATGATAAGAGAACTTGTCCTTCTAATCCAATGCGTAAAACTAACCAAGGTAACTCAATTACTAATTCCATTTTTCTTATTGACATAAATGTTCTTATTTACTAATCTTATTTTTTTTTAATTGTCAATTTTATTCAATAGACTTGGAAGAGGAAGAGGAAGCGGAAGCGGAAGCGGAAGCGGAAGGCTCAGATAGTGACCAAGAGGAAGGCTTAGATTGCTCCGAATGATTTTGGAGTATTTTGGCATGTTGATTTTGTTTCATAATGTAATGTAGTAATTGTGCTTTCGGTTCCGAATTGAATGTAATGTGATGGACAAGTTTTTAGGTTAACTGTAAGAAAGTTCTTTTATGGACCAGTTTTTGGGATGTAATTGAATGTAAGATACATGGATCAGTTTTTTATGGATCAATTTTTATGGATCAGTTTTCATGGTTTTAATTTTATGGCAATGCATTCATGAAAAATTTTGGCAGAGTTTCCCTTGTTTTTGGTCCTAGCCCGATGTCTTGCGTCTCAGTCAGTACAATAAGAACAACAGGAATAGCATCAAGTTACGCATAAGCCCACTCCGGGCATTTGTCATAAGTGGTTAATCACCTTTCACAAGCCAAAATCCATTACCAAGTTATCCATTCACAACAAAAACCATAAAATCCATTGCCAAGTTATCAAGCAGCCATGTCTCAACCATTCAATCTGCAAATGCTATGGTTTAACAGCCGAAATACATTGATCAAAATACAGCCAGATTCTTGTTTCAACTGTAGCTTCTATTCAAATTAAGGCTACAACATACAGATTCTTGTTTCAAATTAAAGCTACAAAATACAGCCAACAAAAAACATAGCTCTACTATCAGTACATTTAGGCACTTTCCCAAAATATAGCTCTATACCATCCCCTTAACTTCTTTCTACAAAAATGAAGCACATTAGGCACTTCCCCAAAATACTAATCAGTAGCAAATGCACTAGGGCTAGGCAGCACTTGCTTGACTCCAACTGCAACATGTGACAGAGAATGGATAATATCGTTGGAGAGCCGTACAACAACTTCATCCAGCAACCAACAATGACATCTTGCATAATACCCTTGACATTCATTTGACAGTAATCAATATCATTATGTCCTCCTGAGAAAAAACAAATTGGAGGGAAACGTCTCTTAGCCCTCCAAAGAGCTGCACTATTTCTTGGTTGTTGTCGTGATCTTTGCTGCAATGCCACACCCCATCTAAACAGAGCTGTAAATCAGTAAAGTTGTTAGCATTCTTATCTTATTCATCTATTGCAAGGAGGCTCAATGCCATATAATTAGGCTCAATGCCAGAAAACATCTTCCTAAATAGATAGGAGGCCTCCTCAGAGAAGTCCCAGTATGCCTAACCAGAAATAATGGAGTGATGTGTCCATATTCTTCTATTTTTTCTGCCTAGAAAAATGACAATAACTTCGGTCTTAAGATAGGGCCATTTCAAATTAATAACAAGTAGTTTATGCGAATAAATAAGAAATTGCTATTCACAAAATGTCTGTAGGTTTTGGCTGCCATATAAATCAAAAGTAGGAAAGATCTTATTTTCAGGAAACAAAAACAACTCTTTAAGAAAATCAGAAGGATGCCGAAATGGATTCCTGTCCCCTTTCTCATTACTCAGCTTTCTTGTACAATTGATTTTTACAATCAACTCATCTAATTTAGCCAATCAAATTGACCGCAAAAAATTCCAGAGAGAGTGTCTGGAATTCATAGTATAAAATTGAAATTCCATGTACAACAATCCTTTTCTTTCTCTCTTTTTTAACGAGGAAATAAACTTGAACGATAAATTGTGGCCCAAAAAAAAGCATGTTGTTAGATCTGATACAACTATACTAGGTCTACAGCCCCAGCACTAAAAACAACAAATTAACTCCTCCTTCAGTAAAGGACCAGAGGTGAACAAAGAGGACTCCACCAGATTCAAAGACCTGGAAAATCCAAAATGCAAATTTGATGGCTGTATTTACGAGGGCATCCTTCTGGACAAGCTCTTTGGAGGGATTTTACAGGTTTTAATGGGTTTCAAAAGAATGCAAGACAGTAGTTTCAAGGAGTTCTGCAATTGACGGTGATGGCCAGAGTGCCAAAATGAATAAATGGAAACCAAGTAGCTGAACATGACAGTGATTATCTAGGGCTCAATTTGGGGACCCTAATTTTTGGAGGTCCCCAAATTTTGGAACCCTAAGATGGAAAATCTAGGGCTCATGACGAAGAGAGAGAGAGAGAGAGAGAGAGAGAGAGAGAGAGAGAGAGGAGGAGGAGGAGGAGGAGGAGGAGGAGGAGGAGAGACCTTGGCAATCGAGCTTCCAGTGGTGGGCGAATTCGATTTTTGTGATTTTGCTGTGCTTGGACCTTTCCTTCCATTTCTTCGACCTTTTCTTGAGAGACAGAGAGAGAGGTGGTGGGTCATGGGCAGCGGGGTCTGGTCGGTCGTCGATCGGAGTGGAGGGAGGTGGAGAGAGAGAGAGAGAGAGAGAGAGAGAGAGACCTTGGTGAGTCCTGATTTGAATGCAAATTTGTAGGTGGGTCTCCGGCAGCGTGGTGGTGGGTCTTCGGTGGAGAGAGAGGGTCGTCGGCGGCGGAGTCTGGTCGGTCGTCGGTTCGGAGTGGAGGGAGGTGGAGCAGTGGGGGGTTGACGGGATGGTGGTCTGGCAGAACAAAAGAACGTGAAAGATGGGAGAAGGGGGAAGGTGTAATTAGTTTTAAGGATGGGGTGGGATTTAATCTTAGCCCTTGAAATGGAGGGCTGAGATGGGGTGTTTGTTTGGGTGTTTGTTTAGTTGTCCGTGGATTCGCCCCGATTATATATTATCATTTTTTTTTCTTGGTTGCCCTAGCCAGGGGGTTGCCCAAGCCGAAGGGCTTACGGGGCTTACCCCGGGGCCGGCCCTAGCGGAGAGCGCTCTAATACCATGTACAATATAAGAGATGATATTTTATTGAATTCAATGATTAAAGCTATACAATGAAGCCTCTATTTATACAAAGGGAGGGAGCCTCGATTTAATGTGTTAGTGCAATATGCACACACATTATCAGAAGCTATGCGATGTCGAAGTAAAAAATTCCTTTGTAGCCAAACGCCCGAGAATGGCACAAAACAAGGGCCGGAATGTGACTTGTGTAAATAGGCGGACGTATAGTTTCTGGCCGTAATTCAAGACTTCATTGGATGTGATTCATGTTAAATGGCGTTGGAATCTCACCCTCTCAAAGATTGTTACCACAATTTCTTCTAAGGATCGAGAGAGACAAAGAAACCAAATTCCAGAACAATATCCATCGCAAAAAATTAAATACGACGCCCACCTCGGCCAGGACCATTCCAGTTGAGCACACGAAGGGTAAGGATCCAAATCTAAGCCTGCTTACCCTGCTGAAACGACGTCTTTTGCCTTACACCTGTTTGCGTTTCTTTCTTATAAGGCAAGTGATTAATCAAGTGATCAGTAAGCAAGTGAATGAGGCAAATTACTTTTCCTCGGTTCATTTTATTTGACTAGACAAATTGCAAGAACTTAATTTCATGTAGGCAATAAACGGGTAAGGTAACACCAAGTTTTTTCACGAAATTACCAGAAAACGAATCCTGGAAACAACAGTAACTTCAAACTATCTTTTCTGCGGAAGAGAACACCATTCAAGCATGGATTCAAAGCGAATAGAAAAGCTCCAATTAGCTATCGTTTCACACGAGCATGTACCAATTATGGAGTACTACCGAGAACCTGAGACGTTCTGCGATGACATGTAGGAAAACAATTTGTGTGAGCCGCAGAACTACTGATGTTAGAACTAGTGCGCATTTGCTTGTGGAAGCAGCACCGACCCATTCTGCATGTTGTGCGCTTTAATTCTTGATACCTCCGTCCTTCTCTGGCAAAAAAACCGCAGAAAGCTGAGGGACTCAACCTGCGGTACACATCCACTGGATATCCTCCTTCCAACATGCCAACGACGTTAGCCATGCTTGGCCTCAGCATTGGGTCTTGGTGCACACAACATAAAGCCACGCAAACGAGTTAACCACCCATTTTTGCGGTAAACACATTTCGATCTCTAACAAGGTTTTTCCTTCAATAATATGACCACACGGTGACTCTAGCTTAAAATATTAGTCTAAAACAACGATATGTAATTTTGAGTTTCCTTTCTACATGTGAAACCCCCCTCCACGCACAGTCGGTGTATGGGAATTAGTAGGGAGAGTTCTTGTATTTCTGTTTGCCAAGTAGCCACTATCTTGCTATTCTGTGTTATGTTCCGGGATTCGATTCACCTGCAATACTATTCAAGAAATTCCTAATAAGAATTCCAAATCCATAGCTAATGGAAGGTAAGTTCCAATAGTTAACAGACCATTTCATGTCTCAGTGAGCAAGTATGAGCAAGCATTTTGGACATTTAAACATAGCCAGCTGATTGCTATTCTTCGCTCTTTCTGAATCTCCCTGGCCGATTCCTCCACAGAGTGACCGCTCTTCCTTATCTCAATTTCGCGAAGTTCATTTAGATTAGCAAACTCAATTGGGATCCGCTTCAGATTTTTGCAAAATTTAACAACTAAGACTTCAAGTCTTTGAAATTGATCTTCGGATGCATTCCAATCTTCGATGTCAAGATCTTGTAACCTCAAGTACACTTGAGTTAAGAGAACCCCTCCTCAAGTTCACTTGTGTTCCAAATTGGTCCTTAACAGGCCCACTCTAATAATTTGAGAACCTCAAGGCTCGGCAAGGTTTGGAGGATTGATAGCTTCTTCCACATTATGCATGTACCCTTCAAAGTTAGCCGTGTAACAGTTGGAGGAAACTTCAGCACTGGCCAAAGGGTACTTGTCCTGTTCGGAATGGGGCGTTGCACAAAACTGAGTGTCTCAAGGCATTTAAAGAACTCTAGGTTGGGGAGCATCAAAACAAAATTATATATTGGATCTTAGATCTCCGAAAAAAAAGTGTTTGATCATTTTTATTTGTCAAATTAGTGTTATTCTGTCATACTCCATGAATACACTCTAGATTGATTATTTTTGTCCAAAAATCTTCATCACACGCTCGATCATATCATACACTTGGACTTTTCTTACACTCGGATGATTTAAATTTAGTGCTTGATCATCTTTGTCAATCTAGAGGAATACTCTAATAATCATGTATATTCTCTCTAGTTTGACTTGTTTTTCAAAATCCTTTATATTTTTCCATATCCATACATTGTTGTCTATGATACTACTTTGGATGATACCGGAGTCGTGGTGAGCGGTAATCGAGGGGTTGGACTCGTGGTGGCTATGGGATCAAGAAGGAGCTCGGGGACCTACATTAAAATGGTGGAGTTAGGTTAAGCTTTTGAGGGAAAGTTGTAATTCCTCTCTTTGCACTTTGTAAACCTTTTGATCTATAGCAATTCGGTAGTTAGGCCGTGGTTTTATGCTTAAGGTAAGTTTACCATGTGGTATTCCCTACAAAAAGTATTTACTGACAAATAAATTGGAACGGGCGAAGTATTTACTGACAATGAGCCATCACCCATTAATCTTTGAGATGTTTTAATTACAACACTATAAGCATGGAGAATGTATACACTAAGCCATACCTCACTCATCAAGATCCAAAAATATAGAATGCATGCACTCAGCCTTAAAATTACACAAGAACGTATTAGTGTGAAGGGAATATGGAATATCACGTAATGAAAGCATAGAGTACTCAAGATTTTTCGTTCCTCTAGGTGTACGGTTGGCGGGGGAGCCAGGGGAAAGTTTCTTCTAGGCATACTTTGATGATTGCCATGTGGTATTTCCACTACGGGTCTCGCATGGAAAATTCGAGCTGTTCAATAATTTTGTTTAAAAAAACTGAGTGGACATCGCAAAAAATCAGCTCAATGTGATGTATATAACAACTTTACACGAAAGAGATGAATTCCATTTTCAACAAATGATCTTCGTTACAGAATAAGAGGAATTACAAGTATTTATACCAAGGCTAATACAAGAGTTTAACTACCACTTTCTAACTAATTACGTGACAACTCAGCAATTACGAACAAACTAACTAAACGATAACTGACTGCATTAGTGGAGCGTACAACCGACTGAGGTGCCAACTCTAAGCTGCTCTCAATTGGCTCAGCTTTGGCTTGATCAGCTTTAACTTGAGCTGAGCTGTCCATTGGGTTGGCTAACAATATGTAGGTGCTTGGTTTTATTTTTTAAAATTATTAAACGGCTCAGACTTTCCGTGCGGGATCTGTAGTGGATCCCGCGTGGCCGTTACTACGCCGTTGGTACGTCTAGCATTTCTGGGGAAAAAAAATTAATCCCAGGTAGACAAATTATCTGTGGCCAAGAGACTTCCGTAATCATCATCTCCACTTGCTCTTTTGTCGTCGGTTGGAGAAAGAATAATTTGTTGGAAATTTTAGAGCATTTCGGATGAATGAAATCTGGGCTACCGGAGGGTCTCCCGAGGCAACCGAGCATGTTCCGAGTTCATTGTATCTGGACGCTCTACACATTCAATAGACGTATTGAAGTGTAGATTCTATAACCGCTGAAACCCCTCCATGATTGTGAATTCATTCCTGTAACCTCCCTATTGAATGGCAGAATTCATTGGCCGAATTTATACCTCCAATTGATGGCAGCATTACACCTCTTTGACCTCCTTCACCCTATAAAAGGAGGCTCACGGATTTGGAGAAGGCACCAGAAAACAAAGCAATCCTTCCAAGCTCTGATATTCATTCTTTGAGAGAGAGTGAGACAGGCGGTAGTCAGTTCGCCAAGGCGGTCGACGGCGGTGTTCCGGCGGCTTGCGGTTTAGCCGAGCCAACCCTGGGAGAAAGGCGCCGACACAACCTACAACACCCACGGTAGGCGGCGAATATTTCTTAAGGAGACCGTGGTACCACACGGGACTCGGTTCGATTCTAAGTATTCTGTTCATATCACGTTATTGTAATTCTGATTTGTAATCGTATTTGATTCAATTATGTAAGTGTTGCGTTATGAATGAAACTGTTCTCTGGAATTTGTATTACTGCCGAGATTTTTCCAACATAATTATCTGTGGCCAAGAGATTTATGCAATCATCATCTCCTCTTGTATTTCTTCGCTCTTCCAGAATCTTCCTGGCCGATTTCTCCACAGAGCCACTGCTACTCCTTACCTCAATTTCGCGAAGTTCGTTTAGATTCACAAAATCAATCGGGATCCACTTTAGATTTGAGCAATATTTAACCACTAAGACTTCAAGTCTCGGAAATTGATCTTCAGAAGCATTCCATTCTTCGATGTTCAGACCTTGTAACCTCAAGTACTTGAGTTGAGAGAACCCCTCCTCAAGTTCACTTGTGTCCCAAATTCGTCCTTGACAGGCCGCCCTTGATAATTTGAGAACCTCAAGGTTTGGCAAGGTTTGGAGGATCGATAGCTCCTCCCACTTTAAGCTCGTATTCTCCAAAGTTAGTCGCGTAACAGTCAAAGGAAACTTCAGCACTGGTGGAAAGGTCGTTGCCTTGTTCAAACTGCCGTAGTGTTTAAAGCTGAGTGTCTCAAGGCATTTCAAGAACTCTAGGTCGGGGAGCTTCATAACAGAATCATTGGATATTAGATGTCCATAAAATCCTAGCTTCCTAAGATTGGGAGTGCTTACCAAGAAATTTTGGCACTCCTCACAAGGACATATTGAATGCAAGGTCTGTAGACTATCCAACTTGGACGAACTGTCAAAATCAATTCCATCTTCTGTGTAAGGATAAAAGGAGCTATAATGATATTTGAATACCCCTCTTTTAGCATATAGATGCCTCAACTTAACCATTTTAAATATCTCACGAGTTAACGCAATGGTTTTCCAATTGAAGTTATCCCACTGAGTTTGAAGGTTAAGGGTTTCTAGGTTGAAGAGGTAGGGAAATGGAGCTACAAAGGATCTGTCCTTTAGTAACCGTAATTCCAAGTATCTCAAATGAACTAGACATCCTCTTCCAATATAACCGTGGTATCCAGCAGAGATAAACCGCAACAGCCTGAGAAGTTCAAAATTTTCAACAAAGAATGACAGTTTTGGTTCAAATTTTAAATGAGTGGAGTTTTGCAAGTTGAGGCACAGAAAAGAACGAAGGTTTGGAGTACAATGCCCGAAGGAAAACCCATGAAAGATTTGGCTGCCAGTGAAGAGCCGACGATACTTAGGTGCAGAAGAAGGTGAAAAAGTATCATCCCCGAGAATTTGCATAAGGAAATTATCCTCCTCGGCTTTTTTCAAGCATAATTCACGCAGAAGATCATGGATACGACATGTTTTAATTCCTCCAAAGGATCTTTTCCTAGCTACCATTACGAGACTTCTATCAATAAGACTGCTTAAGTAATCTTTTGCTACGTCCTCCAAGCTTTTATCACATTCACTTTGAATAAATCCCTCCGCAATCCATAACCAAATCAACTCGCGTACAATGATTTCAGAATCTTCGGGGAATCCTCCAATATAAACAAAACACGCTTTCAAATGAAGAGGCAGGTGATTGTAACTAAGTTCTAGTATCTCCATGCAGCCATCTTGGTTTTTGGCAATGGTCGAACTTAAACGTTATGAAACTTCCTTCCACACGTCGAGTGTCTTGTCTTCCACTGCCAGAATGCCAGCTATTGCGACAATCGCGAGTGGTAGTCCTTCACATTTTTCTGCTATATGCTCACCAATGCCAACCAACTCTGGTGGGCAACATTTCTTCCCGAATACCTGTTCAATGTATACATGCAATATTGGATATCTATAATTGTAATTGTATAAAACTTGAACCAAGTAATAGGAGTTTAAGAGTCATATGACGAGAATAAAATTCTTAAAAAGAAATTAGAAAAAGGAAACATATGACAAACGTACAACGAGGCATATGTTCAAATTACTTTGTTTAGTTATACTATGTATGTAACACCCTGTCCCATATCGAAAGTCTACATGGATGATCTTGGGCATATAATAAACCTTATGGGTTACTATTAGTATCTTGAGCTTAAGCATTTTGAGACGTGGTGTAGCTTGTGGATCAAAATTAAAGTATTGAGCTAGTGGTCTGCTTGGGGCATTACAAATAGTATTAGAGCCTGCACCAACTGGAAATGTGGGACTTGACCCCACACAAGGACGTGTCTTCCTAAGTGGGGGAGATTGTGACACCCCATAGCTAAGAAAAAGACCAGGGTTGAGGCTGTGGCAACCCTAGTGCTCATTGGAAGGGAAAAGACCCAGGTAATGCTATGGTCACACTAGTCACAAGTCTCACATCACTTGGTAAATATAAAGTTCAGTGCAGTATAAAATAGATCATGTCCCTATCTTGTACAAGGCTTTTTAAAGCCATTTGAGCATCAAAACTTATTGGAACTTCACAGTTAACCGTGCTCGCCTTAATCTTGAGATGTGTGACCTATTGGAAAGTCTATGGAGCATGGGCGGCCATAGCGGACATTATTGTACAAGGCAGGAGCGAGTCATTACAATGTATAATAATTTTCTTTTCTTTTTCTGAAACAAATACCTTTTTTTTTTGGTAAGTCACAAGAAAATGAAATACCTTCTTTTGTAACAACTCCCAACTGCAACTTTTTGGTAAGGGAGCCAAACGATGAGGGACGCAATGGATGCCATTAGGTTCAACGAGTAGTTGACTAGTGAACAACACTTTGCTGCCATTGCATTCCTTAGGAAGTGATCTTTGGATATCATTCCAGGCTTGAATGCCCCATATGTCATCCATGACAATGAGATATTTCTTACCCTTCAAGCATTTGTATGTGTCTTCTCCCAATTTATCCTCACTAATCTTCTCATCATCTCCAAGTTTTTTTGAGGAAGTGCCTTCTCCCAATTTATCTTCCGTACTATTCTCTTCATCTTCATGTTTTTTTTGGAAAGTGTCTTCTTCCAATTTATTTTCTCTACTCTTCCCGTCATCTTCAAGTTTTTTTGGGGAAGTGTCTTCTCCCAATTTATCCTCACTAATCTTCTCATCATCTCCATGTTTTTTGGGGGAAGTGTCTTCTTCCAATTTATCCTCACTACTTTTCTCGTCATCTCCATATTTTTTTGGGGAAGTGCCTTCTCCCAATTTATCCTCCTACTCTTCTCGTCATCTCCATGGTTTTCTAGGGAAGCTAATTCCAGAATACGAATTAACAAATTTCTCTTCATAGTCTTGTCATAATCTTGAGAAACATTGACCCATGCACGAATTTCAAAGGTATGTGATGTCAAAGGATGATCATACACTTCTCCGGCCAAAGTGGTTTTGCCGCCTCCAGCTGCACCAACGATTGATATTATCTCCAGCTGTCCCTCTCCATTGTCGAGAAGCTTTCCCATTAATGTCTCTACCTCCTCCTTGAAACCAACCACCACCTTCTCTTGTGCCACTTTGGATGTGCTGCTCCCTCCAGATGAACCTGAACCTCCTGTTGGGAAATAAAAAGAAGGCTTATGATCAAGGATGGAGCCAAAAGTTACATGAGGGTCCTGTTGTTTTAATTTAGTAAACCAAACCAAACCGAGCCTTATATCCCAATCACTTGGGGTCGGCTACATGAATCTTTTTCCTCTATTGAGTTCTATCAAGGGTTACTTATTCACATAAACCTAATATATACTTATATCGTTGCGCATCACAACATCTAATGTCAATTTAGGTCTACCATTCCTTGTAGCATTGCTACCCAAAGCTATCCTATCCGCTATTTTAACTACTGCATCTCTTGGTCTACGGTAAACATGCCCAAACCACTTTAGCTTATTTTCCCTCAACTTCTCTTCTATGGGTGCTACACCTACCATCTCATGAACCGTTTCATTTCTAATCCTGTCTAGTCTAGTCTTACTATACATCCACCTCAACATTCTTATTTCTGCTACACTCATCTTATTCACCTGTTGTTTTAATTTAGTATTTTACATATATAATTTATTTGATTTTTTATTGAAGAATTCTTATCACTTAACTTGACGTGGGACTAGCTAAGTAAAAACCTAGTTGACTTATTCTCCTTTTTTTACACCCACAAATCAAACCGCTATCCTAAGAGTACTCCTATAATAGTTGAAAAATAATAGGATTGGTTTGTAACACATAACAACTAGTTGTTTAATTAAGACTTTGATTATAAGTACTGTATTATATAACGTTGTGGTTTATATATGTAAGTTAGTTTTGGGCATTAATGGCACTCCCCAAATTTATAATGCCACTCTCCAGGGGAGTGGCAAAATCAATTCCATTTAGGAATTGATAATATCACTCTCCAAATTGATAACTGCACTCCCCCTTTGGGAGTGGCATTGTAAATTTCCTTAGTTTTTCTCAAAAGGTGCATTCCAATTCACTAACTTCTTTATCACACAGTATTTACTCCTCTTATTCTTCCTTCACACACACAACGTCGTTTCCTTTGCTCTATTGTCCTCTTAATTACTGTTTTATGTATGGCTAGGATTCTATCATATTTTCAGTATATATTGGCCGCTGGATTTCATGCAATTTAGCGTGTCAGGAAACTACACTGTTTGTGAGCTAATTCGATGCACATAAGAGAACTCAAAGGTTATTGTATTTTAGGGAAAGAGCACCATCCAACTCCGTGAAGAAGGGGGTGTATCCTTCCTAAGCCACATGCTTTTTTATTCCTTTCTCCATCTATCTAATTTCGTGAATTTGATTGATGAATATTACTTAGAATTATGATTTTAGCATAAATTCCTATCACATATATTTTCTCCAATAGGGCCATAGTAAAGGTAATAAAAATTTTAAATATGTGTTTTGGAATAGAACAATTTCTCATATTCCATTTTTCAGAGCTTGTCACTAATGCTTTGCTTATATCATGTTTATGACATGATATTATCCTCATAAGAGCCCGGCATAGGTGAAACTAAAAATTAATACAAAACACTAATAACTAGCTAGTAAGTTTTTGAATATTAAAATACTGAAAAAAAAACTAACTAGCTAGTTTTTTTAAGTTTCTTTTCCCTAGGGATTGTGGTGAACTTTCTGGTTCTCCCTTCCCTTTCACTCGATGTACCCTCTTCGAGTCTAATAAAAAAAAAATTTAATTACTGAAAAAAAATGAACCAATACCTTCAATTTTGGAAAAAGTCTGCTCGAGTTTTTTGTCTGCTACTCCATTAATGTCACACATATTCTCGTCATAAATTTGCTTTACGCCCGCTGTAAGAGTCTTGAGCTTCTTTTTGACACTTTTAAGGTCAAGGGAAAGATGATCCTGACGAGTCTTGAACATCATTTTGACACATCGAAGGACAGAGGGAAAACAATCCTCATGTTGACGAAGATAAGGGGCATGATTAGCCTTGAAAGCTTCAACTACAAACAGTTCTACAATATCCTCTGCCTTGGATACCACGTCTTTGATGTGCTTCACCAAATTCATCACTTCTGAATGCTCCTTGCGTTTCATCTCCGTAACCTTGAGGAATCCTCTCATATACTTTATCTCCTCCTCAAGAGATTCCAGCTGATGTTTCTCTTTTATGATTGATTTGACCTTGGAGCTCTTTATAAGCTGTTTCAAGGTCTCCAGGAAAACATCAACAGCAATGTCACCCATCTCTCTCTCTCTCCAAAAGAGATTGATGAGGTAAAAGGGAGTTAGAGATCAGATAGAAGACGAGCAAAATTACAGAAAAGGTCTAGATCGAATTGAGGTTTCCCTTTTTGTAGCTTGTGATACATGAGAAGCTACAATTAAAAGAATTACTTTCCTATCCAAATGTCTCTGCTCGTTGAATGTTAGATTCACCTAACAGTTATGAGGTGGTGGTATAGCTAGGAAATGGACAAGGCAGTGAATGATCATCTGCCACTTCCGTCCAAAGTCAACAAACATTGATTTAAGAACGAAAACACTATGGGGACCGGCGGGGAATAATCCGACGGGGTACTGACGAATTGTGGGGCCCACGCAAATGATCCAAACCGTTGATTATTTTTTAAATATTTCTTCAAATAACCTTGTAAGATTTCAGACCAATCGGATAGCAATAAGTGTTTGATCCAACGTTTGCGTTATGTTTTAGAGTTTAGAATCTTAAATTCTGAACGAAACATTACACATGTGGATCACGCACTTACAGGAGTGGGACGAGGAGGGAGAGGGGGGAGGTGGTGAGAGAGAAGGCCATGCAGAGAGAGGGGGCCATGCAGTCTCTCTCTCTCTCTAGATCGTTTTGGTAACATGCGCTCTCCCTCTCTCTCACACCTAATGGAAGTAACGGAACAATGGTTGGGAGTATCACACGAAAGTAACGGTGGTGATGGACAAATACTATTAGGTATTCCGACAGTACCATGTCGCATTATCCACTTGGTACTCGCGACAAATTGATGATTAATTAAAACCTATATATTTTACCGGTCACCTCTCGTATTCTTACTTCCCAACAGATTTGTGTGCCTTCATGTTTCCGATATATTTTCGTCTGTTAGATCAATTAAGAATAATATTTTTATTCCATAAAGCCTCACGTGATTGACCAGCAAAAAAATAAGGGAAAATAACGGCTAAGGACGTGTTTTGATAATTAATACCTGTTAAGGACATTTTCAGCATTAACAAATATTTTTAGCTTGCTTTTAGAGGATATTAATTATCAAAACAATTCATGAACCGTCATTTCCCCAAAAAATAAACCACAAAACTGATGGTCGTGGGGGTTGATGGGAAATTCATGGTCAACGCGTACTTTATTTGAAAGACTGGCAGTTTCAGCCCAATTGTTCATGGCGGTCCCATTGGTGGTCGGACTTTATTGTTTCAAGCAGGCAGGAGAGCTTTATTGTTTCAAGCATGCAGGAGAGAGAGAGAGAGAGAGAGAGAGAGAGAGAGAGAGAGAGAGAGAGAGAGAGAGGAATATCTCACTTGTGCACACACTTAACTGAGAGAGATATTTACAGAAAAACTTGGGGAGGGAGAGGGAGAGAGAGCGAGAAATCATTTGATTGGTCCTTTGGAAAACTCGAGCAGAATCACCTATCCAACGGTTTCTTTGTAAATCCTGAGAATTTAATTTTGCTATATTACGTCATTAATCTAGGACTTGCGGTGAAGATCCAAGCAAAACTAATTAAGTATACTTCTAACAAAAAGATGAAAACTAAAAAAGCAAGGGTCCCTTTCTATTATAATCACACTCTCTCTTTCATCTTTTTGTTGTGATGCAAATTTACAATGTTATCCATCTAACAAACCAAGTATGAAAGAATATTAGTATAAATGAAATGTTAATTTTGTAAATTCACGTTACAAGAAAGCAAAAAAGAGGGAGTGTTTTATTAAAAAAAAAGGAGATGGTTATAAGAATATTAGTATAAATGAAATGTTAATTTTATATATTCACGTTACAAGAAAGCAAAAGCTAGTGTTTTATAAAAAAATGCTTAGTTCTTAAAATTCATAGATCTCTTCCCAATCAGGACTCTAATAAGATTTGTTGCTTATATATATATATATATATATATATATATATATATATATATATCTTCTCAATTGTGCACAATATTCCCCGTTCGAAACCATGAGATAAGGCCATAAGATCCATTTGATGGTATCGTTGCCGATAAAGATGATCCATTTGAGGATAAAAAAAGAATCATCCCTAGTATCTTGTCCTCACGCTTTCAAAGTTGTCTACAGTATAATCATTGCATATAATACCTAAATTTTATTGATCCTCAAAATTGTGTTTGGCCGTTGAACAAATAACCTAAAATTATACTAGGAAACTGTGATTATTAGGAAAAAGACAGAAATGCCTGAGAGTAGAATTCTTTGGTTTCTTTCCAAATAACATGGCCAGTGTGCGTATGGGCTTCTCCTTGCGAGGTTCTTGAAACTTCAATAGGTTTTACCGTTTTAAACGGGTATTAATTATCAAAACACGTCCTGGGCCGTCATTTTCCTTTTTAGTCTGGATCCGAATGGGCCAAATATAGAACTTGTCCTCATTTGTAAAGGCCCATTATCAAACGACCCACGTGGACTGAAACCAATATAGAACTCATCTAACGTTTTTTTTCTCAAGAAAAGAATAAAAGAAAAGAAACTGAGTACGATGCATTCAGAAGTATCAACAAACTTCGATAACCAAATATCCGCATTGTTTCTTACCATTAACAAAAAAAAAAAATGGCAAAAAAAAGTTTGATATGTGGAAACGTTGGATTCAACCCAAAAGTTTTAGACTCGGTGGATGAGAGGTTGCAACATTAGATTAAGTGATCATTCATTTCCACGTGGAGTTAGTTGCTTTTGATGTTTGACACTTGTAGTCTCGTTTTAATGGTGCTGTAATTTTTTTTGAATAAATCACCGTGTTGTGTGAACTGTGAATTGTTAGGTTTGTATCTCAGATTTAGCATAAGATTGTTCTCTAAACATGATATTGTTTCATTGCTCTTATTAGTCCTGTAATAATTTCAATATTAATGAATTTTTTCTTGCATTCAAAAAAGGAAAAAAAGTAACTATGAATTGTTAAAAGTAAAGTGGTACCCAAAAAAAAAGTAACGTTGCATTATTCCGACATCTTTGGACTTCCTAAACTATTGAACTACTCCTTCCAGGATGTTGCTAGATCGGATTTCTAACTTCTTATTTTGTTTGCATCAACACGTTCAGGATTTTTATTTACCACATGCACCGCCATTGAGGGGTGAAACATAATTTTTGAGGATTGGTGCAATCATGCATTCGTATAGCTGGGAAGGAGATGGAATAACTGGCACTCTGAAACTTAACCTTTTGAGCAGAGAATACTAGGAGGTTTATCATACTTGAGATCAGAATCTTCGAAAGCACTTGAGATCAGAATCTTTGAAAGCTTGCAGGTGACAACTTCTGCTCAAAATTTTATGTTTTTCTCCCAAGTCAGATGACCTAGCTAGTCAAGTGCATGTCCAATGGATTTAGGAATCCTTCACAAGTCTGGATGATCGGCTCAAGATACATCAAGATATTAGTTGTAGCATGAGACGTGAGTTGCCTAGTTTTATTCTAAACTTTTGGGCGTAGCATGTTTTTTTAAGTATGAGCAGTCAACCATGGGATTCACATAAATGGACTTTTTTTCCCCCGAATGCATGCACACTTCTTGTTGAACTCCACTCATGAGGTATATTTGGACATTAGTTGCACTATGCCTTCTGACTCTTTGATCGCCACATTTACACGTCAGGATTAGAGAGATTATTCAGATTGGATAGTTGGTTCTCGTGTCCATGAGTATGTCTCATTTTGTTTCCTCAGCGATTGACCTTTTGGTATCTTGGGTGTTCTCTTGGTTCTGCTGGAAAATAAAAAAAACTATTCGTGAGACTTCAATGCTTATATGGGTGTTCATCAAGTACCGAACAATTGGGGTGAGGTACTCTCCCTCTGAGAATTCGTGTCACAAAATGGATAGACCTTTTGAAGGCATCTGTGTTGGATTGCTTGCTTAGTAACCGGGGATTGGTGTCAAATGGCGGTGGGGTAAAAAAAAAAACAAACGCATCTATTTGGTAGCACAATAAAAAATTGACATAACAAAATACTCATTGGTTGAGGGAGTATTTATCTGGTTGAGGGAGTATTTATCAATGAGGGGGAGTTAATTCTAAACCTTGGGATGTCATCTGTGTCATCATGCCTGGTTTGACTTCGTGGGAGGAAGAGTAGTTGACATTCTTAGGGTACATGACAACTCTCAAATCCATGAATGGTGATCTAACTATTTTCTGACATGTCACACACCCACTTTATCATGGTCTCATATCGCATGTTGCACTTAATTCCAGATTCATTCATGCTTGGGATACATACAAGTTTACTCATGCATCTGTTTAAAAATGTAGTGACAGTTATTGAGCCTCATGGTTGAGCACTCACATCTTGAATTAAACCCAATTTATTTTGTGTTGGTAGTTGCCTGGTGTGGTAGTTGGTTTTGATTTTTGCGGTTGTTTTCGGGCTGAATGGAGCGTAGCTAATATTTTACTCTACTTTGGTGCTTAATTGGCTTATGCTACTACGGTACTGCTTTCTAAACTTCCATTTGGTAGATGGTTATTATGGAATATGGTCATACTAGTTTGCTTCTAGTTTGTTTATCGATGTTATGATCTGTTGGACCTCTAATCTCCTTTTAATCCTTATTGATCTAGGTGCTTGTTTATGTGTGTTCTACCTTTCGTCATTCCAAGACAAAAAGGGGAGTAGGATTATTGTGATTCTAACCGATTTAGTTTCTTTGAGTTGTGGTTGCAATGGATTAATGAATTAGGGATACAGTGTTATTCTTGGAGTGTGTTTTGTCATGGAAGTGCCAAATGGGAAAATTGTTGGCTCCAAAAAGTGGTGCTATTTTTTGGTTGGCAATTCCATTGACAAAATGCATATTGTTTTGTATCTCATCATTTATTGAGTTGCAATTTTTTTTCATTTAATGTTTAGAGTGTTTGTTTTAGGGGGTGGAAGAAAATCAAGAACATATATGTATTTCAATATAGAGAGTTCGGAAATTAGGCATAACTCAAGGGATTTTCAGCAACCTATATATATTGGCATGTTAGGGTTTGGAAAGTGGACAGAAAAACATACAGCAGCCATACTTTCTTTGAAGGCCAAGATACAAGGGGTGCTTTTAGAGCAGCCTCAATTTTTTTTCCCTGTTTGAAGGCTAATATACAGAAGCCCCACTTTGACGTGGAGCGTGCATACCTCAGGGCCAGGGGGGCTTTTACTTTGGATCTTGGAGTAAAATGGGATCCATGAATCATTGATCATACAAGACATCTTCAAGAGGCTTCAGTATCTTCTTCAACTTACTTAAGAAAGCCCCAAGGAAGATTCTTAGGCAAGTTGAAGTACTTCGGTGGATTCTGAGAGGCAAATGGATTGAAGCCTTATGGATTCAAGGTGGTCAAGCACTGGGTGTGGATTGATTTATTAAAAAGATAAAAATAGCAAATATTTATATACCTAGGCCAGCTAGGATTTTTCAACTGTTACTGAGTGATTTATCCATGTTGGCAGAAGGAGGAAGCTGGATGCTTACTCGGGTAAGAGTGAGTACGAATGTGAATTTTAATTCCTGCAACCACATTCATTAAAGCCAAAAAAATGCTTATGAGGCCCATAGTTCAAAATTAGATCGATATTCTCTCATGTAGGATATAGAATCCGGTAACAAGATATAGTTCAATAGCTCCTAATTCATTATAAAGTGTTCACAACATTGCAAGTATGTTTTGTACCGTCGCATGCTTGCAGATTTTCGAATCACTACACAGAACATGTTCATCAGTTCATGTAATGGCAACATAAGCACCGATAAAAAAAAAAGGTTTTGTTTTCAGTGCTGTTACATTGCATTATTCTGACGTCTTTGGACTTCTAAAATATTGAACTACTCCTTCGAAGACGACGTTGCTAGATTGGATTTCTAACTTCTCGATTTTGTTTGCATGAACACAGGATTTTTATTTACCACATGTATCATCATTGAGGGGTGAAACATATTTTTTGAGGATTGGTTGCAATCATGCAATTTATTCATGCTTTCATAGCTGGGAAAGAGATGGAACAACTGGCACTCTGAAACTTGACCTTTTGAGCAGAGAAGACTAGGAGTTTTATTAGACTTGAGATCAAAATCTTTGCAAGCAGGTGACAACTTCTGCTCAGAATTTTATGTTTTTCGCCCAAGTCAGATGACCTAGTCAAGTCTCTAATGTATTTAGTAATCCTTCACAAATCTGGATGATTGGCTCAACAGCAAATTTGTTCGGAACGATGGGCAACAGGTGAATATTCCTGTATTCATGTACTACCCGAAAAGAAAAAACATTTCAGTGAACCGGAGAAGGGAAAGGAAAAATAAACAGAAATGGTTTTTGGAGTTCCCTGTGCATGTAGGTCCTTCTGCCTGATGTTTTTTTAGGAGAAATTTGAATATCTAGTTTGATGGATACAAGCTACAAAATTGAACCTTTTGGCAATGCCCATGGATTTACTATTAGAATAAGTAATTTGTAATCTTTTAGAATAATGTAGAAGGAGTATTTAAATATCTAAGTTTAAAATAATTAGAAGTGTATAGAAGTAATAATTACAGTAGAAGATATTTGTATGGGTAGGACTAGATAATTCTAGAAGAAGAAGCATGAAAGATGTTTTGTAATTAAGCACATGGGTTAAAACTAGAAAAGTCTATAAGTTAGGAGATCTTTGTAATGCACATATGCTTATCTCTAGCTAGACAATTCTAGAGAATTCTATGTTGGTGGAAGTTGTTGTACTCACTTTGTTGCAATGAAAATCTACTAAAAGCCTTTCACAACTTCTCCCTATAACATCTCTCACAACTTCTCCCTATAACATCTCTCACCCATCCTTTCCCACTCTCTTGTTCAATTTACTTCAAAATCTAACTTAGCACCCCAACATTTACATACTTGGGACTCTTAAAATTTATAGAGGTCATCCATCATTTATATGCTGAATCCTTGGGAAGGAATAACAACCACATTAGTCTTTCTACAGATACCACTCAAACCCTTAATTCACCTCGAGTTTCTTCATGTTTGCTACTATTTGAGATCCGACAATGCTTTTAGGTTAAGAGGGTTTACTATCTGGGAATTATATCAGCAGGTTGCAGTTTTATGTCGATGTGGTCTCCCATCCTCCATCTGTAAGAATTTCAGTTTCTTATCATAAAATGATTACTTTATCGCCATTTGTGTGGGGTTCTTTGATAAGAGCATGGTAATAGTACACACTCCACTCTCAAGCCCCAAGATGCAACCTATAGCCTTGATTGGATATGATCTCAACTAAGGCTGGTTGTGGTTTAGGCTCTTCTTTTAAATCCAACACTCCAAAATGTTAATGTTGAGGCTGACCATGTTCCGGGATGGATTTACATTTAAATGTTGGACAGATTTATGTTCATTAAAATTGTGGCTCATTGTTATGGCCTTGTCTACAAACAAGAAAGCTATAAAGAACGTAATTATGAGTCTCGCTACACGTTATAGAAGTATGATGACGCTTTGCCGACAAAACAAGTTGGACCGTATATTTCTTTTCTTGTTGACATCAATCACATCAGACTTGTTGTCAATATGCATTTTGAACATGTCTAATATAGTTTCGTTAGAGGTTACACCTATCATCAATAGTTTGATTTAGAGCCTTTTTGTACATCTCACTGACATTTGGAGACTCGAATTCTTTGACTACAACCTTTAGATCAATGTATGACATTCACTCAGGGTCAACCTTAAGTGGAGTCACATTCCCACCAACATGCATTTTTCTGGGTCCCTCATGTATATACCGTCCATGGTAAAATGGAAGTGTTAGATCATCCCCATTGTAATAAGTAAATGAGTGTGAATAAGCAAACTTAACAACAATGCTCAAAAAAACACTCCACATTGTAATCAGTAAAGTTACAAGTCTTTTAGCAAATAACCAAATTTTATCCATTTCATAATCAAACTTAACAACTTTTATCAATAACCAAACTCAATAACTTAAAATACCCCACATTGGAATCGTCTCATCGAGAAGAATAATTTGGTGTGGTTGGATACGTGATTGGAACTCGTTTGCGATTAGACAGATGTGCATTGTGTATTGTGGGTGTTTTTTTTTTCTAGGGATGCAAAAATAACCAATGTGGAGATATACGTTGTTAAGTTTGATTATGGACTAAATAGATAATCAAATACTGACGTGACATATTTTAGTTATTGATTTTGATTATTACCATTGCGGATGCTCTTAGTGATGGACAAGCCATTTATAAACTGAAAAGTAAACAAAAAAAACAAGGCCAATTCTAACAGATGCCCCTGGGGCACAACTTTAAGCATATTAAATGAGGTAAAAGATGGTATGCACCATTCTAACTTGAAAGGATAATTAATTACGTGCATTGGTAAATTAAGAGTTCTCCAATTAGTCTCATTAATGATCGTAGTAATATCAAATAGGGTCAAATCTACCCCTGTATCAAATTTTACTAGTTCTATATTACTTATGTATTTTGGTCGTAAAAATTCATAACTATGTTTTTTTATGTTTGCTTTATACGGTTGTATTAAAATAATTTCTAAATTTACTAAATTAATGATGTTGAGAATACAAACCATTTCATCAAAAGAAGTAACAATTTTTTGAATTACAAAAATGACTGTTGACTGTTCAACTTCATCTATATTTAAAATGAGAAAAACAAAATTGATGAAAAATGGGAGATAGTAATGCCTAGCTATATACTGCCCACCATTTACTTTTCCCTTTTAAACATTTTCTTCATCAGAGCTTACCAACCAATCTGTTCATATGCTCCACTTTCAAACTAAACAAATTACATGCTTAAAAAAAAAAAAAAAAAATCTACCAACCGAACAAAAAAAAAACCTATGCCTATAGACAATATATGAAATGATGGTGTGTGGGGCCTACTCCAAAATTATACACAAATAATTCAAGTCCTCATTAATTTGAAAAGTTTTTTTTAATTTGTCTTTCAAAAAATCAACTCATTGGATAACTGTAAAAACTTGATAAAATTTTCTAATTTTCTTTGAGTTTTCTATCTCAGTAGAGTAGTTGTTGTGCAACTGTAGTCTTTTTTTTTCCCTCTCTTCTAGACTATGAAAGATTGAGACTAATGGGTTGCTATTAATTATTTGTGGTAGTACTTCCCAATTGTTGGATTTTAATATTACGAAAAAATATTGTTTATGTTTCTAGTTTTTTGTTTTGATTCAATAAAATTGTTCATTTGGCCATAAATGATACTGTAGCAGAGAGAGTGTTGCCATTTCAATCTGTTGCCCATTCTTATTTTCATGTGTTTATTGGAAAGTGGAAGAAAAAAAAAACGAGAATATGAAAATGTACACTTGTTAATTATCATCTCACTTACCTAATTTTTAGAAGGATAATGAGGGTAATATTGTCATTAGAAAAGAGTATTATAAGCATTTATAACTGGTATAGAAAATAGTAGTGAAAATTAATGTTTTGTGAGTTCCCATCAACACAATTCATCTAAATAGGTATATTTATTGCATTTAAACCATTGCCCCTGGGGCACCTATCAGTGAAACCGAAAAAACAAATAGATGATCCAAATATAGGCTAGAGTCATAAAATGGGGGGGCAATAAGGAAACAGACACCACAAAAGCTACTTACTTCTAGCAATTAATAGGGGTAGAATTGAATCTCGATATTCAATTCTAGAATAAAAACCGATAGTCATTAATCCAGAATTAAATAAAAAAAACATGGGGAATGATTCTGGTAATCAATCTAGTTTTGACCATTCTGCTGTGCACAACTGTTGATCCAAATGCGCGCCGAATGGTTTGACCCGTATCCAAAAACCACAAACTTCTGAGAGCTCTAAAAAGATAAGGAGATGCCCAAAGCCCACCAGCCAAGCCCAGTCCAGTCCGACAAACCGCAGGCCTGGGTTCACGGATCCACAAGTCCACGGCCCACTCACGGCTCGATCTGGGCAGGAGCGCATGGTTTATGGGTCGAAGTCCAAAGCCCACATATAGCGTACGTGCTCTCTCCTTCAAAAAATTTGGGTACCCCCAAAGGGTCCAACCTTTAGGCATTTTTTGCACGTGTATGCCCATCTATGGTTTCTCCTCAAACTAACGTGGGACTAGGTGACTTTTCACCTTCTCAACTTACCCATTATGAAAGACAATTTCTCATTCATCTCTTAATAGAATTAGTTTAAACCCCTTGCTCTAAAACCCACTTGACGCCACCTCGCGCAGTGTGAGTCCCACCAAATTCTCTTCGGTTAAATTTCAATTTTCCAATATTTTCTGCGAATTAGGGGTTAGGGTTTGTGGCAATTTGTGGGGTAGTATGATGGTGGTGATGGTGGTTGGGGGTTGTAATTAAGGGTTGCAGTGGGTGTGGGATCAGTCGTGGCGTGGAGGCAGTGCCGGCCCCAATATTCAGGTTGCCCAAGCCTAACCTTCTGCTTGGTTGCCCCTAAATATATATTTTTTTGCTGGATTTCTATTTTTTTTTTTGTATACATACAAATTTTTTTTTCCCCTTGCCGGGGGTTGCCCGGCCGGCTTGCGGGGCTTACCCCTGGCCGGCCCTGCGTGGAGGTTGTAGGTGACAAGTGGTGGTGATTGATGACTGTGGTGGTGGTATCGATTCGGTGGTGGTGGTAATGAATAGTGGTGAGTGGTGGTGGTAGAGAGAGAATGAGAGTTTTTCAGTCGCCAGGGGAAATGAGGTGGTGATGAGTTTTTTTTTTTTTTGATGCAAGAGGGAGCCAGCAATTAGTCAGCATAGAATGAAAAAAAGAAAAAGAAAATCCACGTCAGCAGTTTCCGTTAGCAATTGGACAGATTTAGACGGCGGGTGCCTATTTTAGGGGGTTTTTGTAAGTTCAGATATTTATTTGGAAATAAAACGAAGTAGAGGTGCTTCTGGAACATTTGGATAAAGGTTAAGGGGAGAGATGAAAATTTCTCAATAGTTAAATCAGGGTTTCGAGTCTTTCACAGACCCCTTTTCCTCGCAACTTCTACGTCGCCTCCTCTCATTTCCGGCCGGACGCCAATGGACGACAACTTCGATGGAGTTGATGATATCGCAGAGGTGAAGAGAATTTTTGATAGGCAGAAGGTACATTCGCAATTTGGTTTTGTTTTACCGTAGAATTGTGGTGCATCTGACTTCTGTTTTATGGTTACTGCCTTAATACAGTACCTCTTATTTACCGACATGCTACTCTTCGAAGCAATAAAGCTCATTCATATGTGTAACCATTGACCTGGTTCCGGCATCTGCTTTCACACCTGTTCTTTGGGTTTGCATATTTAGCGTCTGTGGGAAACCATTGTAGTTGTGTTAAATTTAGACGAGTTTTGAGTTGAGTTGAACAGTTCGACGAAGGTTCTCTAAATCTGGTTGCAGGGCCAAGGTATTCAACCCTATAAAGGTCAAAAGCACCTTTGAATCGTTTGGTTGGTTTGGATATAAATTATCTTGAGTGGTGTCTATAATATTACCCAATCGCTTTTCCCTTTTTCCAGGTCCCATATGCATTTGATGTTCTCAGTATTGGCTGGATCCATTAGGAGCCATTACCAACAATGGTGTGCATTTCCATGTATCGAGAAAAAGTGATTAAATGCAGCTTGTATTCGGTAGAGATCTATAATATGGCTTTTGTGCATCTAATTTAGGCGCAGCTTGTTACTTCTTTGCAAGTAGGTGTTAACAACTAGGCAGTCGCTCAATTGTCAGATATGCCACTTTTATGGTGTGAGGTTTGGAATTTGAGCAGATGGAGGAGGTCATCTAACCAAGTTAGCCACTAACATCTTCCATCCGGAAAGAAAGGGAAAAAAGGAGTAGGTGTGGGTGTATGACATATTTAAAGTCCCACATTTGTTTTAGGGTCGATAATTGGTATGGCCCAATCAAATAATCAATACTAAGAGATAGAAACTCGTGTTTGGATCTTGAATTTTTCAAGGTAAAGGAGAAAATGAGATTATTTTTGTATGTTGATTTAATACGAATTATCTATACAACACAAAATTGACTAATTTTTTTTTTTTTTTCCATATCTTATGCCTATCCCTTGTTTCTTCAGCTGCATTTTGACAGGGAAGAAGCTGTTGCCGGAAACGCTTTCCAAAAAGTGTGTTGGTCTCATGCAAAAGTTTATGAATAGCGCTTGAAGATAAAGGAACAATAGCAGAAAAATGCAGAGGTATGCTGAATCTTTGTGATTTTAGGAATTGACAAGTTTATTTGCAACTTATCTCTTCATGTATTGGCTTCGGGCTTGGTTGACCAACTTGGATACTAAGCTATGCCCCGTTTTTCTCTAGTACATATTTAGTAATCCGATAGTAACACGAGGCATTGTCTACATAGTGCTCCCACACACTGATAGAGCAAGCAATTTTTTCTGCGAGACAATGTGATTGGAGATAGGAGGGACAGCATTGTGTAGATGGATAACTGGCATCCTTTAAGAGTTTTGGATGCTAGGTTGTGTGCAAAGGTGGAATTTAATTTAAGCAGATCTCTACGGGCTGGGGTTAGCTCTATTGTTTCTAATGGAGGATGGAAATGGCCTAGAGCTAGGAGTGGTGCAATAAAGGAAATTGTGGTCCTCACTCCTCTTGGGTTTCTTCCTAATCCTTCTCAATCTGATAAGTAGTTTGGCTGACCTCTAAGTCTGGTTCTTACCCTACAAAATTTTCGTAGGAGGCTATTAGGTTTTAAAGCCAAGTGCAGCCCTGGTGGAAGATAGTTTGGTACGGAACAAATGTGCCAAGGTGGGGTTTTATTCTTTGGCTTCCCATTGGGGAAAATTTGGCAACAAGGGATAGGCTAAATGGATGTGGTGTGTCTAGCGAGACTCGGTGTGTGCTATGCACGATGAGCATTTTTTCTCTAATTCCCTATGTCTGTGCTTGTATGGCAAGAAGTTTTGGACTAAACCTCCTATGGCTTTGAAGGATGAGATCCGTTGGGCTGCAGTTTAGGAAAGTTTTTGGTGGACTCACGGTATAAGTTATTGTCTTCTACTGTGTATTGGTTGTTGAGGTAAAGGAATTCAAAGGAATTCTCCGGGTAACGGGGTAAGTGGAGTGAATGCTTCAACCTTGCTTGCGAAAAGTGAAGGAGGAAATCAGGGTTAGAAATTTCGTATTTGCAGAATTCTAAAGATACTAAAAGGATTTGCTATGCTTTGAGAATCCAACTTCCCCCGTTCAATTGCTTGTTTGTTGTATTGTTTTGTTTGTTGTTTGCCTTATGTAGCTTGCATTTTTGGTTGGGGACTGCGCTGCTACTGTATTTTGTATTTTGTAGTTTGTTTGGTTTTGCCTCTAGCTTTTGGTAGGGTTTTTTTTTAACCAGTGTTTTTCCAGGAGGTAGTGTGAGTTGCAAACTTTTTTGTATGGTTGTTTTCGTATAAAATGAGTTATTTACCACCAAAAAAAAAGGAAGAAAAGACAATGCACACACCACATTGTTATAAATGTCCAGTTTCGTTCTAGTACATATTCAATAATCCAATAATAACACGGCGTTGTCTACATAATGCTGCCACACACTAATGGATCAAACAAAATTTTCATGCCATGTTAATCGCTTTGTTAGGTGGTTCCTCATCGGCAGGAGTACCACTAGATAATGCTACATTACATGTTGGAATATGGAATTCTTAAAAAATTGTACGTGTACATGTATCAGAATTTCATAGCGGTCATGGCACTTGAGTATGTGAATTGTATCAACACCATATCAAATATTAACTTCACTTGATCAGGAGCAACAGTCTATGTTAGCACAGTTTTAGGAGTTGGAAGAAAAGGATGTGGTGTCAGTAAAAGAATGGGAAAAATTCGAAAGAGAACTCGAGGAAATGACAATGGGGATGAATAAATGGAAGGAGGTACCCCCTATGTCCCGATTTGTTCGTCTACTTTTTACTTCTTTTTTATTTTTATTTTTATGAACTGGTTTACTTTTTTAATTTAATATCTAGAAAAGTGGGGTATTTTTCTTTTTGTGTTGTAGGCTAGTGAGGTGGAGCCCGTATCTCTTTCAGACCCATGATATTTAGGTGTTAATATGGAAGGATTGTTGGAGCAAAATAGTGGTTTCTATTTGTGTGCTGTTTTTTTATGGGAGGACCTGAACTTTTTGCCATATCTTGTTTAATAGAAAATTATGTATTTAGGTTGAAAGAATTCATTTTGTTATATGAGCTACAGGAGGTATTAGTTTCTAGCATCCTTTTTTTGATAATTCAGGCGACGTCCGATCCAACTTTGGCCTTGATAACATGTTTTCTGGTAATTATAGAAGTGTTGGTGCTTGTCCTTCTGGTGGTTTGCTCCTGAATTGATCTTTTATTGGGAGTTCATCGTGGTAACGACATTGTTTTGGTTGTAGGACATGGGCTTTTGCCCCATAAAGTCCAATTGGGGAATTTATGGCCTTGAATGTTGTCTACCCCCTTATTATCTTAATCCCTTCATAAATAATACACCAAAAACTCATACCGCATCCAATCGAGCCCTAATTTCAACAAGCAAACACCCCAGACTACCGGCCAATCATTTTGTGTAATGTGGTTTATAAATTGATTGCGAGGTGGACTTCAGTCGGTGGTTCAGTAATAATCTCTATATAGTATAGCAACAAGTATTTTCTTCTCTTTTACCCTTTAGGCTAATGTTTAATGCGACGACATTCACGGCCATAAATTTCCCAACCGGGCTTTATGGGGCAAAAGCCCACAACCAAAACAATGTCGTTACCATGATGAACTCCCAATAAAAGATCAATCTAGGAGCTAACACGAGAAGGACAAGCACCAACACTTCTGTAATTACTAGAAAACATGTTATCAAGGCCAAAGTTGGCTCGGATGTTGCCTGAATTATCAAAAAAAAGGATGCTAGAAACTATACCTCCTGTAGCTCATATAACAAAATGAACTCTGTCTATCTAGAGATATAATTTTTTATTAAACAAGTTATGACAAAGAATTCCAAGTCCTCCCATAAAAAACAGCACACAAATAGAAACCATTATTTTGCTCCAACAATCCTTCCATATTAACACCTAAATATCATGTGTCCGAAAGAGATATGGGCTCCACCTCACTAGCCTACAACACAAAAAGAAAAATACCCATAACTTTTCTAGATATTAAATTAAAAAAGTAAACCAGTTCATAAAAATAAAAAAGAAGTAAAAAGTAGACAAACAAATCGGGATAGAGGGAGTATCACCTTCCATTTATTCATCTCCGTTGTCATTTCTTCTTTTACTAACACCACTTTTTTTTCTTCCAATTGCTGAAGCTGTGCTAACATAGACTGTCGCTCCTAATCAAGTGAAGTTCATATTTGATATGGTGTTGATACAATTCACGTACTCAAGTGCCATGACCACTATGAAATCCTGGTAATTTTTAAAGAATTCCATATTCCAACTTGTAATGTAGCGTTATCTAGTGGTGCTCCTACCAATGAGGAACCACCTAACAAAAGTGATTAACATTGCAGGAAATTTGTTTGTTCCATCAGTGTGTGGCAGCACTATATAGACAATGCCTTGTGTTACTATTGGATTATATATGTACTAGAAAGAAACTGGACATTTATAACAATGTGGTGTGTGCATTGTCTTTTCTTCCTTTTTTTTTCTCTGGTGGTAAATAACTCATTTTATACGAAAACAACAAACATAAAAGTTTGCAACTCACAGTACCAAGTCTCGCTAGACACACCACATCCATTTAGCCTGTCCCTTGTGGCCAAATTTTCCCCAAATGGGAAGCCAAAGAATAAAACCCCACCTTGGCACATTTGTTCCACACCAGACTATCTTCCACTAGGGTTGCACTTGGCTTGAAAACCTAATAGCCTCCCATGAAAATTTTGTAGGGTAAGAACCAGACTTAGAGGTTAGCCAAACTACTTATCAGATTGAGAAGGATTATGAAGAAACCCAAGAGGAGTGAGGGCCACAATTTTCCTTGTTGCACCACTCCTAGCTCTAGGCCATTTCCATCCTCCATTAGAAACAATAGAGCTAACCCCAGCCCGTAGAGATCTGCTTAAATTAAATTCCATCTTTGCACACAACCTAGCATCCAAAACTCCGAAAGGATGCCAGTTATCCATCTACACAATGGTGTCCCTCCCATCTCCAATCACATTGTCTCGCAGAAAAAATTGCTTGCTCAATCAGTGTGTGGGAGCACTATGTAGACAATGCCTCGTGTTACTTTCGGATTACTAAATATGTACTAGAGAAAAACGGGACATATCTTAGCATACAAGTAGGTCAACCAAGCCCGAAGCCGGTACATGAAGAGATAAGTTGCAAATAAACTTGCCATTTCCTAAAATCACAAAGATTCAGCATACCTCTGCATTTTTCTGCCATTGTTCCTTTATCTTCAAGCGCTATTCATAAACTTTTGCATGAGACCAACACACTTTTTGGAAAGCGTTTCCGGCAACAGCTTCTTCCCTATCAAAATGCAGCTGAAGAAACAAGGGATAGGCATAAGATATGGAAAAAAAAAATAGTCAATTTTGTGTTGTATAGATAATTCGTATTAAATCAACATACAAAAATAATCTCATTTTCTCCTTTATCTTGAAAAATTCAAGATCCAAACACGAGTTTCTATCTCTTAGTATAGATTATTAGATTGGGCCATACCAATTATCGACCCTAAAACAAATATGGGACTTTAAATGTCATACACTCACACCTACTCCTTTTTTTCCCTTTCTCTCCGGATGGAAGATGTTAGTGGCTATGTTGGTTAGATGACCTCCTCCATCTGCTCAAATTCCAAACCTCACCCCATAACTTAGGGCCCGTTTGGATGCGGGGAAAAAATTGCGGGTATTAGTTAATAAGGGGGATAAGATAGTATGGGGTATTAGTTAATAAGAGATGGCCCACATTGATGTGATGCTTATAGAGGGGGATTAAATAGTAGGTTATTTGGATGAGGTATTAGAGAAGGGGGATTAAGCTGTCAAATGACCTTTTTGCCCTTGTGCAGACCCTAAATTAATTATGTATTACGTTTATTATGTAATTGCAAATTTAATTATTCTTTCACAATTTAAGTCGTAATATTTATTTCTACTAACAAATTAACGAATTTAATATTACTATTAAACATTTTTTTTTTATAAAATTTGGTTTAAATAAATTAAGTGTTCCAAATTTCAATCCGTTTGAACCGGTTGAAAGATTTTAGTTTTCTAATCATTTTATCCTCAATGGTCATAATTAAATTTGACTCTAGGGCTCTCGTTGATTAACCCTAAGATATATTTGATTATACAACTTTCTTAGGGCTAATCAACAAGAGTCCTAGAGTCAAAATTTAATTATGACCATTTATGATAAAATGATCAGCAAATTAAGAACTTCGCACCAATTTGAACGGATTGAAATTTGGAACACTTAATTTTTTAACCTCTTTACACCGTCTATATATTAAAAATATAATTAAAAAATTAAGTGCTCCAAATAAGGAGTCTTAGGATATGTTTGAATGGAAAGTATGATTTTGGGTACGATGGAGAGTAAAAGTTGGTTGAATGGTGGATGGAGAAAGGGGATAACGAGGGGTATTTTCGTCCACAAAACACCCTCCACAGCCTGATTATTTTTGGGGACCCCTGGAGGAGCCCAAATATAATACCGGATAAACCGTAGAACAGGGGAAAACGTGGAGCTGAGTAAGAAATTATCAGGGAAATTAATTGGATACCGAATGGGGGGAAAAGGGATGGGGCCCTCCCATATACCCTTCTTAATTTTCCCCACCCCTTTTTGCTCCATCCAAGCAGGCCATTAACATGAGAAGTCATAAGGCAGTGTATTGGATCTTTTAAGTTGGGGCTTTGGTTTGTGTTTTGTTTTTCATCTTGTTCATAGGCATCTGTCAAATGCAGGAAGCTTCCTTGTTTTAATTTTCTTGCCTGCATGCAAATGATACCTGAGGAAAGCACTCCACGAAAGGGAGGTTCTTCAGCTCTGTTCAATTAACACGGCTGCCCCAGGTTTGCCAGACATTGTTTTCCGGGCCCATTTTGATGATTGGAACTGTTTCAGGAACTCCCCTACCGTCACGATTCACGAACCACGTCGCTGTAAACATGGTTTCACTAGCGTCCATCATAAGAATAAGGAATATTCCTTCATATGCCTCAAGAGGCTGCCACCTGTCCCCTAGGCCCTACATTTGCTTAATCATATCAGAATTCACAGGGATTTGCTCCTACGTACTAATCAGGGACTTAGGCTATGTTTCCACTGATTGATAAGTTCTGAACCAGTCAATAGTGGTTTTATCTTCGCCTTTGTTAGTTTTGCATCAAATATTTATGAGATATTAGTTTGTCAATAGTTCAAAAAGTCAATTGTTGAACTTTTTCTTTGATATTTTTAAAAGTATTTGCGTAAAAGTGACGATTTTTTAGACACTCAGAACAGGGTCTAAACTTTCTTCAGATACTCAGGGCAGGGTCTTAACTTAGTTTCTAAACTTGCAATGATATCTGGGATTACTTTCTTCAGACTCTCAGAGCAGTATGGAGGGAAAAAAACACGAGTGAAGAAGGAAGAGTGCACCCAAATTGCAGCAATGCATCAACACATTTTCAACACCGCGGTGTTGAAATACTCCATCAATAGTCCATGCACCTCAGTGGAGGAGCGGCAGTGTTGGAGGCGAAGGGTTAGCAGCAGCGCCGAAACTGTAATTTTCAACTCCAAGCAATCTGTCTCTGCGTGTACCACCTGTTCCTTTCCCAAAACAATCAAAACATGCACAAGCCACACCAATCCTAATATTCCAAAGCTCTACACCCAATCCTCCAAAAACAGACGGTAAAATTTATCTAAGGGAGGAAACTGATGCTATTAACTTCACATAATCCTTATTGCTTTCGGCCCTTTATCACTTCACATGCCCCCCCACCCCCCAAGCAACCGGAACTTACCGCGATGGAAGATGAGTACGAAGATGACTTTGAAACACTTATGTGGCCGCTGCTCTCTCCAGCCTCTCATCTCCAATGTTTTTTTGCGAAGAACTCATATCTCCAATGTTAACCCTAAGGAACTTGTGATTACCTAACCAAGTGTAACCCTTTTAAACCACCCACTAATTAACCACGTACACCCTCAAATATAGTAACCTATTAACTAAATTATTTTAGTATGGTACAAAAATAAGTACTAACTAATTATACTTGTACCCCCAAAACTATAATAATGCGGACAATACTTATATTATGCGTAGAGATAAAATATTAATTAGGACCAAACATTAAAACCAAGTTTTTAAACGGGAAAAATTATTAGTATTACGAAAAGAAAAGTTAGGGCATAACAATATTCCCTTTTGATAGCTCACGATGGGATTGTTGTCTGTTGATAGGCAGTGTGGAAGTCCTTCCAGAATGCTATTGATGGTTGGAGTAACTTTTCTTGGCATGGTATGGTTGAGTCTACACTTGATTGCACCGTCGTCGTGATCTGCTTACTTGGGTAAATGAACATCTTTGGTTTCGTGCTTGGAAAAAGAAAAAAGGGAAATTTTTAGACCATAATTGTTAGGATCGACACACACGTACGATTTACGAGTATAAAACTGTAAAGAAATAAACACAGAGATATATGTGGTTCTCCAATACCGGGTATGCCAAGAGCGGCTACTGTTCTTATTACCACAGTACGAAATAGGGTTCGCAACATAGAGTAAACCCTCATTCCGCTCCGCTCCGGCATTTGACATTCTCTCTAGAACTCCTTTGTATCTCTTCATACTTAATATATGAGCCACAGTTCTGACAGTAAGATTTTGCTTCTTGGCAGTGCGTGTTTTTTTATGGTCCGTAGAAACTAGATTGGGCCTTTGGTTGGTGAAATCTTTGGATGTTTGTTTTTCCACAGGTGATATGGTGTACTTATGGAATGAATGCAAGAAAGTTGACGATGCTTGGCTTCAACTTTAGAGTAAATTGTTTGGCTTCAGCCTCGATCAGTTGTGCGCAACTTGATAACGGATTTATTGGTAAATTGTTCGGCTTCGGCCATGGTCAGTCGTGCGTGACTCGGCCTTGGATCACGGATCATCCGGCCTCTAGAGTGGTCGACTTGGCTTCGGCTTCGGCTTCAGCTGTGACATTGCTCGGCCTCGGTCTTGTGGATATAGTTTCTGTACACGGCTCTGTCTAGACTGTCTTTCGGCTTGGAGTGCTCAGCAAGTGGTCGGCTGGATGCGCTCAGCCTTAGTGCAAGACCTGTGGTGAGACCACAACTGTTGGTACGCCAACAGTGGTTCCTATGGGAACAAGCTCATCTGATTTGTTAAAATCAGCAGGATAGGCAATTTGTTGCCACTGTGAAAGTCAAATTGACAATGACTTCTTTTTAGTATGTTGGAAGAAGCACTAAATCGTTGATGAGAAGTCAAGTTGCATTTGTTTTATTTAAAGAATATGCTTTGCATATTTCGGTGTTTTTTTGGTTGTCCAATGGTAAAAGTAAAACAATGTAGTCAAATCCACAAGGATCCAAGGGTAAATGTACGGAATAATTTATAGACCAACATCACAGCCGAGTTTTGAGACAGGATCAAGAACAAACATCCATATAGCAATGGAGCTCAGGTTCTTTGAAATCCTATAAGAATTGCCAAACATCTACAGGTTTTTTGTATTATGTTTTGAACACAACTAAAATGAACAACCATTACCTTCCTGAACAACTTTTAAGCAATGGCCTAGCTTTAACTCATGACTGAACAACAATTACAAAATCCATTTCAACAAATACTACTAAAATGCTATTTTCCTCCTCAATCCTTTTACCTTATTTCCAAAAGAAAAATTCATGTACAAACACAAAGGGTCATCCAGTTTCATGAAGCAAAGTAAGAAAGGTAGCATCCTTTTTCCTTTTAAGGAACATGACTTAAGCATAGCAACTGATGAAGATGGAGCCACTTCTAAGGAAGAATCAAAACAATAAAGGAAACTGAACCACCTTCTGAGGCGAAAGAAGCAGAGCCAAAGGCAATGAAGGTGGTTGCATTTGATCCCACACCTATTATAAATGATCCAACGGTATAAGTACAGAGTCAAAGATGGGAGGAGTATTTCAATGATTGACGCAAAAAAAATAAGAATTAAACTGTTTGGTTAAATGAACCCAAGTGTATTCAAACAGAAGCCCAAGACAGGTATTCGACTTTCCTCCATACCTTTGATTGCTAACACTTTCCCCTTTCCCCCTTCCAAAGACACAGTCCATAAATGTCGCCCACTATGTCGACTATAATTTCTGCATACAAACTGTTTGAGGAAAGGTTCCTTTGGTTTGGCAAAGATGATTTGAAGATGTAGTACATATTAGAGCTCCAAACGTACTGAAATCAAATGGTGAAAGCGTAAAATAGTTGATTAGTAGTCAAATCCCCTATAACTTTCTCCCAGCCGATTGGTGCCTTTGAGTTTTTTTGGGGGAGCACCTCCTCCCGAAACGGCACCAAAGTGAAAAATTGCATTGACCTGTTACTTGTTGAAAATACCTCTTTGAATCCAAATCCGACATGCTCAATAGGTTTTCCTAGACTCTTAGTTTCCAAATGTGCCCTCCACCTTTGAAATAACTGAATTGGTGAATCTCTCTGTGGGAGGTAAGTAGGAGCGGGAAGAGTACCTGAAGTCGCCCTCCGGGTATATGGCGGTCACTACAATGGTGCTCGGGACCACCGGAGGTGGAGGAGGAGAGAGCTCGGGGCGGACTTAGAGAGAGAGAGGGATGGCAGTTAGAGTGGAGAGAGAGAGAGAGTTCGATCGGAGAGTTATCTGGGAGGCAGCACTCGGGGGGCTAGACTCGGTAGATTCTCTCTGAAGGCTGTTTGAATGCTTGTTTTATTGGATGTAGTACATTTGTGCAGCAGCGGCTGTTGTGGGCTCGGGACGCAGCCAGGTTTGTAAGGCTAGCGCTCCCCATTGGGGGTGGACAGAGTCCGTGTGACTTGCATCGTTCCCATTCTGTGCATGCAAGTTGGTCACTGTTCGTGATAAATTCATACCCTGCACTGTTTTGGCATCCAGAAAGCAGTTTTCAGTTTTATCTCATTTATTTCATCCATGCATGCTATCTACCACACCTTGCAAACGTGTTACAGTTTTAATCCCCGATTAACTGTTCCCCCGCCCTAATTGGCTAAAAAATGATTAATTAAACAGAATCGCGAAATAAACATTTTCACAAATGCCTAAGTAGAGACCGATCTCCGGATTGGGCGAGAGGGGTGCCATAAAACCCTTCCCCTCTCGTAACCTGGCTCCCGAACCCAGATATGGTTATGACGGACTGGTTCCTTAACTTTTTCAAATCAAAACGGCGCGGCAAGTGCTTCGAAATACGGTTCCTTGGGTATCGGACCTTCAAACCCAAGTGGCGACTCTGTATTTTTCGCGAGCGCTTGACGTCCAGTTTCAAAAAGCGCTCACGCGAACCGGCAGCATCTCTCCTTTCTCAAAAGGGTGGGGAACGGAATCCCTTTCCCTCGGAGGAGAGAGAAAGAGTCGGGGCAATTCGCATTGCCCACAGTGGCGACTCTGCTGGGGATCGAACCAATATTGATCTATACTTAGATTTTAATACGCTCGAGAACAATCCCACAAAAGTCTGTCAAAATAGTGAGCTTCGCGCTGCTAAAGAAAGGATTGGTGATTTAACAGGACCTCGTGTCCGGCCATCCAATCTGGGACTTTTCCGATTGTTCTCCCGCGTAGTTTCTTCTAAATATTGATTGAATAAAGAGAGCCAAATTTGAAAAGGCATTTGCGAATTTGCGATTCTGTTCCATTAATCAACTTTTTAGCATTCTCATTTGCATCGATGTGGGATAAGCCTCGTTGGATCGTTTTGGCAATCCGGCACGGTTTACCGGAGCCCGGGGACCCCGAATGACTAACAACCTTCGACGATGATGAGTCATTCTACCGTTCGACTGTTGCTCTGCGGTTACGGGCAGCGGGAGGTATATCTTGGCTCTAGTCCGAGGAACCTGATTCAAGCCAAAACCAGCCTTTGCATATACAAAGCACTAGCACTCTCCAAATTAGGACAGGTACCTACAGGGTAGGATTACTTGCATCTAACCCCCTATACTGTCAACGTGTTACTGCTTTCCCTATCGCATGCACTGTTCATACATGCATACCGTTTTGCGTAGAAGCATGTTTAGGGCGGCTCCTAGGTTCTCTCTCCTTCAAGTCTTTCTTATGTTTATTAGGACCTTACCATGGCCCGATGAGGAGTCGTGCATCTCGATGGTGCACGTTGTCAATTCTCAAGTTCCTTGAATCAATTAAACCTTGGGAAATCAAGACTTCTAAAGCCTTTGGCTAATTACCCAATCGAAGTTTCAAACAGAAAACGAGGAACAAAACGGGAAAAATACCGCGATGCTTACACCATTTTGGTTATCATGCGAAGCATGTACACCATTTCGGTTACGGCACTGTGCTGCCTATGCCTCCCTGGTTATAGCATCGTGCCTATCTACACTGAATTGTTCCAAGTTCAAAAGTTGAAACTTTCGAAGCGGAATAAACCAAAATCTTTAGACTGCTTTGACATCTCTTTGCCTTAGTGGATACAAAAAGGATACACCCTGAAAAGATTTCTGAGGATCCCTGGTAATGTCCAAACGTCATAAGACAGACTTGTCTGCTAGTATTAGAGTCTAAGGGCGACACTGACGACGGTGACTGTGTTTTCGCTTTAGTCTTTTATTTAGATTAAAATTTCTGCAGGGCCCTTATTAGCCTTTTCTCACTTTCTGCAAGCAAAGGTTCTGAATCATTGCACCGCCAAGGAAAGTATCGAGGCAGAAAACCAAACCCACTTGGGAACGTCTGCACCGGAATCCGATTCAGAGACTAGTCAGATTGCAAGCCCAGTCAGTCACAACGGAAGACTCCCCGCGTTCTCTGCTTGCTACCCTGCAGTCAGCATCTTCTCCGGTCCTCGAAGAAACAGACTCTCCGGAATCTCCTACCCCCTCCTCTGCATCAAGTACTTCTGGGCCAACGGTCATGGCAGATCAACCGCAACCACTCTCTCTGGAAACCATGCTTATGAACATCCAGGCTAGTATCGCTGTTATACAACAAAGGGCTGCTCAGACGGATGCTAACATGACCCGCTTGAATGACCTCTTTAACACTCGTCTTCCTCCAACTGTTCAAGAGGAGGCGAGGCGAAGAGGCGTGAGTGCACGAGCAACCCATCATGGTCGAAGATCCGGACCATCCAGGGCGTCTGGTCGCCTTGGTCAACACTCAGGGCACTCGGAATCCCATTCAGAATCCAGGCATCACTGCTGTTAGGACTGTTCAACATCCTGACATGACTGCTCTCGTCGCCAAGATGGCCAAGCTGGAAGAATCTGTTTCAAAGTCCGAAAAACTCAGTGCTGGAGGGATCGACTTGGACCGTCTCTGTCTTATCCCAATGCCAAGCTTCCTGACAAGTTCAAAATGCCCGACATAGCCAAGTTCGATGGCACTGGCGATCCTAAAACCCATCTCTATGGTTACCATGCTGCCATGAAGCTCCTATCTGTCGAGCCCGAAGCCATGTCTCAGCTGTTTCCTCAAACCCTCTCGGGTCCCGCTTTCCATTGGTTTCTGTCACTCGACATTGCCAAGCGAAGGACTTGGGAGGACATCGGGGCTGCGTTTATTTCGCAGTATAGCTACAACTCCCAGCTCAAGATGACTACTCGGGAGTTGGAATCCACCAAGATGGACGCTAAGGAATCCTTCGCGGATTTCGTCAAGAGATGGAGGGCCAAAGCCGCTCAAATGACTGATCGCCCGAGCGAGAGAGATCAGCTCCGTATCATCTCCCGCAATCTCCAGCCAGACTATGCTAGGCACTTGGTCCTCGTTCAAGCATCCTCCAATTTTGACACTTCTTCGACTCTGGTCTGGCCATCGAAGATGCATTGCAGAGTGGGATTCTGTCAAAGGGAGAATCGTCCAATCCATCAAAGTCAAAGCCTCGGGCATATTCTGGAAATACTAATGCACTGTTTGGGGGAGGGACTTACTCCAATACCGCAACCAGTGGTACCAATGCCTCTTCCTCGAAAGCTGCTAACCAATTGCCGAGGTCCATCAGGTTCAAACTCCGCAGAACAACCGACCGCGTAACCAACCTCGTAGTTTCTCCGCTTTTGAAGCACCACTATCTTCAGTCATGGAGAAACTGATCCAATCAGGACATCTGAAGCTCCTCGATCCAACTCCTCTACCTAAGAAGCCTTCTCCCAACTTCAAAGCCAATCTCTACTGTGCCTATCACCAAGGGCCGGCCATCTTACCGATTCTTGCTTTCGCCTCCGACATGCGATTCAAGATCTCATAGATGAAGGGACTCTTCATGCTCCACCACCGGCACCTCAAAAACCCAACATCCTCGCCAATTCTATGCCAAACCACAACAATGCTCCGCGCATTAACCAGATATCCATCAGCTCCACTGATATATCCCTCAGCTCCACTATATTCAACCCCACCGACCATATAACCTCAACGAATCAACCTAGGCCGATTGTGCCTATCCCTCTCAGTCCGAGGCCGAGATTTCCTATATCCGCTCCGAGGAAGGACAGTCGTCCAATTTCAATGGCCCTCTGCGCGTCTACAGAATGGAGCGTTTGTGTTCAACGCTTCTATCAGTGACTTGTTCCACCAGCCTATGCCTGCTGTACATCTCAATTCTGCCTCTACCATGGATAATCCGTACTTCAACGTGACGGATCCGAGCTCCTCCCTAAGTCTGTTGGACCACTTCAGAGCTGCTATTCCCCCTCAACCAGAGCAACAACTTGACATGCAAGCTGTAGGGTGGGCTATAGCTGATAATGATGACTATGCCACTCCCATAATCAATGAATGGACGGAGCTGGAATTAGAAGGATTCCCACCTAATCCTGAAGACATTCCCTTTGACCACATCTGGTATGATGCTTGGATGGCCAATTACGAGGCAGCCATGGTTGATCCTTTGGACGGATTCTCGTTGGACATGCTCTTCCAACAACCTCAGCCTTTTTGCTTGAGGAGGAGTATTATTGGGACCCCGAGCCTGCTTGGCAATTTCCATTAGGATTTGACCCTAATCCTCTCCAGGGTTACGCTCTGCCCAGCCATGAAATCCAGTATTTAGAGGAGGATCTCACTCAGGATGAAACCCGCGTCCTAGGGGAATGTTTCTTCCCTTCCACTCTTGACAGGTTGGTTAACTCGGTGGCTGATCCCGAGTATGATCCTACGTTCTTCATCGTCGACGAAAACCTTCCGCGCCCTGTTGTGCCTTCCCCTCCTGAAGAGGACTGCAGCATCATGGTTACGGACCTTGTGCCGCCAGCTGATCTTTGGGATGTCAATGATGTAGTCAACATCCAGGTTGGGTCCGAGGTTTGGACTGTCAATCGCTCCCTTGCTGATGGAGGGCTGTGGGATGTCCCTTTCGTCGCCAGTACAGAACCAGTCCAAGAAGCTATAGCTGTTGGGGATCCGGACTTTTGGGATTCACTTTTGATCAAAGATCTGACTGAGGATTTGGGTTTGAACATGGAAGTGCCTGTGGCCCCTACGACCTCCGACAAGGGGAAGCGCAAATTGGGAGAAGTCCCTGTTGATCTGTGGGACGATAGTCAAGACCCTCAAATGGTACCCTCTTTAGAGAGCGTTCTTAATGTTACCAGAAGTGGACGAGTCTTTCAGCCTGCTAATCTGCAAGCAGGAAGTTCGTCCAACTCTTCTAACCGGAAGAACGAACCTCCTATTTTCTCAAGGTCTGTACCATTTGAGGTACCAGTTAATGCCCCAAACGACGACATGATTCAAAAGCAATTGGAGCGGATTCCCGCTGCCATATCACTCTGGGGACTAATCTGTTCCTCCCGGGAGCATCGTCAGAAATTCTGCCACACTCTCTCTCGTCTCGAGATCCGACCGGACGTCACGCCTGAAGCGATGATTTCCCTTATCCTCCCACCTGCCTCTAAGCATACCGTGGTTTTCACCGATAAGGATCTGCCGCTTGAAGGAGTTGACCACAATCGACCCTTGCATATCACTGTCAAGTGCCGAGGACTTTGGGTTCCAACCGTTCTTATCGATAACGGCTCGGCAATCAATGTTTGCCCTTTGAGGGTGGCTCACCGTTTGGGACTAACTAAGAAGGACTTTGCACCTTCCAGCATGGCCGTTAAGGCATACGACAGCACACGTCGTCTAGTTGAAGGCACACTCGTGCTCACTCTCGATGCAGAGGGATTCAAAATGGATGTCGAGTTCCATGTGGTCGACATTCCAGCCTCGTTCAATCTCTTGCTAGGAAGACCATGGCTTCACAGATCTGACATCATGGCTGTTCCATCCACTCTTCATCAGAAAGTCATGCTGGGACTCCCCACTGGGACTTTGATCATCTGCGGGGATTCAGGCATTCGCCCGCTCGAGGAGGACGGCACACCTGTTTTGGGTATCGCACACGACAACGAAGACGTCGATCTCGCAGGATTCTCTTTTGATACTTCTGGCTCGGTCATGGCCATCAACGTGGATGGGGACTTCATCATAAGCTCTGTCGCTCTGGACATTATGAGACGGATGTCCTATCTACCTGGCCTTGGCTTAGGAATTCACCAACAAGGGATTCCGGAATTCCCTGCGTTTCCTTCCTGTGAGGGCCGCTTTGGTTTGGGATACTCTTCCTCTGCCAATGATGCCAAAAGAAGGAAATACACGGGAAAGCCTCGATCCCTCTATGGTGATCCCAACAGCTACTTCGTCCGTGAAAAGGGGAATGATATCTATCGTGGGCAAGCTGAGCCCTTTATCGACTCGGTCACCGGGGAGCTACTACCTGGTTTTGAGATCTTTGCGGATGATACTTGGTCTTCCAGTGACGAAGAGCCAGCTAGCGCGGAATTCAAGAGGAAGCTTAGCCAACCCAAGCCGAAGACTGACTGGCTGGGATCTTTCGATCAGGGGAGCTTGGAGCAGCTGTTCCGAAAATTCTCTCAAGTGGGTTTGGCCAAAGAGGCCGAAGAAGCCGAAGTGTTCATGCTCGGGCCCGACGCCCTCGAGGATCCCACCTCTCTTATCGTGGAAGCTAAGGGTAGCCTTAAAAATTGCATTTTCAAGCCGCGCCTTACTTGCATTGATGACATAGCTGAGTCCGACACTGAGTCTGTCAGGTCTTTTGAGTCTAAGTCTAGCTCTGAGTCGGAGTTTGTGCCTCTCGGCCCTCCACGTCATAGCTTTTACTTCGAATTCGACTCCCTTGTACTTGGCGACCCTGCAGGGTCTTATGAAATGAAGGACTCCTCTTCTGACTACTTGAATGATCTCTATATAAACTGTGTCGACCCTGACGATGAAGAGATAGATTTCGATGGGGATATCCCCAAGGAAATCCGTGCTTTCATTGAAAGGGAAGACGAAAGGCATGCTCAGCCATTAAAAGAAGAGATAATCTTAATAAACTTGAAAGATGAGAGTGATCCTCGGATGGTTCAAGTGGGCTCCACGTTAGATCCGGAGGAGCATCGTAAGTTCAAAGAGCTCCTCACTGAGTTCAGCGACATCTTTGCATGGTCTCATCAAGACATGCCCGGTATCGATCCTGAGATAGTGGAGCATCGAATCCCCCTGTTGCCCGATGCTAAGCCAGTGAAACAGAAGCTCAGACGGATGCGACCAGATTGGGTGCAGAAAATCAAGGAGGAAGTCACTAAGCAGATTGACGCTGGTTTCCTCGCAGTCTCTCAGTATCCCACTTGGGTGGCCAACATCGTCCCTGTTCCTAAGAAAAATGGCCAGATTCGTGTCTGTGTTGACTTCCGGGACTTGAACAAAGCAAGCCCCAAAGACGATTTTCCCTTGCCACACATCGATGTGCTGGTGGATAATACTGCAGGGCATGCTTTGCTCTCGTTCATGGACGGTTTCTCAGGCTACAATCAGATTCTCATGGCACCTGAAGACCGCGAGAAGACAACCTTCATCACTGAGTGGGGGACTTACTGCTATTTGGTCATGCCGTTTGGTTTGAAGAATGCTGGTCCGACTTATCAAAGAGCTGCCACGACTATTTTGCATGACATGATGCACAAAGAGGTTGAGGTCTACGTTGATGACATGATTGCCAAGTCAAAAACTCGGGAAGGGCATGTCCACGTGCTAAGGAAACTCTTCGAAAGGTTCCGCAAGTTCCGGATGCGTCTTAATCCTCAGAAGTGCACCTTCGGAGTCACAGCAGGCAAAATGCTGGGTTTCATGATCACTTCCCGTGGGATTGAAGTCGATCCGTCGAAAATCAAAGCAATACGTGACATGAAGCCACCTGAGTCTGAAAAGGGGGTGCGGAGTTTTCTGGGGAAGGTTCAGTTCATCAGCAGATTCATCGCCAAGTTAACCTTAACTTGCGAGCCGATGTTTCGACTACTCAAGAAGAATACCCCGTTCGTATGGTCAGAAAAGTGCCAAGCAGCTTTCATCTCGATCCAGGACTATCTACAGAACCCGCCTGTTCTCATGCCGCCTATACGGGGAAAACCTCTCATTCTCTACTTATCTGTGAGTTCTACGTCCATGGGATGTTTGCTAGCTCAAGAAGGGGACAAGGGAATAGAGAAAGCTATTTACTACCTGAGCAAGAAGATGGTTGGAGCCGAGGAACGCTATACCGCTTTAGAAAAGACGTGCTGGGCCCTTGTCTGGGCATCTAAGAAGTTAAGACACTACATGCTGGCTTACCCAGTGAAGTTGATTTCTAGAATGGATCCTCTCAAGTATCTATTTGAGAAACCTGCACTTACTGGTAAGTTAGCACGTTGGTTGCTTCTCTTAGCAGAATTTGATCTCGAGTATGTCACAAGAAAGTCGGTAAAGGGACGCGCCATTGCAGAATTCTTAGCTGACCATCCCGTGGACGGGCCTGAGGATTCAGATTTCGCGTTCCCGGATGAGGAAGTGCTGACAGTTGTTGAGGATGTTTGGACTCTTTACTTCGATGGGGCAGCCAATCAGAAGGGGTTCGGAATCGGGGTTTTGCTAGTCACTCCCGACGATTCTCATATTCCGCTTGCGTTTAAGCTTAATTTCGATGTCACTAATAACCAAGCTGAATATGAGGCTTGCATTGTGGGTATGGAAGCTGCGCTCGCGCTCGGTGTTGAGAAGCTTGAAGTCATCGGGGATTCGAATCTTGTTGTGTCTCAGGCCAATGGAGACTGGAAAGTACGCGAGGAGAAACTGAAGCCTTATCATCACGACTTAGAGGGATTAATCCCTCGTTTCATTAAGGTGACTTTCACTCATGTTCCTCGGTTGAAGAACCATTTCGCTGATGCACTTGCTACCCTGGCCTCCATGGTTGAACTGCCGTTAGGTGTCAAGCTCCGTCCTGTCTTAATCGAGCAGCGGGACCATCCCGCTTATCAATGTGTCAACGCCATCGATGATGTGGATGATGGCCTACCCTGGTACCATGACATATGGAACTTCATCGAGAGTGGTTTATACCCATCTGATGCTTCTCAGAAGGACCAAACTGCGTTACGAAGGATCGCTGCTCATTACATCATCTGTGGAGGGAGGTTGTACCGGAGATCTCATTGTGGGATGCACAAACTCTGCGTCAACAGCGCTGAAGCTGTCAGAATTATGGAAGAAATCCACGAAGGGATTTGTGGTCCCCACATGAGCGGCGTCATGCTTGCTAGGAAGATTCTGCGTCAGGGCTACTTCTGGTCTACTATGGAATCTCAGTGTGTGGATTACGTGCGGCGATGTCACAAGTGCCAAATCCATGCTAATTTGATGCATGTTCCACCTTCTAACCTATTTGGCATGACTTCGCCTTGGCCTTTCTCTGTGTGGGGCATCGATGTCATCGGCATGGTCAGACCTTCTGCTTCAAATGGTCACAGGTTTATCCTAGTAGCGATCGATTATTTCACTAAGTGGGTCGAGGCTGAATCATACAAGACCTTAACTGCAGTCCAGGTCGCTCATTTCATCAGGAAGAATATCATCTATCGATATGGGGTTCCACAGGCATTTGTCTCAGACAATGGGGTTCATTTCAAGGGTAGAGTTCTGGAACTCTTTGAAGAATTCAAGATCCAGATCCATCACTCGACCGTCTATCGCCCTCAGACAAATGGAGCAGTTGAAGCGGCAAACAAGAACATCGAGACCATCATCAAGAAATCTGCAGAGTCCGCCAGGGACTGGCACGAGCAGCTGCCTCTAGCTCTTTGGGGGTATCGAACGTCGATCCGGACATCAACAGGGGCAACCCCTTATTCCTTGGTTTACGGAATGGAAGCAGTTCTCCCTATAGAACTCGAGGTACCATCTCTGAGGGTTGCGGTGGAATCAGAACTTTCGGAATCTGAATGGCTCAGTGGGAGATTCGCTGAACTCATGCTTTTTGATGAAAGAAGGCTCCGGGCTTTGTATCATGTTCAAGGGTATCAACGGAGAATTGCCCGGGCATTTAACAAGAAGGTGAAATCTAGAGACTTAATTGAAGGTGACATGGTCACGAAGGAGATTCGAGCGCCAGTTTTCGATCCCCGCGGCAAGTTCCGACCTAAGCGTTCCGGACCGTACATCATTAAGACCATCCTTTCTGGGGGAGCAGCTCAGCTCATTGATCTTGATGGCAACGAGTTCAACACTCTGGTTAACCTGGATCAACTCAAGCGTTACTATCCCTGAGAGAAGCTCGTTGGACCGAAAACCACAAGGGTGGGCGGTTCCAAGCAAAAATTAGAGCAAGCCTGCTAGACCGAAAACCTGAGAAGGCGGTTTAGGCAAAAATAAATAGGCATTAATCAAGCAGCTCGCTAGACCGAAAACCCGCACGGGCGGTTCTAGGCAAAAATTAGAGCGTAAAAGGAGAGCTAAAACACCCGAGCGAACCTTTGCCTGAACTACGTTTTGACCTGATTCCTTGAAAAGGGATACGTAGGCAATCTCTCCGTGAGATTCGGTCATAATCAATCAACTTGATCCACGGTCCCCTATTACCAGAGTCTGGGTCGATGTTCACGGAATGCTGTGGTTCAACACTTGAAACAAGCGAGGAAAGCTCTCCGACTTTCACTTTTATTTAATTATAACTTCTATTACACAGGCTGAGCAGTCTTACACAAACAGTTAAGCATAAAAAACAGAATAAAATGCTCGAGGCCTTAACAGGCTCACAGTTTATTCTAGATCATTTGAGTCTGTCAAAGAGTCAGTCATTGTTTTGCCTGCTTGCAATCTCTCTTTTCAGCCATGCTCGATATCGGGGCATAAGCTCTGTGCTGAAATCTGGGTCAGCTCCTCCGAGTTGTCTCAGACCCCAATTATGCTCATATCCTCTCAGATTCTGGAAGGTAAAGGCAGGGACTCGGAAGTCCTCAATCCCAGCTCGGTGAAGCCCTTGGCTTATTCCCAACTGACGGAGAATACGGCCGGGAATGTAGAATGTGAAAGCGGTCAGCCCAGCTATCACCATCCTCTCAAAACCTGCAGAATTCAAGGCCATATCCGGGATGTTCAGGGCCTCATGCCTCCAAGTAATCTCGTTCGGCAACATTTCTCTCATGAATGTGTACCACTGATGCACAGTCATCTCCGGGTAAATCATGCCCCGCTGATGCATTCGGCCGGGCAGATGAGGCCAATTTGCCTCTGGCGCAGTGAGCAATCCCAACTTATCGGACAACCAAAGCTGCAAGAGCGGAAAAACAAGTCAGAAACCACATAAAGCTTGAGTGGAAAAACAAGTGAGAAACTCCTATATAGCCTTAACCGAGAGACGAGGTAAAAGCAGAATGTGCGGAAAACGGAAAAAGGTGAGCTGAGTGAGAACTTACCTGCAACAGAAGTGGACTACCGCCAAAAACGTTTGTTTGGCCCGTGGAAACCAAGTCCAACCCCATGAGTGTTTCAGCCAGGACAAGCGGCACCACATTCCTTCGAGAACCCATTTGAGCAGCAACGCTCACCAGCATAGGGTTCACCTGCCCATTCGGAGACACCAATAAATAAGCAGCCAGCACGCTGATTGTTAAGGCAAAGCGACGCCTGGCCTGCAAAGCCATGTCCTCTACATCCCCTTCTGGCCCGTACCATTCCATTAGGCGCATGATGTTGATTTGTCCTCCGACTAGCAAACTTTCGGCTGCTCCCTTAGTAATGTCAAGGCTGGTTTGAAGGAGCTTTGGTATGTTCTTCCGGTAAGGCGGCACGACAATCACACTTGAGGCAACACCTTGGAGGTACGCTTGGAATTCCTCCACAGTCGGGCACAACTCGTTGACCCCGAACCTAAATACATGGACCTCCGGATCCCAGAATTGCAAGGCCGCCATCAAGAGCTCAGGGCGAACCCTTACATCACGGAGAAAACGAAATGCGGCCAGCCCGTGAGATCGGAATGAGAGCCAATCTCCAGCAACAAAAGCAGTAAGCCATGGACTAATCAACACTGGAAGGTTGTTCGCCATCTTGATTTTTGTGGAAAATTACCAGGAGAATGCTTCTACTGAATGAAGCGCCAGTCTCTTTATAGACCAAGGTGCGTGAAGCATTTCCCCTTCTCAAAGCAAAAATCTCTGCTGCACTGTCCTTTCTTCTGAAACCAAAGCATCTCTGCACCGTCCCATAAAAGCTTCTGAGAAAAAGTGATGACAAGGCCTGACCGCCCTGGAATTCTGAGATGGTCAAATAAAGGTGGCCTGGTGCGCCTAAACCATCGCGCGATGATGTCACTCCATCGCGCGATTGTTCAAAACCCCTCCATCGCGCGATTGTCTCCGTCCATCGCGCGATGGTTCAATCTGCAATTTGACAGTTTCCAGCAGCTACTGCCCAACTTTGGTCATTTTGGATTCCAAAGATTATCTTGCAACTTTTAGGGTTCCAGCAAGTCATTATAAGCATGTGTGACTGTATCCAAGCGCCGGATTCGAAAAATTGCGTTTAACGAAGATTTCGGACCCTCCGTGGCTCGTTTCAAGTTCAAAAGGCCGTTCTAGGGAGTCAAAACTCGTTTCAAAGGGTTTCCCCTCATTCTCTCATGCCGTACAGGTCATAATGACATAATGTGACTGTACGGAGGTGTCGGTTTCAGTCCGGGACATAATAGGGTCTTAGTTTATCATCTCGTGTCCCCTTTGTGTCCTTTGAGGTGTCTTTGGCTCTTTGGCATTTTTGAGCATATTTTTCGAATTCCATCTATTCTCATAGGTCATTTTGCACATATATGACCTTATCTTAGTGTCAGTTTCATCCCAATTGAGATATCTTCAGTTTTGGCTTGCAAATGTCCAAAATTCCATTATATTATCTGTATCCTAGCTGTGTCCTAAGGTATTTTCTCATTTCTTTCGAGCTAAGTCTCTTTTGTACGCGTCTCCGTGTCTGTGTACAGTCTTGGTACGTTATCAATGCAAGTACGGTATTAGTGGTAAGCATTTATCTACTTTAACCCATTGCACAAGTAAAATAAACCGCAAAATGCAAATTTTATGGTTAACACTGTGATCTATCCACATCCAAATGAAGAAAACTACTGCAGGTACGGCACTTCGGCCACCCAAAGCTATCATGTCAAGTTCGGGCACATCCGCCCATCAAGTCAAAAAGGCACGCAGGCCTCCAAAAACGTCTGTCAAAGTATCGACCAAGGCGCTCTGGCCTTCCATCTATCTATGCGGGCACGCAGGCCCAAAAGCAAAAAGAAGGTGCAAAAGTGGGAAAAGGCTCCTCGGCAGCCCTCAGTCATTCCCAAACCAGTCGCCCTCTCCGTCGTCATCCTCGTCGTCTCTCTCTGTGAGGTCCACCCTGTAGCCTGGATCCTCCGCTGAGTCGTCAGACCCACTGCTGTCCGACGCCTCCTCTCCCTTTTCTTCTTCTTCCTCCTCCTCTTCGTCCTCCTCCTCGGAGACCTCAGGCAGGATCAGCCGCTTCTTGCGGACCGGCTCGTCTTGTGAAGGCCTCTGGCGCATCTTCAGCTGGTACCTCTCCTCGGCCTGCGCCACAGCCTTTCGGGCTGCCTCCTCGCTGCCAACAGGTGGCTGTGGGCCCCGTGCCTGTGACCTGGTGCTAGGCGTGGGAGCAGGAGTCCTTGCAGCTAGCTTCTTCTGTGGAGGCTCTCTTGCGCTCTTTCTCCTAGGAGCCGCCTGTCCCTGTGCCTGCATTATAAACATTGTATATATTAGCATATGTTTGCATGTTTCGTCTTCTAAAAGCAGGTGTGTTTAAGCAAAATCAAGAAGCAATCAAAGCAAAGGAATGTATCGAATGCAGGAATGTATCGCATACAGACATATATCGAAAGCGGGAATCTATCATTTTCTAAAGGGATGTACCTGAGATCTCCGAGCTGCTGGCTGAGGGTAACGCAAATCCAACGGTAGGCCACTTGCCGCCCTTCTGATCACATTCTCCAACGCAAGCATGCGCCGGACAGCCTCATTCACCCACTCATTGGGTACCTGCAAGGAGGATTCAAATATGAGCAATTGAATGGCAGTTCAAACTTTATCAGAATACAGTAATGAATGCAACAGTATCTTACGGGCACAGTAACAGGCGCTGGCTCAACTCTGGCCGGGGTAAGGTGCAACTCAGCTGGATTGCCCTGAGAATCCACCACTGCTATCTGCCATGTCAACTCTGGAGGCCCGCCTCTCACTGGTCCACTCGGACCTCGCCTCGAGCGACTCTCACCGCTACCTGGCCTCCCTGAAATGGCCCTCCTCGCCTCAGCAGCCCCACGGGCCTGGCCTCGAACCTCTCTAAACTCTCGTACTCCCAGTGGCCCCGCCAAGCGCTCCCTCTGATAGACTGCATAGTCCATATCAGGACGCAAGTGGCGTGTCAAGTCGGTATCAGGCCGTGTGAAGACCTCCAACTCAGCCAAGGTGTACTCTCCTGTGTGTGAGGCCCGTGGTGGAAGCGATCCGGGCACCTGAAACCTCGCATAGCCAAGTGACTGGCGTGTCACTCGGTCACCCAAGTACCACTGCCAGCCAAAGGCCGACTCCAGTAGCACTCTGCTCGCCGTGACAGCCCTGCTACGAGCCAAGTACTCGGGCTCAGGCTCTGTCCCCCTCCAAGGATCCCACTCAACCTGTAAAGACAAACAATGCAAGTATCGGTCAGCGACAGCATTGAAGCAATAAAAAGGGACATGCACTTTGATTATTTCTACAAAGTATGATGTTATACCTGTGAGGGGCGAAGCTCGTCAAGATATACCCGGAAGCCGTTCAGATCTCCTCTGCCTCTCTTCTCCCCCATGTTCTTCTTGCTCCAAATGTGTGCACGTGGGAGCATCCCCAAGTCCAGGCTCTTTGTCACCGGACGACACATATTCAACACCTCGTAAGCCCAGAGCTGCATGATTGTCAATGGATTAAATTCGATAATGCATGCAAAGACGCTATTGAACAGATTATGCTATCAAAATGAATACGAGTGCGAATATCAAAGTGTGCAGAATCATACCTCCCAAATCCGCCAGTACCCCGCAGTGCTCACCTCCGTCCTCGACGAGTCTCCAAAGAAGCCATAGGCCGCGCCTAATGCTGCTCCACCCCAGTCAAAACGCGAGGCCGTCCTCAAGTCCCTCAACGCTGGCAAGTAGGACAAGTGAACCTTGCTACGCCTGTTTGGATACAGGGTAGCACCAAAAAGGTACAGCAAGTACGCCCGGGCCATCTGCTCCGCCTCCTGCTCAGTTGTCACCTTCTTCTTCAGGTATCGGGTGAATTGCCCGTACCTCGCCATCCCCTCCTCAATTTTGGGCACCTCGCCCAGAAACCACTCCAAGGCTGCCTCATCTCTCTCAATGCCCGAATCAAACGGGATGGGCTCTCCTCCAACTCTCAGGCCCGTGATCGCCGCAAAGTCAGTGGGCGTCACCGTCATCTCCCCAACCGGTAGGTGGAAGGTATTGGTAGTGTCCCACCACCGCTCTGCAAGTGCAACCAAGACAGCATGGTCATTCCTAGCCGGAGTGAGTGTCTCAATGAACTCTCTGAAGCCTGCCGCGTCCACCAACTGTCTCACGCTCTCTGGCAAACCCTGGTACAGCGCTAAAGAACTGCATGCACCTCCTAAGCCGCGGATATCTCTAGGCCGCGCCCTCTCCTGCATTAGATACAAACAACGAAAGACGTGTCAGCATACAAAGCTTTCATTTTCAAGTTCCAAGTAATCAATGCAGCCTGCCTACAGATGGTTGGTTCAAGTTATGCTATCTCATGCACGATGTTCAAACATGAAGCTATGGTATTGCAGCCTGCCTACAGATGGTTGGTTCAAGTTATTATGTCTCATGCACGATGTTCAAACATGAAGCTATGGTATTACAGCCTGCCTACAGATGGTTGGTTCAAGTTATTATGTCTCATGCACGATGTTCAAACATGGAGTTATAGTATCGCTATTCAAATTCTATTCAGGGGTTTGCTGTTGCTGTTACTCTACAAACTTTCAAGAACATTTGGGCGCATGCATTGTATTTGAATTGTATCTAAACAAAGGAATGAGCATCTATTAGAAAGTTACCTCAGACCAGCTGCGCGAGATGTGAGTATCAGGGTCTCTCAAGACCAACTCAGGGTCATAATCCGCCTGTCGTGGCCGATATGCTGTAAAACCCAACGGCACGAACAAATGTGGTGCCGGTGCCCTGTATCCCCCTACTGAAAACGGAGCTCGAGTCAAGCTCTCCGCATCCGACACTGCTGTCACCCTAGGACCCCCCACTCTGACGCCGGCTCTCTCCTCGGCCTCAGCGTCCCTCAACAGCTCCTCCTCTGCGGCCCTCTCTCTCTCGGCCCTCGCCGCGGCCTCAGAAGCGGCAATCTCCCGCTCTCTCTCCTCCCGGGCCTCTAAAACGGCAGCCCCTATCTCGGGGTTGTCCTCCAAAAGCCGCGCAAGCTGCGCGTCACTCAAAAGCTCGGCAACATCTTGCTTTGTGATCGGCCTATGACCCGATGATGTCGCCGCTGGACGGAAAAGCACATCCTCCTCTCTATACGCGAATGGAACCTCCGTGGCTCGCTCGCTCTCGGTCGCCACATCCTTGCCTTTCGCCGGATCTCTCGGCAGAGGCTCGCTCGGCCCAGCACCATCACCATCGGCACCACCACTGCCCGTGCCACCAGAACCACCGCCGGCCACTACTGAACCACTCACGGCCGTGCTTGGGTCCAGTTGTTCGATCTGTGACTGCACTGCTCCGTCCCCCTCCATCGCGCGACGATCTGACTCCGTCGCGCGATGCTCGCCGTCGTCCCCAACCGCCTCTGCATGGCCCTGTCCGCCATTACCGCCGCCTGTCGCCGCTGCACCCGTGTCTGTAGCAGTCCCCACCAACGGCCGATCGTCCATTTGAACTTCCATAGACACTCCCTCGTCCCCCGGACGATCAGCAACTCCTCCTCCACTGCCACCATTACCGTGATCTGCCATGGATGAGTGTGGGTGTGTTGGATTTCCGGATTTCGAAGCAAAGCAAGGGTTTGAAGTTGGGAGTTTGAGAGAGAATAGAGTTTGGGGAGTTTTGAAACTGCTGTGAGCGGTTTCAAGACGTCCCCGTCGATCAAAAGGACGCCAGCAGTCACGGGCCGGGTCTGGGCCCGTTTCAGATTCAGGCCCTAATAAAGAACCACCGCGCGATGGTGTGGCTCTCTCGCGCGACGGTCCGCCTGGGCCGTTGACCAAAGTTGATCCCTGGTTCGGCCCGTCATCATATTTGAGGCCCCCAAAGTTTTTCCTAGCACTTGCAAGTAATATTGGATCTTTACAAGATGTTCAGAGTCAAAAATGCTTTATATCCCCAGCAGTGGTCCGCCCACACAAGTCCAACTTCCAATAAGCGACGATCCATCCGTCCAAATTCCAATCAGCGACGATCCATCCGTCCAATTTCCAATCAGCGACGATCCATCCGTCCATTTTACAATCAGCGACGATCCATCCGTCCAATTTCCGATCAGTGACGATCTATCCGTCCAATTTCCGATCAGTGACGATCTATCCGTCCAACTTCCAATCAGCGACGATCCATCCGTCCAAATTCCAAACAGCGACGATCCATCCGTCCAATTTCCAAACAGCGACGATCCATCCGTCCAATTTCCAATCAGCGACGATCCATCCGTCCAACTTCCAATCAGCGACGATCCATCCGTCCAAATTCCAATCAGCGACGATCCATCCGTCCATTTTCCAATCAGCGACGATCCATCCGTCCAATTTCCAAACAGCGACGATCCATCCGTCCAATTTCCAATCAGCGACGATCTAACCGTCCATTTTCCAATCAGCGACGATCCATCCGTCCATTTTACAATCAGCGACGATCCATCCGTCCAAATTCCAAATAGCGACGATCCATCCGTCCAATTTCCAAACAGCGACGATCCATCCGTCCAATTTCCAATCAGCGACGATCTAACCGTCCAATCCCTTGGTGCACAGTATTTGTATATACTGTCTTGCGCTTTTCGATTAATTGACCTTTGGGTGAGTTAGATGGGTGTCTAGAAATCTTTGACGTTACCCGTACCGACTAATGGTGCTCCGCGTGCCGTCAAAGAGGGACTACTGTAGACACCCCAATCTGATTTCTCAGTCGTTTGGTCTCTTTTCAATTTATTTCTGTTCAGTTTCTTGTTCCCCCAATGATGAATCAGGTCGAGAACAGTTTTGATTGAAATGGTTTTGAGTTTGGTGAATGTGGAACCCTTCCCTTAACCCCAGAACCATTTGAGCCCAGCTTTGACTATGGGTTTGACCTTCGCGCGATTCACTGAGACACTCGCGCGATGCTTGACTTGCCAGGTGGTGGTCAAAGTCAAACTTTGACTGATTGACCATCGCGGGGAAGTTAGAACCCTCGCGCGACGGTCCCACTCCATCGCGCGATGGTCGACACCTGTCGTATCCAGCTGGATTTTGTGATGATGGAGCGCCTGCAGGGCCATGTGACCCCGTTCCATCAGCTGAACGGCGTTTGCTCGGCCATCCTTGCACCACCTAAACCCCCACTCTCCCATCAACTTAAACCCCACTTCTCTACCAAGGGATTGCTGCCAGCATTGTTGGCTGGCTGCCTAGCCATGTTTGCCACCAACAAGCTCCTTCTTTCCCTATAAATAACCCCCCATTGATCTCTTTCAAAGGGTTACCAAAAAATTCCCAAAAGAAAAGAACAAGAGTCACAATCTTGATCTTCCCTCTCAATCAAAAACTACTATCACTTTCTCCCTTGTCAAAGGCATACCACCTCACTCAAACCATTCTCAAGCAAAGGTATAACTTTCAGCCTTTACTGTCTTGATCCCTGAGGGGGGCTGACAGGGTCAGGACTGGTAATCAATATCAGCTTCTGACCCCAAAGCCAGCAAATTTACAAGATGCTGTGAACATGAGAACCCACGCGCGATGAACCCACATGATCGCGCGACGCTTCTAGCTCGTGCGATATGGTTCTCGTGGGGATGGGTCTTTTGTTCTGATCCAGTTTATATGATTTCATATTTTCATGCTTAATCATATTTGATATATCTCACTGTCTTGCATGTTAAAATCAGTAGATTAGTGTATTTTGCTTTCCTTGTTCATGTTGGAATGCCCCTGGGTAGCTACTGAATATGTCTCAGAGCCCAGGCATGCAAAGCAATTCCTGGATGTCCAGTCAGAACAATCGCGCGATGATGTGACTCCATCGCGCGATGGTTTGATCATTTCCAGTGATTGCCCTTGTATGGGCAGCTAGGCCTTTGGTCTCTGTTTTTATCACCCTCACTGTTTAAGGGTTGTGTGTTATTCTCATTCAGTCAGATTGTAATAAGTAGTTACTTCCAGCATATATAAACTGCTTGGTTTGTCCTGGGTGTGCACTGGTCCTTCCAGAGCCCAGAAGGAGATAAAATTAAATCTGTAAAAGGATGTTGACACTCGCGCGAGGGTATGGGTGTGTCGCGCGATGGTGTGACTTGCATGTTCCCATTCTCTGCATGCAAGTTGGTCACTGTTCGTGATAAATTCATACCCTGCACTGTTTTGGCATCCAGAAAGCAGTTTTCAGTTTTATCTCATTTATTTCATCCATACATGCTATCTACCACACCTTGCAAACGTGTTACAGTTTTAATCCCCGATTAACTGTTTCCCCGCTCTAATTGGCTAAAAAATGATTAATTAAACAGAATCGCGAAATAAACATTTTCACAAATGCCTAAGTAGAGACCGATCTCCGGATTGGGCGAGAGGGGTACCATAAAACCCTTCCCCTCTCGTAACCTGGCTCCCGAACCCAGATATGGTTATGACGGACTGGTTCCTTAAACTTTTTCAAATCAAACAGCGCGGCAAGTGCTTCGAAATACGGTTCCTTGGGTATCGGACCTTCAAACCCAAGTGGCGACTCTGTATTTTTCGCGAGCGCTTGACGTCCAGCTGAAAAGCGCTCACGCGAACCGGCAGCATCTATCCTTTCTCAAAAGGGTGGGGAACGGAATCCCTTCCCTCGGAGGAGAGAGAAAGAGTCGGGGCAATTCGCATTGCCCACACACATGTCCATCTCGCTTCCCCCCAGTTCCGAGCTATCTCCGGCCACGGACGACATAACGGCGGCCTACATCCGCCTACTGCAACGACGAGACGACGAAAGGGATAACAAACTAGCGGCCCTAAGGGCGGAGGTGGCTCAGATGAAGCAACATCTGCAAGGCGCGACACCAGCAGCCTCCAGATCTACTGGAGGCGAAAGGCGAAGGCGACGACACTCTCCTCCACCCCCTCCCCCTCCACTATAAGAGCAAACCCACGAGGCGGGCCACCGCGGCTCCGTGAAAGACCACCTTGGGTTCATGCTAGAAAAGGGGGACGCTAGAGAACTTATCCTCTATAATCGACCTGTAACATCTGGATCCCACTGCTCAAGGTCCCACTGTGAGCGAACCCACACAAGGGACACCGAATCTTTCACGAGCACGTACTCGACTGGTCGCGCGGAGTTCTCTCGCACGACGGTTTCTCACCGTAGCCGAGACTCCGCAGCAATCAGACACCATATCTCTGAACGCCTCGGGGAGATCCCAATAAAGAACTTGGACAATGGAAACCAGGCTCGGCGGAATGGGAAAGGTGTGCGGATCGAAGGAACTGAAAATGGCAACAAAACTTATCGCGATAAGGAAAAGTCAGTCAACGGCCCGCACCAAACAACGAATCTGCGCGACAAGCTTTGGAACCGAGTCCGTGGGAAGACTTCTGAAAAGGAGTCCAGAGAAAGGGACCCAAAGCGGACGCGGACGGATGGGGTCGGCAAACCGCCGCGCCCGGGATTTGAGCGGCAGCTAAAAGACCTCGGTGTCTCACCCTTCACATCCCACATCATCAACACCATAGCCGAACCAAACTTCCACTTGCCGAAATTCACGAAATTTGATCCAACCACTTGTGAAGCCTACACTCACCTGATTCACTTTCGTCAAACAATTGAACTGTGCACCACGAAAGACGAAGTCAAATGCAAGGCATTCCCATCCAGCCTTGGCTCCCTTGGACTCTAGCGGTTCAACAAATTGCCCGCTGGATCCATACGGAGCCTTGCCGACCTTGAACGGGCGTTTAATACACGCTTTATCACAAGCAACAGGACGGCAAAAGAACCTGAATCCTTGTCTCAGATGAGGAAACTACTGAATGAAACACTCAGACAGTACGCCGAGCGTTACTGTCAACTCTTCAACGAGATCCCCGGAATCGACGAGTATTGGGCCGCACGCACCTTCACGAATGGATTGGAGTCTGGCAGCAAGATACTAGACGAACTGGCTATTCGACCCCCACACGGCATGGGAGAGTTGCTGCGCGTAGTGGAGCGATTCTGTGCACTCGAAGAGTTCTACGCTGATCGAGCCGCTCAAGGGATCCCCAACTCAACAACCTCCCTGCCGACGGCTATGTAGCACCGACACTCCAAAAGGGCGCCGTGTCCACGTATTGGACACGGGGACATGTCCAAATACGTATTGGACATGCCACGTGGCGTGTCCAATAGTTTTTATTATTTTTTGATGGGGGACACGGCTGGGGACACGCCGGGGACACGGTTGGGGGTCAAAATGTAATATAAAATTTTAATTTTGAGGGTTAATATGAAATTATTCAAAAATATTTGGGTTAAAACTGTGATTGTGCCTTTATTTGGACCTTGGTAATCTTATACATTCATATAGGACATGCCTTCATCAACAATGAAAGAAAAGAAATATATATGTATTTATATATTTATTTATTAATTTATTTATACATGTGGCGTGTCCCCCGCCGTGTCCGTGTCTCCATTTTTTTAGAATTGCCGTGTCCCCGTATTCGTATCCATGACCGTATTTGTGTCCGTGCTACATAGGCCGACGGTAACCGCTCAGCTGTCGACACCAATCGCAACCCAACAGTTTCAGCCGAAGAAACATGTCAACAACATCAGAGAGGGGAAGAAACGCCTGCCAAAAGTGCACAACTACGTGGCCGAAACCACCCACTTCAAAGAGCCCATCTGGTCTTTTCTAAAGGAGATCATGAGGCAACCATGGTTCGAGTGGCTGCAGGGTAAGCTCGGCACAGACAATGGCCAAGCGGATCAAAACCCAAGAAAGAAGTGCTCGTACCATAATAAGCTCGGACATTACACAACGGCATGCGCCCCATATAAGGCACTATTGGAGCATTTGGTGGCCCAAGGACAACTCGACTAGTACATCGATTGGACCAAAACATCCACCCATCAACCCGCCGAAAATCCCCAACCCTAACGAACCACGACCAACGATATATGTAATCCACTGTCCAGTAATAAAGGAATTCGAAACAAGCCTTCGCGCCGACCTCGACCGCGCCTCCACTTCCAAACAGGTACTCGCTGTAGGACCTGGGTCCAAACGCCCACGCCCAGGTGGACAATCACTTTCACCAAGCACGATCTTGAGCATGTCCAGACTCCTCACTCTGATGCTCTCGTTGTGACTGTGCAAATCGGAGTCCATAATGTCAAGCGAGTCCTCATTGATCAAGGAAGCTCGGCAGAGGTGATGAACTATGAGTTGTTCAAAAAGCTTGAACTCCCAAAGTCAACCCTACAACTCGACGAAGTACCTCTCATCGGATTCAACGGGACACCGGTTTGGCCACTTGGTCGAATTTTCCTCCCAGTCGTTGTCGGCTCAAAAACGTTGACCGTTGAGTTCATCGTCGTCAACGTGCCGAGCCCATATAACGCTATTCTGAGCCGAACCTGGCTCCACAGCATGCAAGCAAGCGCTTTAACTTACCACTAGGTTGTCCGCTTCATTGGCTCCAATGGGAGACAAGAAGATTTGCGAGGTGACCAGCTAGCATCAAAGAAATGCTACGTCTCAGCCCTCCACAACTCCACCAAGGCCACGCAAGTGCAATGGGTTGAGGTCCCCGATATGGCCGTGATTGAAGATGTCGGCCAGCAAGCCGAAGACAAGGCAGAAGAAGACCTAATCTCAATGCCCATCAATGAGGACAGCTCACGTTTCTTCTTACTCGGATCATCCCTTAGTGACACCGATCGAGAAGAAATGTCCCAGTACCTAAAGAACAACATGGAAGTCTTTGCATGGACCCCCAACGAAATGCCAGGAGTCGACCCCGATTTTATCTGCCACTCTCTCAACATAAAAAAGGACGCAAAACCTGTAGTCCAGAAAGCGCGATGTTCGGCCACAGAACATGCCGACATTGTAGTGGAAGAAGTAAAACTGTTACTGGAACCCAACGCCATCCAAGAGGTGCAGTACCCAACTTGGTTGTCGAACACGGTGGTTATCAAGAAAAAGAATGGCAAATGGCGAGTGTGCATGGACTATACCAACCTCAATGACGCTTGTCCTAAGGATTAGTTCCCACTACCCAAAATCGATCAGCTCGTTGACGCAACGGCGGGACACGCTCGGCTAAGCTTCCTCGACGCCTACCGTGGCTACCATCAAATAGCCATGGACCCAGACAATATGGAAAAAACGGCATTCATCACCCCTTACGGCATTTTCTGTTATCGCGTTATGCCGTTCGGCCTCAAAAACTCTGGCACAACATTCAACCGAGCCATATTCAAAATGCTACACGACCAATTCGGCCACACCTTGGAAGCATACATTGACGACCTCATAGTCAAAAGCCAGAAGGAGTGCAACCACCTCCAAGAGTTGAAGGAAATATTCGACATTCTCAAATTCTACAAGCTCCACCTAAACCCTGAAAAGTGCGCCTTTGGCGTTAGTGCCGGCAAATTTCTCGGACATTTGGTCACGTGGCGCTGTATTGAGGCCGACCCCAACCAAATCAAAGCAGTTGAAGACTTGCGACCTTCCAGAACAATCAAAGAAGTACAACGGCTCACAGGGATGGCAGCCGCTCTGAACCGGTTCATCAGCAAATCCTCCGACAAGTGCCATGCCTTTTTCCATGCTTTGAAGGGCAAAAGCCGACGAAGTTTTGAATGGACTCCCAACTGCAACATCGCCTTAGCCGAACTCAAAATGTACCTAAGCTCGGCCCCGCTATTGGTGAAACCCAAGGAGTTCGAGACACTCTACCTGTATCTTGCCGTCTCCACCCACGCGGTCAGTTCCGCACTTGATCGGCGAGAAGCGATAGATGACATGCCCATCTACTTCACAAGCAAAACTCTCCTTTCGGCACAAACACGCTATCTCCCTCTGGAGAAACTCGCTCTAGCCCTAGTCTCGGCGGCAAGAAAGCTGCTACCATACTTCCAAGCCCATACGATCACTGTGTTAACGGAACACCCTATTAAAGCCCTCTTCCGGAAGGCGGATCTCTCCAATCGTGTCTCGAAGTGGGCTATTGAACTGGCAAACTTTGACATTCGCTTTGAGCCACGAACGGCAATCAAAGGCCAGGTTCTGGTCGACTTCATTGCAGAACTAACTCCAAAGGATGCAGCAGCACTCCACGCTCCAACCCTACCAGCTAGAGCCGAACAAAAGCTCCGCGGTCAAACCATGGCATCTTTCTCAAGGAGAGACTTGGCGCCTAAACGTCGACGGGGCTTCCAACAGCAACGAAGCCGGGGCAAGAGTAGTCTTAGTCTCACCTTGTGGGACATTTCATGAAAGCTCTCTCAACATCGACTTCCCCGCCACCAACAACGAAGCTGAATATGAAGCCCTCCACGCTGGATTACGCTCCGCCATAGAATGAAAGTTACCAACCTCGTCGTTTATTGTGACTCCCAACTCATCGTTAATCAAGTACTTGGGGACTATGAGGCTCGGGACCCTCGAATGTCAAAATATCAAGCCACGGCAACCGAGCTCATTTCTAACTTCAGCAATTTTAGCATCGAACAGATCAATCGCGAGCACAATACACATGCAGACGCACTCGCAGGCCTCGCCTCGGCATCTACAGCCTCCAAATTCAGGACAATCAACTTCGGCACCATTGACCACCCGTCCTTCCAGAAAACCCCAGAAGTACTCAATGTCGAACTCAGGCCAAGCTGTATGGATGAGATCATTGTGTTCCTTAAGCACGACATTCTACCCATAGACAGGAAGGAGGCTTACCGCGTAAGAAACAAGGCCGCTTACTACTGGCTTTCCGAGAGCGGCCAACTCTACAGGAAACAGTGTTCTAAATGGCGGCCTAGGCGGCCGCCTAGGCGCTAGGCGGAGGGTCAGCGCCACGACTACCCCCTTGGCGTTTTGTTCGGCGGCCAGGAAGGCTAGGCGGACCTTTGGCGGAGCTAGGCGGCTAGGCGGAGCTTGGCGGCTAGGAGAGAGAGAGAGAGAGAGAGCAGAAAAACAGAGACAGAGACAAAAGAGTGAGAGAGACGCGAGAGAGAGAGAGAGACGAGACGAGAGAGAGAGAGACGAGACGAGAGGGAGAGAGACATACCGGACGGCGACCGACGACGGCGGCCGGCGACGTCGATCGGCGTGAGGCAGGCGAACTCCAAGGCGACGATGGCGTGGGTCTCGATCAGATCTGGAAAATGTTATACAGTGCTGTGTATAGCAGTGTATATACGTGTGTGCAACTATGGTAAATTACACCAGAAGTCCTTTTAGTATATATTAATATCATAATATACACTAAAATTATAAAAAATATCAAAAAAATACCACAAAAAAAAAAAAACGCCAAACTCCTTGGCGCCGCCTAGGCGGCCTAGGCGCTTGGAGGTGGGTCACCGCCCTACTAGCGCCGAGCGCCATTTAGAACATTGACAGGAAATCAATCTTTGGACCGTATCTCTTCGTCGTCCACCCAACGCAAGTACCTGAAATCTTGGCCGAACTCCACTCAGGTAGCTGCGGCTGCCACTCTGGCGGCCACTCCCTTTGTCAACGTGCAATGAGCCAAGGCTACTTTTGGAAGAACATGAAGAAAGACTATGAAGAAGTCGTCCGTAGATGCTGACCGTGCCAACTTTTTTCACCTATCCTGAAACAACTTGCCCAGAATCTTTCCCCCATCACAAGTCCCTGGCCCTTTGCTCAATGGGGGCTTGATATCGTGGGAAAATTGCCGACGGCTCCTGGAGGCTTCAAGTTTTTGATCACAGCAACGGACTACTTCTCAAAATGGGTAGAGGCTGAACCCCTTGTCACAATGATAGAGGCTGACGTTCGAAGATTTGTCTGGAGGAACATTGTAACAAGGTTCGGCGTCCCGTATGCCATCGTCTCGGACAATGGGACCCAATTTGTCGGCAAGGACCTCACCAGCCTCTGTGCCAAATTTGGGATCCGATTCTTTAACTCCACTCCCGCATACCCCTAAGGGAACGGCCAAGCAGAGGCTACGAACAAGACAGTCTGCGCTGGGATCAAGCGTCGGCTCAACTCCAAACGAGGCAAGTGGGCTGAAGAATTGCCACGCGTTCTATGGGCCTATCGTTCTACGCCAAGGCGTTCAACAAGCCAAACGCCCTTTTTCCATGGCTTTTGGCATGGAGGCCGTAATCCCACTTGAGTCCAAGTTTCCAACTCTTAAAACGGAGACATTTGACCCCAAAACCAATGATGATGCCATGGAACAAGAGTTCATATTGGCAGAAGAAAAGCGTGATGACGCTCCATTGAAGCTCGCCGAATACCAACAGCAAGTAGCCTAAGGATACAATCGAAGTGTGCGAACCAAGACCTTCATGCGAACCAAGACCTTCAAGCCAGATGACTTGGTTTGGTGAAAAGTTGTGCAAGCTAGCAAGAAAACGAAATTCAAGCCCAACTAGGAGGGACCTTTTCGTATTGTCAAGATTGCAGGCGAAGGTGCTTACGTGCTGGAGGACATGAATGGGAAAGTTCTAACCAACCCATGGAATGCACAGAATCTAAAGAAGGCATACATGTAGTCAAAATACCAACAGTGCGCCTCATGATTCAGCCACTGACTATCCTGTTTTTCTTTGTATTAAAAGCTCGTTGCCTAGGAGCTCGCTTCGACCACTAATGCTTCAATTTCTTACTGTTGGCTTCGACCCAAGTCTTTAAATTCAGCTTGTATTTCACTTTTGTAAATCAAAGAAAATTGTCTGGCAATCATTGTCTTCCGCAAATTCTAGATTCACTTCCATTATTCTATTTACTATACAACTACCCTTGGCACACTCAGCCAACCACAAACGTTGACTTCGGTCACACACACAAACGGCTCTTATGCCCTTACTTCGGCCACTATCACCGCTTACAGAAGCAACAACAGGGCATCAGGTCCACCGAGCCTAGAGACACATTACGGCTGGAATTTAGGCTTCGCTTTGGCTTGGCAAGACACTAAGGTCGGCCACAGCACGGTTGCACTCACGCTTTGGTGAGCAAACCACCCATAAACATTCAACGTCTTAAGCCCTTAATTCCTTGGACAGGGGCTGGCAACTTAGCCGAGCCCCAGCCACAAGAAGGGGCACCTATTAAACTTTTGGTTGCCAACCTAAGTATTATCAACTACTCTGGCACAATGGCTGAGGACAACGCCAAGCTCATTCTACATTGGTCAAGGCTCGGCAATCATTCAACTACTTAACCGAACCAAGACCAAAGTGGGGGTTACGGATAACTACCATTTCAAACAAGCAACCAATCAAACTCGGCAATCAACAAAACTTAGCAAGCAAGAGGTCAAGTCAACCATTCTAAAGAAAACAAGCATTGAATCACCCCTAAGCCGGGAGATACGGCGTGGTAAACCGTTCGTGCCGACCCCTCTAAAACTATTACATCTGGCACGGTAAACCCCAAACTCGGAGCCGCCCAGTCCAACAAAAGCTAAAAGTTCGAAATCAACAAGTAAAAAAAAAAGGGGATTGGACTTCAAACTTGAGGAGAACAACATCAGCAGCAGCTGCAACTGCGGCTCCAGCGTCCTTCTCAACGTTCATAGGCTCCTTCTCGGCATCCCCAGCAACCTTCTTACCATCCTCACCATTTTTCTCCCCGCCTGAGACATCTTCTGCATTGACGTCGACATCAGTAAAGTCTTCCACGTCCTCCTTACTCTTGGGAAACTCCTCGGGAGGGAGGGGAGCACACTCCTCTTCCGTGTAAGGAAGGACGAGCTCGGGAGTGACTGGGGCTGGAATCATTTTCGTTAAATTCATATCTGCCTCCAGCTGCAAGACTCCACAAGCAGCCCTCTACCCCGTCCTTATAACCCATTGGGTACGAAATAGGGATCCTCATCTTAATCGCCTCGTTCACCATTGATCGAGCATCCCTCATATGCTCGGCCCCGGCACGGTCGAAACCTGCCTGATAAGCCTTCTCATCAACTTCCTTCATCTTCCTCTTCTCCCTCCTCAAAACCTTCCCAAGCTCGCGTTCAGCCTTCTTTGCTTTGTCGTCGACCTCGTCTCTCTCCTTCTCAAGTTCAGCCACCCGCGCCTTCGCCGCCTTCAAACTTGTCTTCAGTGATTTCACCTTTTCACCCTCGGTCTTAAGGTCATCGTGGAAACGAGACCTTTCGGCGGTTACAAGCTCGGCCTTGTTTGATGCCCGGAGCAGAGCCTGCCCAGCCTGCCAAACAAGACAAGAGAAGCTCAAGAAAGCTGTCTAACTCAGACAGGCTCGGAACTCGGCATAGGAAATGATGTAAACGAGTTAGGTTTGGAAATACCTGGACAAGGTAAGCGCTCGCATGAACCAGGCTCGGCTGAAGGCCCTCTGGAATGTTTAGCATATCGCTCGGCAAAGCTAGGCCTTGAAGCATTGTTGTAGCCAGCATCGGCTCCAATTTGACAGAGTCCTCCACCGTAACGACCTTGCCTTCGGCCAAGGCGAAGGATGGAGCAAACTCCTGAGCTGCGACTGGGCCAGCCGAGCCTACAGATTTTTGGGCTGCCCTCGAACCATCGGCGGTTGATGACTCAGTCCTATCCTTCTCGCTCGGAAGTGGAGTCGGCGGCTTGGTCGGAAAAAGTCGTGGGTAATTTTCTGCCTCTTTTCGACGGGCTCGGCCAAGTCGGTGTCTTTCTGCCGAACAGCAGCGCCGTCCCTGATGTTCACATGGACCATTTCCTCCTTCCCATCTCACCGGTGAACTCAGGTACGAGAGTTTGAAGAGGGACGTTAATGCCTGGAAGTTCAGGTTGCTGGCTCTCCTGGAACCAAAATTCAACAGGCTTCCTGAATGAGGGAAACCTCACCCTCGGCTCCTTTTCCTTCCTACTCGGCCTTGGCAGTTTACCAGCTTCAGTTTGCCCTGCACACTTCCTATGTCCAGCAGCCTTTTTGCTTGGCCCCGCCTGCTTCTCCCTTCGCCTCAGCTTGCCCTTGTACGAAGGAGTGTACCCAAGCAGAGTCGGCACATCTCGACAGGCTTGGGCCCTCAAGTCGTCAACATGTGACTCCACGGAAAGGGATTGCTGAGTTCTAGTTATGGACCGGTGATCTGCAAATGGAATCAACGATCAGAACAAGAAAATCAAACGTGTATTGTCAAAAGTTGACGTCGGCAAAAACGAAGAGAGATTGACTACCTCAAAAGTCTTTTATCTTTGGCACCACGTACTTGTGTACGGTTTGGTCGCCGAATTCGTAATTCTCATTCACTTCGACGTAAAGGTTGGCCCATTTATCAGTGTCGGGCAATCCATCTATTAAGGGCTCCTTATCCCTACGTGTTGACAGGTACCGACGCCCGGTCTGGCCGTGCTTGGACATTATATATGTGTGAAAAAGGTCGGCGACCGTGAACTCTAAGTTGTGAAGCTCTTTCAACTTGATCACGGACATCACTTCCTATAACTATTGATAGCAAAAAAGTGGGGGACCAGACTGAACCGAGCCAGCAGTTCTCTCAAAAATGGGTGAAGAGGGAACCGCAGCCCAGCCTCACAGATGGCCATCAACGAAACTGTGATATGCTCAGGATGGTGCTCTCTCTGGTCTCGAATCCTGTTGCTGGCCACTTGGCTGACAACTACGTCGTCGGGAATGTTGAAGTCTCGGCAAAATTTCTCGTACTCACCAGGCTCCCCACTGAAGAAATGAGCGTGGGGCCAAACTTGGCCCCTCTCATAGAGTTCGGCAACCTCTCTACCCTCGGATTGGGCTTCACTGTGCCCGGACCGTGCAGACGCGATGGCCTTGGCCTAAGGATTAAATCTGGATTCGGCCTCTGGCCCCAGGTGGGGTTCAACCTCAGAGTGGGTCGATGGTGTGAATGATATCTCAGGCTCGGTGTCGAACCCGTAGACACCGTACTCATAATCACGTTCGGCATTCAAATCATTGGAGTCAGTAGACATGTTTGAGGCGATGGAAGAAATTTGACGACGGCTTCTGTGCCTCTCCAAGTGCTCTCGAATTATTAGATCCCCGGAGTCGTCCCCTGAGCTCTCGGAGTCGGAAGAGATGACTATGACCGGGTGAGCCAGACCTCTCAACACAAGAAAATATTGAGAAACCTTCCCTTTTCCAGAGACCAACTGCTTCAAGATGGGGTCGCGCCTGTCTTCCTTGCGGCGTGCCCCGAGCTCATCTATGATCGATGGCTCTGTCCTTCTAATGATCTCGATCGTCACTTTTTCTTCATCAAATTCTGTCTTTGCCCCTAGCATCGCGAGGGCATCCGGGAATCTGTTGTCCAACATTGGCTTGTGGATTATGTCCACTGCTCCGAATCTTCCCATCAATCTTTGAACTGTTGCTCTATAAGGCGCGAGGGTGGGTTCCTTAAGCGCGAACTCCCCGAATGTTTGGAGGATGATAAGTTTTTAATCCCCCACGATTTTCAACCGTGAAATTCCTCTGAAACTTGCTGCTGAGTGCCCAAGGATTAAAGCCTCATATTCTGCTTCATTGTTGGAGCATGCGAAGCCTAGCTTGTAGGACAAGTATTCCTTTTCTCCTTCATCACTTTGAAGGACAATTCCTACGCCATCATGTGCTCCTCCTGTTGCCCCGTCGAAGCTTAGCGTCCAGGACGCCTTGCTTGGACTAGCCGTGAGAGCTTCGAAACCATCTCCCGGCAATGCCTCTTCCAATGGCTCACACTGCCAGCTTGGAAATTGTGCAAGGAGATCCGCTAGGGCCTGACAGTTGATAGCGCGCAGAGTGACGCATGTGATCTCAAATTCTGCAAAGGCCAAGAGCCATCTCGCGATCCTCCCTGATAAGGCTGGTCGCAACAGTAAGTATCTCACAGGATCGCTCCTGGTAACAAGCTGCACTGGAAATGATAGGAAGTAATGTCTCAACTTCTGAGCGGTGAATACGATGGCCAAGCAGTGTCGCTCCACTGGGGTGTATCTCTCCTCTGCTCCTTGAACCTTACGGCTTATGTAGTACACCGATCGCTCCACTCCCTCTATTTCTTGAGCGAGGAGTGCTCCGATGGATTTTGGTGTCGATGTCAGGTACAAGATGAGAGGCTTCCCTAGTTGCAGTGCAATCATAGTTTAAGGTGAGGCTAAAGCAGCCTTGACACTGTCGAAGGCTTTCCGATGCTCGTCGCTCCATTTGAACTCTGCCTTCCCATTCAACAGGTCAATTAATGGCGCAGTTATCTCTGCTAGTGCTGGAATGAACGGCCGCAAGTAAGATACCTTTCCGAGGAAGCGCTTGAAGGACCGCTGTGAGTGCGGCGCGAGCATCTCCGCGATGGACCTTATCTTTGTCTTATCCACGTCGATCCCGTGCCTGTGCACCAAGAACCCAAAAACTTCCTTGCTATCACACCAAAGGCACATTTCAGCGGGTTCATCTTCATGTTAAACTTTCTGCATCTCTCGAACACTTCTTCTAGGTGCTTCAAATGATCAGCACTCTCCTTTGACTTGACCACCAAGTCGTCCACATAGTCTTCTACTATGTGGTGCATTAAGTCGTGAAAAATTGCAGTCATGACGTGCTGGTAAATGGCGCCTGCATTTTTCAGACCAAAAGGCATCACCACATAGTAGAATTTTCCGAGAGGAGTGCGAAAGGCCGTCTTCTCAGCATCCTCGGGAGCCATTTTTATCTGATTGTACCCGCTGAAGCCGTCCATAAACGAGAACATTTGGTGACCCGAGGTAGCATCGACCAATGTGTCTACGTGCAGCAGTGGGAACTCATCTTTGGGGCACGCCTTGTTAAGGTCGCAAAAGTCCACGCAGACCTTAATCTGCCCGTTCTTCTTCTTCACTGGTACAATGTTGGCCAACCACGAGGGATATTGGATCGGCCGTATGAAGCCAGCTTTCCTCAACTTCTCGACCTCTTCCTTTATCTTCTCCTCTAACTCGGGGCTGTACTTCCGTTGTCCTTGCTTCACAGCCTTGGAGTTTGGGAACACATCCAAGTGGTGCGAAACTAGGCCTTCGTCCAATCCAGGCATCTCTTCATAATGCCACGTGAAGACATCCACGTACCTCCGCAATAGTTCGATCAGCTTCCTTCGAGTTTCACTTCCCAGCGCCTTGCTTATAAACACAAGCCGCGGGGATCCTTCGCCTTCTCTCAAGTTTATCTCCTCCAAGGCCTCTTGCTGCGGCCTAGGACCATCTTGCATGCATTCCGGTGCTGGCTCCGGCTTATCCACCAAGTCTGGCTCGACTTCCGCTGCTATGACAGTGTGGGGGTTGGCGACCCCGCGAGGGACCGTTACCCCCGTGTACCTTCATAAGCAGTACACCGTCTTGCCACCTTCCTGGATCTTAGTAAATTTCTAGCCCTAATTTCACTTTTCGCAAGCAAGGTTGAAGCATTCACTCCACTTACCCCGTTACCCGGAGAATTCCTTTGAATTTCTCTACCTCAACAACCAATGCACAGTAGAAGACAATAACTTATATAGTGAGTCCACCAAAAACTTTCCTTTCCTAAACTGCAGCCCAACTGATCTCATCCTTTAAAGCCATAGGAGGTTTAGTCCAAAACTTCTTGCCATACAAGCACAGACATAGGGAATTAGAGAAAAAATGCTCATCATGCATAGCACACACCGAGTCTCACAAGACACACCAAATCCATTTAGCCTATCCCTTGTGGCCAAATTTTCCCCAAATGGGAAGCCAAAGAATAAAACCCCACCTTGGCACATTTGTTCCGCACCAGACTATCTTCCACCAGGGCCGCACTTGGCTTGAAAACCTAATAGCCTCCCTCGAAAATTTTGTACGGTAAGAACCAGACTTGGAGGTCAGCCAAACTACTTATCAAATTGAGAAGGATTAGGAAGAAACCCAAGAGGGGTGAGGGCCACAATTTCCCTTGTTACACCACTCCTACTCTAGGCCATTTCCATCCTCCATTAGAAACAAAAGAGCTAACCCCAGCCTGTAGAGATCTGCTTAAATTAAATTCCACCCTTGCACACAACCTAACATCCAAAACTCCTAAAGGATGCCGGTTATCCATCTACACAATGGTGTCCCTCCCATCTCCAATCACATTGTCTCGCAGAAAAGATTGCTTGCTCAACAGTGTGTGGGAGCACTATGTAGACAACTATGTAGACAATGTCTCGTGTTACTGTCGGATTACTGAATATGTACTCGAGAGAAACGGGACATATCTTAGTATCCAAGTAGGTCAACCAAGCCCGAAGCCAGTACATGAAGAGATAAGTTGCAAATAAACTTGTCAATTCCTAAAATCACAAAGATTCAGCATACCTCTGCATTTTTCTATTGTTGTTAATTTATCTTCAAGCGCTATTCATAAACTTTTGCTTGAGACCAACACACTTTTTGGAAAGCGTTTCCGGCAACAGCTTCTTCCCTATCAAAATGCAGCTGAAGAAACAAGGAATAGGCATAATATATGGGGAAAAAAAAAAATCAGTCAATTTTGTGTTGTATAGATAATTCGTATTAAATCAACATACAAAAATAATCTCATTTTCTCCTTTACCTTGAAAAATTCAAGATCCAAACGCGAGTTTCTATTTCTGAGTATAGATTATTAGATTGGGCCATACAAATTATCGACCCTAAAACAAATATGGGACTTTAAAATGTCATACACCCACACCTACTTTTTTTCCCTTCTCTCCGGATAGAAGATGTTAGTGGCTAAGTTGGTTAGATGACCTCCTCCATCTGCTCAAATTCCAAACCTCACACCATAAAAGTGGCGTATCTGACAATTGAGCGACTGCCTAGTTGTTAACACCTACTTGCAAAGAAGTAACAAGCTGCGCCTAAATTAGATGCACAAAAGCCATATTATAGATCTCTACCGAATACAAGCTGCATTTAATCACTTTTTCTGGATACATGGAAATGCAAACCATTGTTGGTAATGGCTCCTAATGGATCCAGCCAATACTGAGAACATCAAATGCATATGGGCCATGGAAAAAGGGAAAAGCGAATGGGGAATATTATAGACACCACTCAAGATAATTTATATCCAAACCAACCAAACGATTCAAAGGTGCATTTGACCTTTATAGGGTTGAATACCTTGGCCCTGCAACCGGATTTAGAGAACCTTCGTCGAACTGTTCAACTCAACTCAAAAACTCTTCTAAATTGAACATAACTACAATGGTTTCCCACAGACACTAATTATGCAAACCCAAAGAACAGGTGTGAAAGCAGATGCCAGAACCAGTTTCCAAATCTGGGTAAAAACTTGAACCAGGTCAATGGTTACACTGAAGTTAGATGCACCACAATGCTACTGTAAAACAAAACCAAAAGACTCGAAATTGAAGTCGACGTTGTCGTCCATTGACGTCCGGAAATGAGAGGAAGCGACGTAGAAGTGGCGAGGAAAAGGGGTCTGTGCAAAAGACTCGAAACCCTGATTTAACTATTGAGAAATTTTCATCTCGCCCCTTAACCTTTATCCAAATGTTCCACAAGCACCTATACTTCGTTTTATTTCCAAATAAATTACCTGAACTTACAAAAAACCCCTAAAATAGGCACCCACCGTCTAAATCTGTCCAATTGCTAACGGAAACTGCTAACGTGGATTTTCTTTTTCTTTTTGTTTCATTCTTTGCTGTCTAATTGCTGGCTCCCTCTCACATAAAAAAAAAACTCCTAACAACCTCATTTCCTCTGGCGACTGAAAAACTCTCATTCTCTCTCTAGTCTCTACCACCACCACTCACCACTATTCATTACCACCACCACTGAAGCGATACCACCACCATAATCATCAATCACCACAACTTGTCACTTACAACCTCCACGCCACGACTGAACCCACACCTACTGCAACCCTTAATTACAACCCCCAACCCCCATCACCACCACAACGCTACCCCACAAATCGCCACAAACCCTAACCCCTAATTCGCAAAAAATGTTGGAAAATTGAAATTTAACCAAAGAGAATTTGGTGGGACTCACACTGCACGAGGTGGGCCCAAGTGGGTGTTAGAGCATGGGGTTTAAACAAAATTCTATTAAGAGATGAATGAGAAATTGTCTCTCATAATAGGTAAGTTGAGAAAATGAAAAGTCACCTAGTCCCACATTGGTTTGAGGAGAAACCATAGATGGGCATACACGTGCAAAAAATGCCAAAAGGTTGGACCCTTTGGGGGTCCCAAATTTTTCGGAGGAGGGAGTGCGTACGCTATGTGGGCTTTGGGCTTCGACCCATAAACCACGCGCTCCTGCCCAGACTGAGCCGTGAGTGGGCCGTGGGCTCGTGGATCCGTGAACCTAGGCCCGCGGTTCATCGGACCAGACTGGGCTTGGTTAGTGGGCTTTGGGTATTTCCTTATCTTTTTAGAGCCCAAAAGTTCGTGGTTTTTGGATACAGATCAAACCATTTGGCATTTGGATCAACAGTTGTGCATAGCAGAATGGTCAAAACTAGATTGATTACCAGAATCATTCCCCATGTTTTTTTATTTAATTCTGGATTAATGACTAGCGGTTTTTATTCTGGAATTGAATATCGAGATTCAATTCTCCCCCCATTAATTGCTAGAAGTAAGTACTCCCTCTGTCCCTTTTTTAGAGTCTAGTATTCTATTTTGGGCTGTCCCTTAATAAGTATCCATTTTGTAAAGTTAGTGGGTAAAAGTTGGTACATTGTCTATTTTGTCCTTAAAAAGTAGATTCCATTTTGAAAAGTTAGTGAGTAAAAATGTAATGATGATGGGTAAGTTATTTAGTAAGGGTAGTATTCGTATAGGTGAATGCATTTCTCATGATGTTAGGTACTTCAAAAAAAAAAAATTACTTCCATGGTCAACTAACAGTTTACTAATTATTAGAGGTGACAATTTCAACCCATATTTTTTAACCCGCCTAATCCGCAACTTATAATTCAGCCCAATACACCCATATTATAAAATATATTGAACTCATATCAACTCATATTTATATGGATTTAGGTGAGTTGAAAATTGGTTGATATTAAAAAATCTGGACCAGCCCAACTCACTGCTTGAGAGTACTGGAAAGTAGTTAAAAAACCTAGACCAGCCCAAAACCCTGACACATGCCCCAATTTAAAATTGAGAAATATACTCGTAATGAGATTAACCTAGAAATGACCTGTAAATCAAATATGAAGTTATATTGCCGAAAGACCCCACGGAGTTTTGCCCATTTGTGAACGTATTTCAACCCATATCGGGGGAAGATAGTGGAGAAGGGAAACCAGAAAAAAGAAGAAGAAGAAGAGGAAAACGGGTCGGGTGAGTTGGGGTTTGGCTTGACCCATATTTGACCCGACCCGTTTCAACCCGTTTACTTTTTTGACTCATATTCGACCCATCCATATTTGACCCACGACCCGCCCAAACCAGCCCGTTTGCTACTTCTACTAATTATAGACCTCAAAATGTTAGGCTGTATGCTCTTTATCGCGATACTCTTGTGTTGTGTGTCATTTTAATCTTTGTGTTCATCTTCAAAAATTAATAAAATCAGTCCTTTTTTATTGTTCAAAAAAACAAGTGAACTCCCACTCAGTCCCCAAGCAAAGAGGAGGAGCATGGTTTTATAGAATAAGAGGGTTGTCAATGTGGTTTCAGTATAATTGTTGGGGGGGGGGGGGGGGGGGGTTGGGGTGGTGTTGAAGTTGGGTGTTGTAGTAGTATTCGTTGTTAAATTTACCCAATTATAAGATAATTAAATATGCTCACCAAATGGCCGGTGGCGGCATTCGGACTTACAAAACCAAAAATATACATTTGGGGAACACAATTTATTATTATTAGTATAACAAAAAACCATTAACTTCTAATTATGAGTTTCAATGGGTTTATTTAACAATGAGTTAACGTATAGATAACAATTAGGTGTCATGATAGCTAGGGTTTGGGTATTTTGTTCTTTTATCCCTCAATATTGAAACTCTCATTTGATCCTACATGAGGTATGTTACGGGGACGAACCACGTAAATTCTGTGTTTTGTTTTCCTCTCTATGTATACGCTTTTTTTTTTTTTTTAATTCACGACATGATTTTCACGACTTGAATCTCCACCACAAGAAAGACTGATGGAAAATGAGAGATCGTACGAAACTGCGTTGATGATAGTTGACGAAGACTAATATAACAAGACGAGATAAACTTGTTTACGGTTGAGGTGTAAACATGGGGTTTACACCGCCGCCATGTGGGCCCTATTGCCACTTTATTGTAAGAATCTGAATCGTTCAATTTATAGGATCCACAAAGTAGTGTGTATATGTAAAAAATTAGCTCGACCCAACATTGATAGATATATCAAAAATTAAATTTTGATTCATAAAATCGACAACCTGAGCATTTTAACTTAAAAACTATTAACAGAATCCAGGCTGTCTATTTAATTTTTGATATACCTATCGATGTTGGGTCAAGCTGAATTTTTACATATATATACTACTTTGCAGGCCCTATAAATTGATATACCCACACGGTAGCTTTTTCATTTGCTATGTTAAAATTGCCCTTGGCATTAAATTTCTATAATGTTAGAAAGTGGTAAATGAATTTTAAATTATAAATAAAATGCGGCCCCTTTTGGAGAGTGACATGTTGAATATAATCGTATCTTCTGAAAGAAAATTTAATCAAGAGAGATAATTTGGTTTTAATTTTTTTTCCAAGATATCGACATGTACAATTTCTTACTTTTTATTGGCATATACAAAAAGTTCTTTTAAATGAAATGTTTCCTAGTATCAGTTTTTGATATCTTGCCAGCAACGAACATTTTTTTGCCGAATTGATGACCCTTAGCTTTTATAAACAACTAATCATCAAGGAAATGCTAGATAATAACTAAAACAACGTAGTTTTGGTGCCTACAGGAAACTGCACTACGACATGCCCAAATTCAGGGATCTTATAGGGCAAACCCTACAAGGTAGATTTGGACCATCATCTCGGCAATTAATGGTTGCTGGAAATATACAACAAACATGTTTGAGCCAACTTGCTCGATATGTGCCAAAAGCATGGTAAAAACCATTAACAATTAGGTGTCATGATAGCTGGGGTTTGGGTATTTTCTTTTTGGAAAATTTATAGAAATGGTCCTCCTAGTTTCACCCAAGTCTCATTTTCGTCTTCCACGTATCAATTGCAACTTTTTTGACATTCAAGTTTGGTTTTCGTACTAAGTTGGTCCAATTGATAACGTCTGCCAACCAAACTGGACGAAAAAAATCAGATTGAGGGCAAATGCCATCTATTGGACCAACTTAGTACGAACTGCAACGTCCAAACCGCCATCAATCAGATTTTTTCTGTCCAATTTAGTTGACAAAAGTTATCAATTGAGCTAATTAGGTACAAAAACCAAACTTGAAGGTCAAAAAAGTTGTAATTAATACTTGGAAGATGAAAATGACTCTCGGATGAAACTAGGAGGACCATTTATATAAATTTCACTTTCCTTTTTTTCTTCTTTTTATGATCCCTTAATATTGGAACTCTCATTTGATCCTGCATGAGGTAGGTTGCGGGGACCAACCATGTAAATTCTTTACCATCAGGTTGGTAGCCTAGTTGGCACAGGTGATGGGGCTTAAGTGCCTCTCCCTCCCCATGCACTCGGGTTCGAGCCTCTCCAATTGCAAAAAAAATATGAGCTGAAGGGACGTGTAAAGGGCCCTGTGCCAGCTGTGAGCCTAAGTGGTGCTGAGGTGACGGCCTGTCCTCACGGACAACAACTATGACTCGAACCGGACATTCCACAGCGGGTCAGGGAGCCCCTATGGTCACGCCCAAGGAGGTTGCTACGCCGGTCACCCCCTCCTACCCTTTTTTACAGTTCAAAAAAAAAAAAACATGCAAATTCTTTGTGTTCTTTTTTTTTTCTCTCTATATATACACTTTTTTTCTTTCTTTTTTTTTCAATTGTGAGCTTTTATTTACTCTCTCCGTCCGGATTTAATAATCCTTCGTTCAATTCTAACCGGATAAAAAATGAGTTATATCTTTAAATTACTCCCTCCGTCCCTTTTTAAGTATCATGTTTCGTAACTTCAACTTATTAAAAGAACATCATCATTATACCTTTCACATCAACTTTTTCCTCCACTTTCCTTACTTACCCATCATCATTACACTTTTACTCACTTATTTTTCAAAATGGAATCTACTTTTAGGGACAAAATAAATAATTCACCAATTTTTACTCACTAACTTTACAAAATGGACACTTATTAAGAGACAGCCCAAAATGGAATATCGGACTATAAATAAATGACGGAGGGAGCAGTAATGAATTTTATAGTATCCTATATGAATCTTGTTTGATAGATTTCGATTAGTTCTATAAGACAATGTTTTAAAAATTACATAAAATATTATAAAATATAAGATATAATCAATTGAAAAGTGATATGAACTCTCAAAAATAAATATTAAATCTGGACAAAGGGGTGGGTGGAACCTAAATTCACGACATGATTTTCACGACTTGAATCTGCACTACAAGAAATACAGATGGCATTCATTTATTGTAAGGCAGTGGGAAAATGAGAGATAGCACGAAACCGCGCTGATGATAGTTGCCGAAGAATAATATAACAAGACGAGATAAACTTGTTTATGGTTGAAGTGTAAACATGGGGTTTACACCGACGCCGTGTGGGCCCTATCGGCACTTTATTGTAATAATTTGAATCGTTCAATTTATAGGACCTGCAAAGTAGTGTATATATGTAAAAAATTAGCTTGTTCCAACATCAATAGATATATCAAAAATTAAATTTTGATTTATAAAATCGACAACCTGAACATTTTAACTTAAAAACTATTAACAGAATTCAAGCTGTCGATTTAAGTTTTGATATACCTGTCGATATTGGGTCAAATTGAATTTTTACATATATATACTACTCTGTGGGCCCTATAAATTGAACGGTTCAAATTATTGCGATAAAATGTCAATAAAGCTCACACGGTGGCGGTGTAAACATGGGGTTTACACCTAACAAGTTTTATCTCATAACCCATGTTTACACCTCAACCATAAACAAGTTTTATCTCATAACCCATGTTTACACCTCAACCATAAACAGGTTTATCTCATAACAAGACATGGCCGGGGGTGTGGTCTGCACCGTTAATTAAAGCTTCATAGGGTCCACTCTCAACTACCAGCGGTGCTACGTACTAGTACAGATTTAATATCTCTACAAACGCATACAAACTCTTTTTAGCCTATTTTGGGTTTGAAAAAATGATCGGAGTTGCTTATCTTGTTAAAATATTTTATTTATGATCTTTACAAAAAACACTACAAGAAAGTGTGACTTTACCAATCACCATTCGAATACAAAACTCACAATAGGCCAATGGTTAAGTGTTGTTCTCTTTTCCAAGAGGTCGGGATTCGATTCCCGACCACAACACAACCAAAAATATTAACGTGTTGCACATGTGGGTGTCACATGGTGCACACATGGATGCCACGTGGTATCTTTCTCCCTTACGTGACACTATTACCGGCATTTGTTCTATATTTACCGGCGTTTTTTTGCATTACCAACACTTTTCTAGATGGCATTTCTAAAAATGCCGGTAAAGGTGGCACTAATGCCAATAAAACTATTACCAGTATTTTTAACCACTTTTTCCGGCATTTGTTAAGTGCCGGTAAAGCCACATTTTCTTGTAGATAAATAAGCTCAATCCCCTTTCCTTTCCTTTCAAAAAAAAAGCTCAATCCAGTTTGTGTTAATAAAACATTTAATTTTATCCCAGAATTCAGGCCCGAATTATAAAGCAAAAAATTTGGATGTTTAGACCAAAAATGGTTTGTATGCGCTTGTACAAACTTTATGTATATATGCTTCGTTCTTTCCGTATAATGGAATATTACCCCAAGCGTAGGGCTTAATACGTCAGTTGAAGCATAATAATCCGGAAGACCGGGATCGTACCCAATGGAAAACTAGTACGGCTTGGTTGGATTTTGTAGATGCAAGTAAGGGTTTCAACTTTTAGGCAGCCAACTGTGTTTTACTTTGAGCGGTGGAAAATAAAAGGGCTAAATAAGAACGAATTAACTAGATAAAAGATAAGCTAGGTCTGGGAATCACTAGCACTCATGACTTGAGCTAAATCACATTTTCACCAATTCTCGCAGTTCAAGATACGCAATTAAGGTTCCTAAACCGGAAAATAGAGATTCAATTATCAAGCTAGCTCTAGAAATCATTTGGTAAACACCTCGAGCGACAGAGCTCTAAGCATCATGTGTGGTAGGTAGGCGATGCTCCTACCTACACATGATCAAAGAGGTTAACACCTCGGCAATTTACCAAACGAATCCGAACCCCACACCAATTTTCAAATCAAAGATTAAAGCTTTATTGGTGAAAAATGCAATTTTTGCCCAAGGCATGGGATGCTAATCATCCCATGACCTAACCCTTGAAACTACTCACACATATCTTGAGAGATAAGAGCAAGCAAAAATCTACTTAGCATAATTGAAAAGTAAGACTAGAAGAAAATTAGAGATTAAGATAGATCGGGAGTAAAGCAACAACTTTAATTAAAGCGACAATATCAAAAACTAACTAATAAAGACAGAAATTAAAATATTCAAAGCTGAAAATTGAAGAACATTCAAGAACAATATTAAGATGCAAAGAAATCTAATCCTAGATCTAGAAAATATGGGTACATTTCTGTCCAAATCGTGCAAAGGTGACATAACGGGGTATTTATATCGCCTCTGTTTCGCGCACGGAATATCCCAAAAGATGCTCTGAAGATGCCCCGCTAAGCCCCTCGGCATCGATGACAACAGGCATAAGATGGGCCACTAAAGGGCTCGGCATCGATGTAAAGTAATATCCTCCATCGATGCCGAAGCTGGTAAGGGCCTAGAGCACTAAGAGGCTCGGCATCGATGCAATAAATCCTCCTCCATCGATGCCGAGCTCAATAGCTCGAGCTGCGCCTTGATCTTGCCTTGGCAATGCCTCTTGCCCTGTTCTGCCTTGGCGTTGGCTGCTTTTGCCTTGGCGTCGGCAACTTCCACAGCACCCAGTAGTTTTCACATCATCTTATTTTCATTCTCTAAAGTTAAGTAAAGATTGCATTTTAAACATTTCTTTTACATTTTCTTTACTTTAATTTATTTAATGAAAATAAAGAAGTACCCCCCATTTGGAAACAATGGCATTACCAGAATTTTGAAATTTCAATCCAATCAAAATGTTAACCCCCAGCTTTTAGTGTAAAACAGAAAACAGCACACTTTTCTATCGAATAAATGGCTCAAAACATGACCTTACTCTTCGAATAAAATCTTGCAATTTTGAAGTTGCTCTTAGAAAAATTCATGGATCAATTACCGCCATTTTTTATCTCGAAAATCGATACTTTTTCGAAAAGTGATTTTTCCATACTTAGACAGATTTTCAGGGGCCAACAGGGTCTTCATTGGTTCCTCGGGTACTTGGACGCATTCGGGCCATCCATGACGTCAAAACATGCCTTATTCACACGATTTACCTGAAAACACTAAAAACAAACCTTACGAGTAATATCAAATAAAAATGACTAAATTAACGATTAAATCAACTATAAATAGATAACTAGCGCACCCTCTATTGCATTTTCGGGTCCTTATCAATGTAGCATTATTATTTCTCTCAACTATTTGTATGCACTTTTATTTACACCACACGACCAATTGATGAAGAGAAAAAATGTTCACATGTTAGTGAATTCTTTTAAGGGTATTTCCACTAACAAAAATCACAAAAAAATTTAACACATTTTTTCATTTCGTTTTCACTAACAAAAAATTTTCAGCATTTTCACATTTCATTTCAATTTACACCACACGACCAATTGATGAAGAGAAAAAATGTTAACATGTTAGTGAATTCTCTTAGGTGTTTCCACTAACAAAAACCACAAAAAAAACTTAATGCATTTTTTCATTTCGTTTCCACTAACAAAATTTTTTCAGCATTTTCACATTTCGTTTCCACTAACAAAAAGCTTATCAATAAAAACTATTTTTTACAGAGTTCTACTCACAAACCATCAACAACTTATTTACTATCAGAAATAACTTGATATTTTTCAACAACTTATTCAGTACCAGAAACACCTAACAACTTTCAACCACAAATAAAAATTGGGGATACAAGAGAGATATGAATAACTTTATTATGTTGTAATAATAAAGTTGGGGTACAAGAGAGATAGAAAACCCGAATTACTTGGTGAAGTAATTGAGTAAATGGGAGAGAAGTGAGATAATTGCTTCGCTGGAAAGGCTTTGGTTTTTTAAGCGTGAGCTTGATTGGTGTGGAAACCCTTTTTCCTTCTTGACTTCTAGTATTTATAGGCCAAGGGTCTTAGAATTCTTTGCATGCAACCGGATGCGTTGGCCTTTTCCCGTGACGACACGTGTCCCATGTAACTTCCCATCATGGGATCATGGGTGGTTGAAAGGAGTTACCAGGAGTTAAAATCAATTACCCATGTGTTAATTCTTGATCATGGGCGGTTGAGAGAATCATGGGCCATGTGTTTCTCCTCTCCTCCCTATTTCTGTGGGTAATGGCCAAGTAGTGGGCCACTTCATCCCTTTTTTCGTGGGTACTCAGTAACTACTAACCATTTGACTTGGTCAAATGGTTCCTTGCAAGACAACAAATAGTTAATCACCTTTCACTTTTCATGAGTTTCCTGGGTAATGGGCCATTTAATTAAATTAAATGGCCTATTAATATATTTACCCCACACCAACATTTAACAAGCTTAAATAAGCACTGGGCCAACCGAATTCTTTTTGTAAGTAGGCCCATAAATATCAAACTCGACCCCAAATCGAACAAAAATTAATTGGGCCCAATTATCCTTGTCTTGGCCCATTAATTTTGGTTGGAGCAAACATATTCCTTGGCCCAATTTGATTGAATTTCAGTTAAATAGCAATCCAATGCTAGACTAGCACTGGGTGCCAAAAACGGGTGTAAACACTCCCTTACTTCCAAATGGTAATATCCCAGTTGCAAAATCAACCTTAGGGAAAACTCTGCACCTTGTAAATGATCAAACAAAAAAAAAAAAAAGTTGTTGGGTTTGAATTAGTTTCATATTTAGTGTAATTTTTAATTTTAGATCGAATCGTTTACATTTTAAATTTCTCTCCTCCTTACAAATGGCTAATTAAAAAAAATTGTCACAAAACTAACAATCTACAGAAAAAAAAGACAAAATAAATAATATTAATTTGTCCAAATGGAGCCTAAGTTTGGGTGCCTTGTTCAAAACCGTGGAGTGTGGTAATCACACAAAAGTTGGGTGGGTTGGCGTTGGAGACTATCATTAGGTTAGAATGATGGTGATCATACGTACTAGAAAAGAGAAGAGGAGGTGGTGAGAGAGTTTTCGTTTATTTATCAATTTCGTGTTATTTAGTATTAGTAAACTACGGGCAGTGTTTGTATAGGTGAATGCATTTCTCTTGATGTTATGTGCTTCCAAAAAATAGGTACTTCCATTTGCTCAGCTAATGGTCTAATTATAATGGAATCAAAATGTTAGGTTGTATTCTCCTCATCGCGATGCCCCTTGTGTCATGTGCCCTTTTAATGCTTTAATTGTATTCATTTTCAATGATTATTAAAATCCTTTTTTATTAGTAAAAAAAAAAATTGATTTTATAGACAGTTAAATATGCCCACCAAATGGTGCGGCCAGCTGTGGCATTCGAACTTAATTATAAACAAAGGTTAGATAGTGACAATTTTATGCATCATATTAGTTGGTGGGGGTGCTGAGCTGTAGCCAGTGTGGAATTCGTAAATATTGTCCCCCCCCCCCCCGTTAAACAGATTTATGAACCTTCAATTGGCAAGAAAAGGACTTAAGCTGGTCACAAGTAGCTCAAAGGCCTGGAATCTTCTTACTAACAGATGTACTTGCAAGCAGCTTGATGGTCTAGAATATTCTACCAAAGCAAGCATGAGCAAGCTGCTCACACACAGTTCAAGGCATGAATTGATGCCATTCTTCAGCATGAAGCAAAGCCAAGACAAGTGGTGTGCATACAGCCTTGAAAGCAGCTGGGAGAAGCTTATAGACAAGCTGCTCACAAGCAGCTCACCCAGACCTGCTTGATCTTTGATTGAATAGAAAGCAGGGGGATCAAGTTCCCAAGATTCTTTTTGCCTCAAGCCTTCCTGAAAAAAAGGAATCAACTTGGAAGCATATGGGTCCCAATCAAGGCCAAAAAGTGAGTGAAAGGTCTGAATCTTTGCAGAGAATTTCGGCCTTGTGAATCTCAAGATCCTTTGCTGCCCGTTTAGGCCAATGACCTTGCAGAAAGAATTCTCTAGGCTTGGGATAGATCGATTTCAGGCCTAAAACAAGACTTGTAGATGAAATTTTGGAATATGAAAGAAGAGAGAGGGCCACGTGGCAGCCATGCATGGAGACAACTCACAAGCAGCTCAGGCCTGCACAAACAGCTGCAAACAGCTCTAAAGCCTAGAGGGTTCTCTCTAACATTATTCAAGCAGCTTACAAGCTGCTCAACAAGGTTTGGTGATTGAAGTTAAAGCAAGAGAGCCCTCAAAAGAGACTCAAAAGCCAATATAATGGCTGAAAGGCCTGGAAAAACTTCGGCCTTTAACCTTGGTTGGCCCAAGATCTTCTATCCAAGCATTCAAGTAGCTTACAAGCAACTCAAAAGTCCTATAGATTCTACATAGCCAAAATTTTTGTTGCCCTATTACAAATTTTTATGCAGGGAATGAGAGTTTTTTCAGCCTTTCAGGCCTCAGCTGATTTTTTGGAGTGAGGAGTAAGGCTTGGACAGGTGGCAATCACTCATTGGTGGAAGTAGAAGCAGTTCAAGCCTAAGCCTTTACCGGGAGGACACTTGGCATCCATGCATAAAGGCCTGTGGAAGTAGCTCAAGGCCTAGAACTTTTGCCTATAAATACAAGGGTTGAAGGCCTTGGCAAAAGTCCACGACCATCAAAGCCCATGGCTTAGCTTTCAATTACCATCATTTTTCAGCAAAGTTTGTACTCAATCTAGCCAAACCCAGATTTTATTTCATTTCCTCATAACCAGACTTTGTTAAACCGTTAATAAAGTCCTTTTAATTCTGTTTTAGGCCTTGTTCTGCTTTTTTTTCCATTTTCTAACAACGATTAGGAAATTTTTAAGTCCTTTCCATTAAGGCAAACCACGAACCACCCCACAGTTTTACCCTTAGGCCGTGCACTTTCGTTCTATTAGAAGTCAAATTGAGGCTTCCAGGCCTTGATTCAAACTTGGACTGCAATCCAGTCTTGACACGCCCGCGATTCCAAGCCAATTTGGTTTTACACTTTTGTGGAGTAACAATTTTTGAGGTAGAGGGTTTGAATTGAAGAGTCCTTACAGAAGCTAACCCCCCCTACCCCAAGACCTTCAATAATGGGAACTAAACAAGTTGTACACTTAAATTTGTTCTTAGTGTGCAGTGAGTGTGAGGAAACCGAGTGAGACGAGCAAGCCGCATCGGGGTTCTGCCGCCATGTTGCGGAAACAAACAATCGAACCAATAATACAAACACACACACAACACAGAGACGAGATTTACATGGTTCCCTTATAAATAAGGTACGTCCACGGGAGAGGGCAAGCGGATTTCTATTATAGAGGAGGAAGATTACGAAATCACTCAAACTCACTCTCACTCACAGGCTGATACAGATGCATACATAAGCTGCTCTCAAACTCTCTAAAATTCAGATGCTCTCATTCTGTTTTTGACAGAGCCTCATAGGAGGAGCTCGGCTCCCTCCCGAAGGAGGAGCCCTTACACTGCTCTACTCTCTCTACACTGCCTCACTCTCTTCTCTGGTCTCTCACTCAAGAGAGATACCTAAAACTAAAAGCAGGAGATCCAATTTATAGGCAAAACACACTGTTCAAATGCCATGCTTATGACATTTACTCCAGTATCCACGCCTGAATCTTCAAAGCATGTGCAGAATCAAACTATCCCACGCTTGGGATTTTCATAATCTAGAGAACTTCAAAAGTCCACAATGTGGATTGAGCCAAAACTTGGAGCCCTGTTCATTCTTCACGCTAGACAACCCATTTACTCCATGGTGGCTGAAAACAGTGAGTTGGTTGGCTGTGCACACCAAGTCTTCTTTGGTGTGCTAATCAGATAGGGATGAGAGGAGTGGAGCCACTCCATGGCCCCAAAAGTCAGCACGCCATATGTGCATCCCGTGTGGGGTGGTGTGGTGTGTACAAGATTTGTGAGTAAGTCAATAGACGCGCATTAGCTTTTGTGCGTGACTTTGTTTCTTCCCTCCAAACACTAGAATACAATAAATAGCATATAGCAAGTTGTAGTTACGAACCTGTTCCGGAGCCAATATCATCCTCTATCTGATGTTTAAATGTAAGAATTATTTTAAGCTAAGAACACAAAAAGTCATTTAGAAGATTAAGGAAAATTTATAAAAATGATCATTCTAGTTTCATCTAAGACTCATTTTCGTCCTCCAAGTATTAATTGCAATTCTTTTGACCTTCAAGTTTGGTTTTCGTACCAAGTTGGTCCAATTGATAACGTCTGCCAGCCAAATTGGACAAAAAAAACAGATTGAGAGCAAGCGTCATCAATTGGACCAACTTGGTACGAACCAAACTGCCATCAATTTAATTTTTTCCATATAGCTTAGTTGACAGAAATTATCAATTGGACTAATTTGGTAGGAAAACCAAACTTGAAGGTCAAAAGAGTTATAATTGATATTTAGAGGATGAAAATGAGACTTGAATGAAATTAGGAGGACCATTCATATAAATTTCCCGAAGATTAATATTAAAACAGATCATGGTAGAGCATAGCAAAATTTGATTGGGCATGGCATATACTATCACACTCCGATTCCGGAAGCAAGATCGGCCACGGGCCACGAAGCCTAAATAACCTAGCAACTCAATAGATTGTATACAAGTGCTGAATTATACTATCACACTCCGATTCCGGAAGCAAGACCGGCCACGGGCCACAAAGCCTAAATAACCTAGCAACTCAATAGATTCAGAAATGGCAATATATATACTGCAAAAAAAGTTGTTGGGTTGGAATTAGTTTCGTATTTAGTGTAATTTTTAATTTTAGATCGAATTGTTTACTTTTTAAATTAATTTCTCTCCTCGTTATAAATGACTAATTAAAAAAATTGGCACAAAACTAACGATCTACAGACAAAATAAATAATATTAATTGTTCAAATGGTGCCTAAGTTTGGGTGCCTTGTTCAAAACCATGGAGTAGTGTGGTAATCACACAAAAGTTGGGTGGGTTGGTGTTGGAGACTATCATTAGGTTAGAATGATGGTGATACATACGAGAAAAGAGAAGAGGAGGTGGTGAGAGAGTTTTCGTTTATTTATCAATTTCGTGTTATTTATCAATTTCGTGTTATTCGTTTATTTATCCTGATGTTATGTGCTTCCAAAAAGTAGGTACTTCCATTAATTTGCTCAGCTAATGGTTTACTAATAATGGAATCAAAATTTTAGGTTGTATCTCCTCATCGCGCGCAATGCCCCTTGTGTCATGTGTCCTTTTAATATTTGTAATTATTTTCAATGATTACTAAAATCCTTTTTTATTGGTAAAAAAAAAAAAACAAATGATTTTATAGAGTAAGAGCGTTGTCAATGTGATTTCAGTAGAATAGAGGGGGGTATCCATGAGATTTACCCAGTAAGATAATTAAAGATGCCCAGCAAATGGTGCGGCCCAGCTGTGGCATTCGAGCTTAGAAACAAAGGTTAGATAAAGACAATTTTATGTACTCCCTTCGTTCTGATTTATTTATCTTTTTTTTGACTTACATGTTTCAAATTAACTGTCTAATTTCAAACTTAATGGATGAGATTATCTAAATTTTCAAATGAATGGATCAAATTTGGTTTCTTTAATAAATTGAAAATCCGAGATTGGACAACAAATCGGGACGGAAGGAGTATCATATTAGTGGGTGGGGGAGCTGAACTGTAGCCCGTGTGGAATTCGTCAAATATGGCGTACATGATTCATTATTCCCAAGTTGAATTTCTAGAGAAAATATAAAATATAAGTACTCAAATTCAACGAGGAGAGATAAAGGTTAGAGAATTAAGAAGGCGTACCGAATTTTTATTTTAATTTGATCAAACTAATTGGCGCAATCGCAGGGAAGTCATTCTTTTACTTCTAGACCTGTTCCATCATTGTTCTCGTCCTCTATCTGATCTCTAACTCCCTTTTACCTCATCAATCTCTTGTTGGAGAGAGAGAGGGATCGAGAGATGGGTGACATTGATGTTGATTTTTTCCTGGGGACCTTGAAGAAGCTTATAATGAGCTCCAAGGTTGAATCAATCATAAAAGAGAACCATCAGTTTCAATCTCTTGAGGAGGAGATAAAGTATATGAGAGGATTCCTCAAGGTTACGGAGAAAAAACGCAACAAGCATTTAGAAGTGATAAATCTGGTGAGGCAGATCAAAGACGTGGTATCTCAGGCAGAGAACATCATTGAACTCATTGTAGTTGAAGGTTTCAAGGCTAAGTATCAGCATCATATTTCCCTTGATCTTGAAAGTGTCAAAATGGAGATCAAGACTCTTACGGCCGAGGTAAAACAGATTAACGACGAGAATATGTGTGGCATTAATGGCGTAGCAGGCAAAAAACTCGAGCACTCTTTCTCCAAAAGTGAAGGTATTGGTACATTTTTTTTAATATTCAAAAACTAGCTAGTGTTTTATGTTTTCAGTTTCAGCTATGTCGGGCTCTTGTGAGGATAATATCATGTCATAAATATGATATAAGCAAAGCAAATTTCTTTTGTGACAAGCTCTGAAATTGGGAAATGAGAAATTGTTCGATTTAAATTTTTATTACCCTTACTATATATGGCCTTGTTGGAGAAAATGTATGTGATAGGAATTTATACTAAAATCATACTCCCTCCGTCTTCTTTTTAATGTTCAGTATTTCATTTTGGGTTGTCCCTTAATAAGCGTCAATTTTGTAAAGCTAGTAGATAAAAGTGGCTACATTTCCCATTTTGCCCCTAAAAGTATATTTCATTTTAAAAAGTTTGTGAGTAAAAGTGTAATGATGATGTTTCCATAGAGGGTAAGTATGGAAAGTGGAGGTAAAAGTTGATATGAAATGTGTAATGATAATGTTTTCTTAATAAATTGGAGTTACGAAGCGGGACACTTAAAAAGGGACGGAAGGAGTAATTCTAAGTAATATACATCAATCAAATCCACGAAATTAAATAGATAGAGAAAGGAATAGAATAGCATGTGGCTTAGAAAGGATACACCCCCTCCTACACGGGGTTGGATGATGCTTTTTTCCAAAGATACAACGACCTCTGAGTTTTCTTTTGTGCATTGAATGTAATTCACTAATGGTGTAGTTTTCCGATACTCTAAACTGTACTCCCTCCATCCCTTTATTAGAGTTTTGTATTCCATTTTGGGTTGTCCCTTAATAAGTGTCAATTTTGTAAAGTTAGTGGGTAAAAGTTGGTGAATTTTCTATTTTGCCCCTAAAAGTAGATTCCATTTTGAAAAGTTAGTGAGTAAAAATGTAATGATGATGTTTAATAGAGGGCAATGAGGGAAAGTTGAGATAAAAATTGATGTGAAAGGTGTAATAATGATTTCTTTTTAATAAGTTGAAATTACGAAGTAGGACTCTTAAAAAGGGACGAATGGAGTATATATGAAATCCTGGAGCAAATATATATGAAAAATATGATAGAAATCCGAGCCATACATAAAACAATGATTAAGAGGATATAATAGAGCAAAGGAGACGTCGTGTGTGAAGGAAGAATGAGAGGAGTAAGTACTGTGACAAAGAAGTCAGTGAAATGGAATGCACCTTTTGAGAAAAATTAACTTATTCATATAAACCACTACATTAAAATAACCGAGTTCAGTTTTCAAATCTTATGTCCAGCGTAAATCCAAGGGCTCTCATCTTTCCAAACTAATCTAACGGTGTGTAATGGGCTAGAGAGATGGGAAATTTTACAACAAATCTCTCTCTCTCTCTCTCTCATGTTAATCAAATTATGTTTCCTATTTTCTTTCTCTTCTCTTTTGTTTGTTTGAGTGCTATTAATAAGTTTTTGATAGTTGGTGATTTTTTCTTATCTGTATTTCTCGCCGCTAATGTGGTAACGAAAAAGCTGGCTGCTGTATCATAAACACGCTGATACTGTTTTGATATAATTTAGGGTCTTGCGAAGTATTCCCGTCGTATCACGTGTCTCCGAAGTGTCGGACATGGATACGGCGATCTCTAGACCCCTCAGTGTTACATGAACTGGTTGATATTTTGTTACAGATACAATGTTGATTGTTCGATCCGTGTTTTCAGGCATGGACATGCACTAGAAGAACTCTGTTTGAGCCTAATTTACGAAAAAATCTTCCCGTATAAATCAACTTCTTTGGCGGGGGTGGTCAATAATTTCATAATTCATTTTAGTTGTGTTCAAAATACTTTGCGTCGTGCATTCAAGCACAGGCAAACCCTACTAATATTTATAATCAAAATCTTAGACCACTGGGGGTTATGTGTTAAAAACCAATTCTATGATTTTGCAGCTGTTATAGGAGTACAAGTAGGATATTGGTTTGATTTGTTGGAGGAGACTAACTCAACTAGGTTTTCAAGTAGTCCTACGTTAATTTAAGTGATTAATGCTGTGTTTGGAATACTTTTTGAATTTTTTTTGAAAAAGTAGTAGGAGTAATAAGTGGAGAGAGATAAAGAGAGAAATGATTGGAAGTATATAGGGGGAATCTTTTGAAAAATACTTTTCAAAAAGTGTTCCAAACAAGGCATAAAATTCATCAATGACAAATAAAATAAATAAATAAATAAATGAATATATATATATATATATATAATACTAAATTAAAACAAGAGGTCCCTCACGTAACTTTTGGCTCTGTCTAGGGGCTGACTATTCGCAACTCCGTATTTTCTCCCTTAGTCCACTACATTTCGGTGAATAGTTGTTGAAAATCATACATAACATTTCGGTAAATAACTGTTGAAAATAAGATTATATTTCAGTAACTACATGTCGAAAATATGTTCAACTTTTAGTAAACAACTGCCGGACATACATTTTCGGTAAATAGCTATTGAAAAAAATACTACATTTCAGTAATTAGATGCTGAAAATGTATCTCAATTTCAGTAACTAACTGTCGAGTATAATTGAAAATTTTAAACGGGCTAAGAGAGAAAATACGGGGCTGCGAATAACCGCCTCCTCTGTCTATGATCATAACCCTCTTTTTATTTCCCAACAGGAAGTTCAAGTTCACCAGATAAAAAAAAGAAAAAAAAGAAAAAGAAAAAGAAAAAAAAAGATGCATTAGGAGGGAGCAACACATGCAAAGTGGCAGAAGAGAAGGTGGTGGTTGGTTTCAAGGAGGAGGTAGAGACATTATCAGGAAAGCTTGATGATAGTGGAAAGGGTGGACGGCTGGAGATAATATCAATGTCCGGTAGCGCTAGAGGCAGCAAAACCACTTTTGCCAGGGAAGTGTACGAGCATCCTTGGACGTCAGATGCCTTTGAAATTCGTGCATGGGAAAATAATTCTTATTATTATGTTGAGACTATGAAGTGGAATTGGTTGATTCGTATTTCGGAATTAGCTTCCCCAAACAAATATGGAGATTACGAGAAGAGTAGTAAGAAAAAATTGGGAGAAGACACGCACAAATGCTTGAACGGTAAGAAATATCTCCTTGTCAAGGATTACAGCTGGGGCTATGATGCCAAGTATGATATCCGAAGATCACTCCATAAGGAATGCAATGGCAGTAAAATGTTGTTCAATAGTCAACTAGTTGAACCTTATTGCATCCACTGTGACCCTCGCTATTTGGTTCCCTTATCAAAAAGTTGCAGTTTGAAGTTGTTACAAGAGAAGGTATGTGTTTCAAAAAGAAAAAAAAAATAAAAAATTAGTATACGTAGTATAACTAAACATAGTGATTTGAACATATGCTTCCTTGTACTTTTGTCGTATCTTTCCTATTTGTAATTTCTTTTTAAGAATTTCTATTTTTAATATTTCTTATTCTTGTCATATGAACTGTTAAACTCCTATTACTTGGTTAAATTTCTCTTCTCGTTACATATGATTAAATAAAGAAAGAAATTGACACAAAACTAACAATCTGAAGAAAAAAGATAAAACAAATAATATTGTCCAAATGGAGCCTAAGTTAGGGTGCCTTCTTCAAAGCCGTGGGGCGTGGTAATCACACAAAAGTCAAAGATTAGTTAGTATTGAAGACTGCCATTAGGTTAGAATGGTGGTGATACGGGGAAAAGAGAAGAGGAGGTGGTGAGAGAGTTTTCGTGAATTTATCAATTTCTTATTATTTAATTAGTATTAGTAAACTAAGGGTAGTCTTTGTATGGGTGAATGCATTTCTCCTGATGTTAGGTACTCCCTCCGTCACTTATTTATAGTCCAATATTCCATTTTGAGTTGTCACTTAATAAGTGTCCAATTTTATAAAGTTCGTGGGTAAAAGTTGATGAATTGTCTATTTTGTCCTTAAAAGTATATTCCATTTTGAAAAGTTAATGAGTAAAAATGTAATGATGATGGGTAAGTAGGGAAAGTGGAGGAAAAAGTTGATGTGAAAAGTATAATAATGATGTCTTTTTAATAAGTTGGAGTTACAAAGTAGGACACTTGAAAAGGGATGGATGGAGTACTTCCATTTGCTTAGCTAGTAGTTTACTAATAATGGACTCCAAATGTTAGGTTGTATGCTCCTTATCGGGATGCATGCCCTTGTGCATGTTGTGTGTCCTTTTAATCTTTGTATTCATCTTAAAAGACTAATAAAATTCTTTTTCATTGTACAAAAAAAACAAATGAACTCTCATACAGTCACAAAGCAAGGAGGAGCATCATGATTTTTTTGAGTAAGAGGGTTGTCAACGTGATTTCAGTAGAATAAAGGGGGTATCCGTGAAATTTACCCAGTAAAATAATTAAATTATATGCCCACCAAATGGTGTGGCGGCATTTGGACTTATACATTATTGTAATGACAATTTTATGTATCATAGCTAGTGGAGCTGTTACTTAGCATCTACTAGATCACAAGCTACAAAAGGGGAGACCACAATTTGTTAGAATGTGAAGACGATCAAAACGCAGTTTTGGTGACCTTGGTCCGAACCATCGTGAACAGAATTCAGTTTTGAATCTGCTAGAATTTTGGTCCGGACCAAAGGTAAAGCTGGTTCGAACTAGAGGGATCCGAGAAACATTTTTTTAAAGGTTTTTTTGGTGTGCTAACTTGCTTGGACTATAAAAGTAAAGTTAGGGTTGCCTGCCATTGGAACGTTGTTCATCTTTCTCATTATAGTAAAACCCTCCAACACCCCGTGAAGTACGATTAGGCAAATTGCTTAAGTTGAAACCACGTATGTCGCGTGTCTTGTTCTTTCAATTGCTTATTTATTTTTCGCTTGCGTGTGTTCACTTGTCCTAACACAATTCTAGACCTGTTTCATCAATTTCGCTTGGGTGACACTGATGTTGATTTTTACCAGGATACCTTCAAGCAGCTTATAATGAGTTCCAAGGTCGAATCAATTATAAAAGAGATGCATCAGCTCGATTCTCTAGAGGAGGAGATAAAGTATATTAGACAATTTGTCAAGGTTACGGAGAAGAAACACGAGCATTCAAAAGTGATGAATCTGATCAAGCAAACCAAACACGTGGTATTCGATGCGGAGAATATCATAGAATTGTTTGTAGTTCACGCATTCAATGCTTATCAAAATCAGGTTCATCTTTTCCTTGACCTTGAAAATGTCAAAAAGAAGATCAAGACTCTTACCGCTGAGGTAAAGAAAATGTACGATGAGAATATGTGTGACATTAATGGAGTAGCAGGCAAAAAACTCGAGCACACTTTTTTCAAAAGAGAAGGTATTGCACATATTTTCAGTATTTTAATATTCAAAGACTAGTTAGTGTACTATCTTTCAGTTTCAGCTATATATATCGGGCTCGATCTTATGAGGATAATATCATGTCATAAATATGATATAAGCAAACCAAATTTCTTTAGCGACAAGCTCAGGAAAATGGGATAGGAGAAATTGTTCTATTCCAAAACACAGATTTAAATTTTTAATACTCTTACTATGACCCTATTAGAGAAAATGTATGTGATAGGAAGTTATGCCAAGTAATAGTCATCAATCAAATTCACAAAATTAAATAGATAGAGAAAGAAATGGAAAAGCTTGTGGCTTAGGAAGGATACATCCCTTTCTACAAAGGGTTGGATGATGTTTTTTTCCCAAGATACAACAACCTTCATGTTCCCTTTTTTACAGCGAATTAAACTCATGAACTGTGTAGTTTAAATATTACAGAATCCAAGCCAAACATAAACAGTGCTTCAGGTGATATAATAGAGCAAAGGAGACATACTTTAAAAAAGAAGTCGATGAATTGGAATGCACCTTTTGAGAAAAACTAACTTGGTTTTCAAATAAAATATATGTGTAAAATACTAAATTAAAACAACATGCCCCTCATGTAACTTTTGGCTCCGTCCTTGATCATAACCCTTATTTTTATCTCCCAACAGGAGGTTCAAGTTCATCTAGAGGGAGCAACACATCCAAAGTGGCAGAAGAGAAGGTGGTGGTTGGTTTCAAAGAGGAGGTAAAGACATTACTGGGAAAGCTTCGTGACAGTAGAGAGGATGGACGACTGGAGATAATATCAATCGTTGGTGCAGCTGGAGGTGGCAAAACCACTTTGGCCAGAGAAGTGTATGATCATCCTTGGACATCACATACCTTTGAAATTCGTGCATGGGTCAATATTTCTCAAGATTATGATACGACTATGAAGAGGAATTTGTTTATTCCTATTTTGGAAATAGCTTCCCTGAAAAAACAAGGAGATTACGAGAAAAGTAGTGACGATAAATTGGGAGAAGACACACACAAAAGCTTGAAGGGTAAGAAATATCTCATTGTTATGGATGACATATGGGGCATTGAAGCCTGGAATGATATCCAAAGATCACTCCCTAAGGAATGCAATGGCAGTAAAGTGTTGTTCACCAGTCGACTACTTGTTGAACCAAATAGCATCCCTCATTATTTGGCTCCCTTGCCAAAAAATTGCAGTTGGGAGTTGTTACAAATGAAGGTATTTGTTAAAAAAAAAAAGAAGAAAGAAAAGAACATTAGCATATGTAGTATAACTAAAAGTAGTGATTTGAACATATACTTCCTTATACTTTTGTCATTTGTTTCCTATTTCTAAGTTCTTTTTAAGAATTTCTATTTTAAATATTTCTTATTCCTGTTGTATGAGCTGTTAAACTCCTATTACTTGGTTCAAGTTATATGCAATTACAACTATAGATATCTAATATTGCACATATATATTGAACAGGTATTCGGAAAGAAATCTTGCCCACCGGAGTTGGTTGGCATCGGGGAGCATATAGCAGAAAAATGTGATGGACTACCACTCGCGATTGTCGCAATAGCTGGGATTCTTGCAATGGAAGACAAGACATTGTACGTGTGGGAGGAAGTTTCTAAACGTTTAAGTTCGATCATTGCCAAAAACCAGAATGACTGCATGAAGATACTAGAACTTAGTTACAATCACCTGCCTCTTCATTTGAAAGCGTGTTTTGTTTATATTGGAGGATTCCCCGAAGATTCTGAAATCCTCGTACGCGAGTTGATATGGTTATGGATCGCGGAGGGATTTATTCAGCAAAGTGAAGGGGATAAAAGCTTGGAGGATGTAGCAAAAGATTATTTAAGCAGTCTTATTGATAGAAGTCTCGTAACGGTAGCTAGGAAAAGGTCATTTGGAGGAATTAAAGCATGCCGTATCCATGATCTTTTGCGTCAATTATGCTTGAACAAAGCCAAGGAGGATAATTTCCTTCAGCAAATTTACTGGGATGGTAATTTTTCACCTTTTGGTGCAACTAAGCATCGTCGCCTCTTCATTAGCAACCAATTGTTTCCTAAATTTTCCGTAGGGCCTTTTACTCAAAACCTTCGTTCTTTTCTGTGCCTCAGCTTGCAAAAATCCACTCTATCGTGTGAAACAGATCCGTCATTCTTTGCTGATAACTTTGAACTTCTTAGGGTGTTGTGTTTTATATCCGCTAAATGCCAAGGAAAAATAGGAAGAATGTATCATTTGAGATACTTGGCCCTTCATTTACCAAAGGTCACATTGGACTTCGAATCGCCAATTTCCCACCTCTTCAACCTAGAAACCCTTAACCTTCGGTTGGCTTACTCGTCTTGGGAAACCATTCTATTGCCTCGCGATATATTTAAGATGGTTAAGTTGAGGCATCTATATGCTAAAAGAGGGGTATTCAAATATCATTTTAGCTGCCTCTATCCTAATGCAGCAGCTAGAGTTGGTTTTGACTGTTCGTCCAAGTTGGATAGCCTACAGACCTTGCATCCAATATGTCCTTGTGAGCAGTGCCGAAATTTCTTGGTAAGGACTCCCAATCTTAGGAAGCTAGGATTTTTTGGAGATCTAATATCCAATGATTCTGTTTTGATGCTCCCCGACCTAGAGTTCTTGAAATGCCTTGAGACACTCAGTTTTTCCAATAGCCGTTACCCGGCCAAGGCAACTTCCCTTCGCCCGATGCTGAAGTTTCCTCCAACTGTTACGCGGCTAACTTTGAAAAAAACGCGCATAAAGTGGGAGGAGCTATCAATCCTCCAAACCTTGCCGAGCCTTGAGGTTCTCAAATTATCAACGTTGGCCTGTCAGGGGCAAATTTGGAACACAACTGAACTTGAGGGGTTCTCTGAACTCAAGTACTTGAGGTTACAAGATTTGGACATCCAAGAATGGAATGCTTCCAAAGATCAATTTCCGATACTTGAGGTCTTAGCGGTTAAATGTTGTGCATATCTGAAGCGGATCCCAATTGATTTTGCAAATCTAGACGAACTTCGCGAAATTGAGGTATGGAGGAGCCGTCGCTCTGTGGTGGAATCGGCCAGGGAGATTCAGAAAGAGCGAAGAGATACAAGAGGAGATGATGGTTGCATAAATCTCTTGACCCTATCTAATGTTTTATAATTGGAACCACGACAAAAGTGACTATCCATGCATTTCTTCTGTCTGTAGTTCTAAGAATAACATTTGTGATCCCTTGTTGACCCTTAAGTGATTGGGCTTTGCCCATTTCAGGTGTATATTTGTTCCAACTCTTTGTTGGATCCCCTTTTCCCTTTCCCCATTTTTAAAAAAATTTCTTTGCCGATAAAAAAAAGTATTAACATTTGTGTCCGTTGTTGTAGTGCTATATATATTGATGCCTGAAATGGATTAAAATTCTCTTCCCAGCAAGACCGGTTATGCATGTCAACAACATAGAAATCAACTGTTATAAACCCAACGGGAAGAGAAAAGGCAGCCATAGCCGCAAAGCTAATTTCTGCAATAAATATTAATTTGTACCTTAATCTGCATGTCTGTTGTTTTGTCTATCGAATTCCTTTTCTAGCGTACACTCCCCACTCTTGATCTCCAGCTGAACTTACGGTTTCTAAATTTCAACAAAGCATTTCTGTGTTCTGCACCGTTATCTCGAATACTTCTAATCTGTGTATGGATTCCAAGGTTTTGTCGTCGCTTTCTTCTTCTTGAAAGTCCATAAGCAAGGACAATGTAGTTCTGTTCGCCCCCGTCTCTGGGCTCGCAGGGTTATGTTCACTGGTGTTGCAGTTTGCTCATTTTGCTTCAGTCAGCTTGGTGGTTGTAATATCATTCAACTCCAGCAATGCTTTTACCTCTGATGGCCGGATCTTCTAATCCACGACACTCTCAGTTTTTGGAAATTTTAGTCGGTGGAGGAAAAGTTTCTTGGCCAAAGGTTGTGGTTGTTCTGTTGTGGGTATATATTGAATAAAAAACAAACAAAAAAATCGAATACTCACTCTGTTTTTTTTAGTGTTCACCACAGTCATGCATGGTATTTTCAATTGCATATATTTCTCATTGTACATTGGTAAAAATATGTATGTACTAATGTAATATAGATCTTGTTTGATAGATCTCAATTATTTATATAAAATAATAATTTAAGAAACAATAATACATGTTGACCAATATAAACCATTAAAAATTACATGCAGAACCGTAGTGGACAGTTAAAAATGAACATTTTGAGTTTTGACCGGCGATTTTGCATAGTAGTTGCTGCACATGCTGTTCGACCAACGCAACAAATCCATTCAGCAAGTATAGCGATTAGATAGGTGGACATGTTGATTCCATGTGAATATTTATATAATATGGAGCAGCGGTTTTTCAAATTTTCTATATTTTGGATCATTGAATTTGTACATATTTTTTCTATAACTGAGATTTATGGGCAGTAAGACTAAAAATATACTTTGAAAGAATGAATATTTGAAAGAAAGATGAAAGAAAAACTAAAATCAATGTTTCATGATCTTATTCTAATTCCATATTTTTAAATTTTCCATACTTTCCTAACAGTTAATGTTATTAGTAAAAAATGATTACTACGATCTAGGGTTCTCTCTCTCTCTCTCTCTCTCTCTCTCTCTCTCTCTCTCTCTCTCTCTCTCTCTCTCTCTCTCTCTCTCTCTCTCTCTCTCTCTCTCTCTCTCGTTAATTCCAAAATGAATTCCAATTTTGAATCCAAAATTGTTTTCTCTCACACATATACGTTTAGCATGCTCTTGAGTGAGTGGACGTTCAAAAAATTGAATTCGAGCTGGAATCCCAGATGATTATACATTTTTAATATCTCTGATGCATTCCTGAATGCAACTAACGGAATTAAACAGATTTGATAACGTTTATTGTGTTGAACTATTTTATGAACTTGGTTAGATGGACCATATTTGAAACTTATTCTTAAAATGAAAATTTTCAAGAAGTCGATTTTGTTGGTAGAAGAATTTTTTTTCTAATTCACAGTTATTTGTAATGCTCCTCTTGCATGAGATGAGACCATACTGATAGGCGCGCAATATCATAGATATGAGCACCTAAGTAGGACAAGTTAGCGCATTAGCAGCGCCTTTTATCTCATTTTTCGCTTGATGCGGCCGTGCTTTGTTTTGTTTTTGTGTCTTTGTTAGTTTCGCAGGAAAGGAGGCGGATTTTGCTCCAAGATTGGATTGCGAGGCCTTGAGGCCGAGTTGGACGTCGCCGTGGGAAGAATCTTTGCTATTTTTAGCCCGAAATCAACCCAGAACGCATCAAAACGGACCCGAACTGGGCAAGCACCAAGGGAGGCCTGCCCGAAGCCCAAATAAGTTGGGCCGGAGACGGGGGGCTTCCCCATAAGGCCTGGCCGACCTTCGTGTGTCGGCTACGGCACCGTTTCGCCCTGTCGCCTCAATTTCTGTATTTTATGTATTTTTCCGCAGTCCCACATTGAAAACACATTGAAAACTCAACATTTTTTTCCGCGAATTCACCCTATATAAACCTCTTACCTCTCTACTTTTGAATTCGTTCAAAACTTTCATTCGATTCACCTGAGAACTAGTTGAAGTTTCCAAGCATTCGGAAAGTTAAGCTTTCTCTACCCCGTTAGGCTACCGAGGGTTTCTTGCATTTTGTTCAAGTACTCACACTTCGGTAACTCGTTTTAATTTTTGTTCTTTATTAAAGTTGTTCATTGGTACTTGTTTAATTTATATCTTTTGTTTATTTCGTTTTCAGAAGCATGTTGCAAATTAGGTTTTCTTTTGTGTCTTGCTTAATGATGAATGAGTAGTTGTATAGGTATGGCCACAGGGTGATTAGCACACCGTGGTCAGGTCGGACACGTTTTGCTCCTGTTTTGAAATAAAAATGAAATGGCAATTTTAGGTTAGTAAAGTACTTCCGTTAGACGAATCTAGGCAGTGTCAGATCCCATGTGAACGGGGGAACGGGGGGCCAAAACTTGTTCTTCGCTACGTATGGGTAAACGGCGCTCATAAAGGTTCACATCTTCTAGGGTAGTTTTTTCTCTCTAAAATCAAATGTTTTTAAGAACACCAAATGGAGCAGATAAGTCTGGGACTGATTGCTGCTTCGTTCTTTCCGATGATAAGGAATATCGCCCCAAGCGTAGGGCTTAATACGTCAGTTGAAGCATAATAATCCGGAAGACCGGGATCGTACCCAAGGGAAAACTAGTATGGCTTGGTTGGATTTGTAGATGCAAGCAAGGCTTTCGGCTTTTAGACAGCCAACTGTGTTTTACTTTAAGCGGTGGAAAATAAAAGGCTAGATTAAAGCGAATAAACTAGATAAAAGATAGGCTAGGTCTAGGGATTCCTAACATCCACGGTCCAAGCTAAATCGCATTGTTCACCAAATTACGCGGTTCAAACTGGAAAATAGAGATTTAATTATCAAGCTAGCTCTAGAATTCGTTTGATAACCACCTCGAGGGTCAGAGCTCTAAGCATCATGTGTGGTACGTAGGCGATACTCCTACCTACACATGATCAAAGAGGTTAACACCTCGGCAATTTACCAAACGAATCCGAACCCCACATCAATTTTCAAATCCAAAATTAAGCTTTATTGGTGAGAACAAATGCAATTTTCACCCAAGCCATGGGATGCTAATCATCCCATGACCTAACCCTTGAAACTACTCACACATATCTAGAGAGATATGACCAAGCAAAAATCTACTTAACATAATTGAAAAACAACACTAGAAGAAAATTAGAGATTAAGATAGATCGGGAAACAAACTACAACTTTAATTAAGACGACAATATCAAAAACTAACAATTAAAAACAGAAATTAAAATATTGAAAGCTGGAAATTGAAGAACTCTCAAAAATAACTTGAAATGCAAAACAAATCTATCCTAGATCTAAAAGTTATTGGTACATTTCTGTCCAAATCGTGCAAAGGTGACATAACAGGGTATTTATACCGCCACTGTTTCGCGCACGGAATATCCCAAAAGATGCTCTGAAGATGCCCCGCTAAGCCCCTCGGCATCGATGGCAACAGGCATAAGATGGGCCACTAAAGGGCTCGGCATCGATGTAAAGTAATATCCTCCATCGATGCCAAGATAGGTAAGGGCCAATCCCACTAATGGCCTTGGCATCGATGTAAACTCTGGCATCCCATCGATGCCGAGCTCGATAGCCTCAATGCTGCTGGCCTGCCCGAGCTATGCCTTGATCTTGCCTTGGCAATTCTGCTTCTGCCTTGGCGATGGCTTGGCTGGGTAGTTTCTGCCTTGGCGATGGCTGCTTCTGCCTTGGCGTCGGCAACTTCCACAGCACCCAATAGTTTTCACAGCATCTTATTTTTATTCTCTAAAGTTAAGTAAAGATTGCATTTTAAACATTTCTTTTACCTTTTCTTTACTTTAATTTATTTAATGAAAATAAGGAAGTACCCCCCATTTGGAAACAATGGCATTACCAGAATTTTGAGATTTCAATCCAATCAAAATGTTGACCCCCAGCTTTTAGTGTAAAACAGAAAATAACACACTTTTCTATCGAATAAATGGCTCAAAACATGACCTTGATCTTTGAATAAAACCTTGCAATTTTGAAGTTGCTCTTAGAAAAATTCAAGAATCAATTACCGCCATTTTTTATCTCGAAAATCGATACTTTTTCGAAAAGTGATTTTTCCATACTTGGACAAATTTTTCAGAGGCCGATAGGGTCTTCATTGGTTCCTCGGGTACTTGGACGCACTCGGGTCATGGATGATGTTAAAATATGCCTTATTCACACGATTTACCTGAAAGCACTAAAAACAAACCTTACGAGTAAAAGCAATTAAGAAGCAACTAATTAAGCGATGAAATTAACTAAAACTAAATACTAGCGCACCCTATATTGCATTGTCGGGTGCTTATCAATTGCGAGTGCTATGAACCCTACGATCGTACATCCTTTTTAATTATTTAAAAATCAAACAATTTCTTAAATTTAGTCAATCTCAACAATCAAACACAAGTGGAGCCACCTAAGAGCTTGTTTAATTAGCTAATAACCCAAGTTTTTGTCAGCACACATCACCGTCTTTGTGGATTCGACTCCGGTCTTATCGGATATTGTGCTATATCGGTCTCAGCTCTACGCTTGGGACAACTCATTATATTAGGACTAGAAATTCGTCAAGCACATACGCATATCCGGGACTCACCTCATGTGAGATGACGTTAAAAAGAACCGTTGTATCCACACAAAAACCTTCGAAAAAGTGGGGTTTGATACTTCATTTAGACTATGTTTAGAAAGCATTCACACGGGCAATTAATAGTGTTAATAATATGATAGCTCAAGTTAATAAATATTCTCAGTACCAAATACCTGTCACGACCCAAATCCATAAATTAAGGTTTGTGACCAGCCAGTAAGTTTTTGTTTTTGTCAATCAATAGAAGAGATTATTTTAAATCAATTATGAAGTACATAGTATAAACCCGGGACGCTACATTAATTGTGAGAGTCCACGAGACAACCAAACCTAACAATTCAATCAATACAAGAAATAAACTCATTGTAGGATAGAAACAAAGAAAGAACTGAAAAATCATCTAAGAGAAGAACAGCTACACATAGGTTGGGATCAAGACTCGAACTCCTGAACTCCTATTGAGTTGCAAAAGTTATGACCAATTGAGCTAGCCCCAGTTGGTTCCGACCAGTAAGTTCTAAGTCATTAAAGCCGCCTACATAACTTGAAATCTTCGAGATTGTCAAATTGTTTTTGTAACTGAATATTGATCAATACAAACCATATCCCTGAGCTGTCCACTTTTACTAATTACTATACATGTCCAGTGAAAATAAATAATTACATTACCTTAATTAGATCTCGAGGGTGGATAAGGATGACACCAATTTCTTATTGTTCATAAAAACAAATGAACTCCCATACAGTCACAAAGCAAGGAGGAGCAGCATGATTTTATAGAACAATAGGGGTGTTAATGTGATTTCAGTAGAATAGAGGGGGTATCCGTGAAATTTACCCAAAAAGACAATTAAATATGCCCACCAAACACAAAAAACACAAGTTGAATTTTACCGAAGTTTTTTATACATAGGGAACACAACTTATTATAATAATACCGATTTTTTTTTATATTAGTGGAGCTGTTATTATATATTAGTTGGTGGGGTGCTGAGCCGGGCTCATGTGGGCTTCATCAAATGTGCCGTAAATGAAGCATTATTCTAAAAGTTGAATTTCTAGAGCGAATATAAAATATAAGTATACAAATTCAAAGGTTAGATAGAAAATTCAGATGGCGTACAAGTTTTTTTAAGCAGTCACAGGAAAGTCATTCTTTTACTTTTAGCTTTACTGGATCACGAGCTACAAAAAGGGGAGACTACAATTCAAGACATGTTCAATCAATTTGCTCATCATCTATCTGATCTCCAAATCCCTTTTACCTGATCAATCTCTTGTTGGAGGGAGAGAGAGATGGGTGACATTGATGTGGATTTCTTCCAGGAAACCTTGAAGCAGCTTATAAAGAGCTCCAAGGTCAGATCAATCATGAGAGAGAAACATCAGCTCGAATCTCTTGAGGAGGAGATAAAGTATATGAGGGGATTCCTCAAGGTCACGGAGAAGAAACGCAACGAGCATTCAAAAGTGATGAATCTGGTGAGGCAAATCAAAGACGTGGTATCCGAGGTAGAGAATATCATAGAATCGTTTGTAGTTCAAGCTTTCAAGGCTAAGCTTGCCCCTTATTTTCTTCGTCAACATCCGGACGATATTTCCCTTGACCTTGAAAGTGTCAAAAAGAATATCAAGACTCTCACAGTTGAGATAAAGCAGATTTTCGACGAGAATATGTATGACATTAATGGAGTAGCTGGTGAAAAACTCGAGCACTCTTTTTTCAAAAGTGAAGGTATTGGTGCATTTTTTTAGTCTTTTAATATTCAAAAACAAGTTAGTGTTTTATGTTTTCAGTTTCATAAATACGACATAAGCAAAGCAAATTTCTTTAGTGACAAGCTCTGGAAAATGTGATATGAGTAATTGTTGTACTATATTCCAAAACATAGATTTAAATTTTTATTACCCTTACTATGGCCCAATTGGAGAATACATATGCGATAGGAATTTATGTTGAATTAAACTCACAAACGGTGTAGGTTCCTAACAAACTAAACTGTATGAAATCTCAACAAATCTATACGGAAAAAATGATAAAAATTCGAGCCATAAATAAAACAGTGACTAAGAGGATATAATAGAGCAAAGGAGACGTAGTGTGTGAAGGAAGATTAAGAGGAGTAAATACTGTGATAACGAAGTCAGTGAATTGGAATGCACCTTTTGAGAAAAACTAACTTAACTCATATAAACCACAATGTTATATAAAAATTATAAGTAAAGTCTTAGACCACTGGGATGTTATGTGTTACAAACCAATCCTATTTTTTTGCAACTGTAATAAGAGAACTAGTAGGATCGATTTGTTGGATAGGAGTACTAGTAGGATAGGAGTACTAGGTTTTCAACTAGTCCCACGTCAAGTTAAAGTGATTAAAATTCATCAATGACAAATCAAATAAAATATACATATAAACTACTAGATTAAAACAACAGGTCCCTCACGTAACTTTTGGTTCCTCCTTGATCATAGACCTTCTTTTTATTTCCCAACAGGAGGTTCAGGTTCATCAAGAGAAGAGAAGATCGTGGTTGGTTTCAAGGAGGAGGTAGAGACATTAATAGAAAAGCTTCACGACCGTAGAGAGGGTGGACGGCTAGAGATAATATCAATCATCGGTGAAGCTGGAGGCAGCAAAACCACTTTGGCCAGAGAAGTGTATGAACATCCTTTGACGTCGCAAACCTTTGGAATTCGTGCATGGGTCAATGTTTCTCAAGATTATGATAAGACCATGAAGAGGAATTTGTTGATTCGTATTTTGGAATTAGTTGCCCCGAAAAACAATAGAGATTTCGGGAAGAGTAGTGAGAACAAATTGCGAGAAGACACGTACAAATGCTTGAAGGGTAAGAAATATCTCATTGTCATGGATGACATATGGGGCATTGAAGCCTGGAATGATATCCAAAGATCACTCCCTAAGGAATGCAATGGCAGTAAAGTGTTGCTCACCAGTCGACTACTTGTTGAACCTGATAGCATCCGCTGCGTCCCTCATTGTTTGGCTCTCTTACCAAAAAGTTACAGTTGGGAGTTGTTAGAAAAGAAGGTATTTGTTTCAAAAAAAAAAAGAAAATTAGTATACGTAATACTATAACTAAACATAGTGATTTGAACATATGCTTCCTTGTACTTTTGTCATATGTTTCCTATTTTTAATTTCTTTTTAAGAATTTAGATTTTAAATATTTCTTATTCTTGTCATATGAACTGTTAAACTCCTTTTATTTGGTTCAAGTTTTATGTAATAACTACTATAGACATTTAATATTGCACATATATACTGAACAGGTATTCGGGAGGAAAAGTTGCCCATCGAATTTGGTTGGCATTGGTGAGCATATAGCTGAAAAATGTAAAGGACTACCACTCGCGATTGTTGCAATAGCTGGCATTCTGGCAGCAGAAGACAAGACACTTGACGTGTGGGCGAAAAGTTTCCAAAGGTTTAAGTTCGATCATTGCCAAAAACCAGGACTGTTGCATGGAGATACTAGAATTTAGTTACAATCACCTGCCTCTTCATTTGAAGGTGTGTTTTGTTTATATTGGAGGCTTCCTCGAAGATTCTGAAATCCTCGTACGCGAGTTGATATGGTCATGGATCGCGGAGGGATTTATTCAGCAAAGTGAATGTGGTAAAAGCTTGGAGGACATAGCAACAGATTACTTAAACAGTCTTATTGATAGAAATCTCGTTATGGTAGCTTGGAAAAGTTGCTTTGGAGGAATTAAAGCATGTCATATCCATGGTCTTCTGCGTGAATTATGTGTGAAAAAAGTGAAGGAGGACAATTTCCTTATGCAAATTTACGGGGATGATACTTTTTCACCTTCTAATGCAACTAAGAAGGAGCACAATTTCCTTATGCAAATTTACGGGGATGATACTTTTTCACCTTCTACTGCAACTAAGAAGGAGGACAATTTCCTTATGCAAATTTACGGGGATGATACTTTTTCACCTTCTATTGCAACTAAGCATCGTCGAACTTTTGGTTCCGAATCCGTCCTTGATCATAAACCTTACTTTTTTTTCACAACAGGAGGTTCAGGTTCATTCTTTTATTACCCAACAGGACGTTCAGGTTCACGCATTTATTTCCCAACAGGAGGTTCAGGTTCAACAAGAGGGAGCAACACATCTAAAGTGGCAGAAGAGAAGGTCCTGGTTGGTTTCAAGGAAGAGGTAAAGACATTAATAGAAAAGCTTCACGACCATAGAGAGGGTGGACGGCTGGAGATAATATCAATCGTTGGTGCAGCTGGAGGCGGCAAAACCACTTTGGCCAAAGAAGTGTATGAACATCCTTTGATGTCACAAACCTTTGGAATTCGTGCATGGGTCAATGTTTCTCAAGATTATGATAAGACCATGAAGAGGAATTTGTTGATTCGTATTTTGGAATTAGCTACCCTGAAAAACAATGGAGATTTCAGGAAGAGTAGTGAGGATAAATTGGGAGAAGACAGGTACGAATGCTTGCAGGGTAAGAAATATCTCATTGTCATGGATGACATATGGGGCATTGAAGCCTGGAATGATATCCAAAGATCACTCCCTAAGGAATGCAATATATGGCAATAAAGTGTTGTTCACTAGTCGACTACTTGTTGAACCTGTTGGGGATAAATTTCCAACAGAATGTGATAGCATCCACTACGTCACTCATTGTTTAGTTCCCTTACCAAAAAGTTACAGTTGGGAGTTGTTACAAAAGAAGGTATTTATTTCAAAAAAGAAAAGAAAAGAAAATTAGTATACGTAGTACTATAACGAAACATAGTGATTTGAACATATGCTTCCTTGTACTTTTGTCATATGTTTCCTATTTTTAATTTCTTTTTAAGAATTTATATTTTAAATATTTCTTTTTCTTGTCATATGAACTGTTAAACTCCTTTTATTTGGTTCAAGTTTTATGTAATAACTACTATAGACATTTAATATTGCACATATATACTGAACAGGTATTCGGGAAGAAAAGTTGCCCATCGAATTTGGTTGGCATTGGTGAGCATATAGCCGAAAAATGTAAAGGACTACCACTCGCGATTGTTGCAATAGCTGGCATTCTGGCAGCAGAAGACAAAGACACTCAATGTGTGGGCGAAGGTTTCCAAAAGTTTAAGTTCAATCATTGCCAAAAACCAGGACTGTTGCATGGAGATACTAGAACTTAGTTACAATCACCTGCCTCTTCATTTGAAAGTGTGTTTTGTTTATATTGGAGGGCTCCCCGAAGATTCTGAAATCCTCGTACGCGAGTTGATATGGTTATGGATCGCGGAGGGATTTATTCAGCAAAGTGAATGTGGTAAAAGCTTGGAGGCCATAGCAATTGATTACTTAAATAGTCTTATTGATAGAAATCTCGTTATCGTAGCTAGGAAAAGTTGCTATGGAGGAATTAAAGCATGTCGTATCCATGGCCTTCTGCGTGAATTATGCTTGAAAAAAACTGAGGAGGATAATTTCCTTGTGCAAATTTACGGGGATGATACTGTTTCACCTTCTACTGCAACTAAGCATCGTCGCCTCTTCATTGGCAACCAGTTCTTTCATAAGTTTTCCTTAAGGCCTTGTACTCGAAACCTTCATTCTTTTCTGTTCCTCTGCTTGCAAAACTCCCCTTATTCGTGGTTTGAATTAAATCTGTCATTCTTTGTTAAAAACTTCGAATTTCTCAGGGTGTTGTCTTTTATATCCGCTGCATGCCGAGGAAAAATCGGAAGAGGACAGTTAGTTCATTTGAGATACTTGGCACATCAGTTACCAAATGATGCATCGGACTTTGTATCGTCATTTTCCTACCTCTTCAACCTAGAGACCCTTAACCTCCAAGCTCCGTCGGATGACTTGGATTGGAAATCCATTCTGTTGCCTCACGATATATTTAAGATGGTTAAGTTGAGGCATCTATATGCTAAAAGACGGGTATTCAAATATCATCCATATGCTGGAGTTGGTTTTGACCCTTCATCCATGTTGGATAGCCTACAGACCTTGCATCCACTATGTCCTTGTGAGAAGTGCCAGAATTTCTTGGTAAGGACTCCCAACCTTAGGAAGCTGGGATTTTTTGGCGATCTAAGATCCAATAATTTTGTTTTGATGCTCCCCAACTTAGAGTTCTTGAAATGCCTTGAGACACTCAGTTTTGTGCAACACCCCATTCCGTACAGGACAAGTACCCTTTGGCCAGTTTTCCTGAAGTTTCCTCCAACTGTTACGCGGCTAACTTTGAAGGGTACACACAGAATGTGGGAGGAGCTATCAATCCTCCAAGCCTTGCCGAGCCTTGAGGTTCTCAAATTATTAGAGTGGGCCAGTCAAGGACCAATTTGGAACACAAGGGAACTTGTGGAGGGGTTCCCTCAACTCAAGTACTTGAGGTTACAAGATCTGGAAATCAAAGGATGGAATGCTTCTATCGATCAATTTCCTAGACTTGAGGTCTTAGTGGTTAAATGTTGCACAAGTCTCAAGCAGATCCCGATTGGGTTTGTTAATCTAAAAGAACTTCGCAAAATTGAGGTAAGGTGGAGCCGTCGCTCTGTGGAGGATTCTGCGAGGGAGATTCAGAAAATCAAAAAATATAGAAGAGGAGGTGATGATTGCATGAATCTCTTGGCCATATCTAATGTTTTGTAGGGAATATCACGTGGCAATCCAATCCGGCAGTACTGAATAATTTGCCATAGTGTGTATTTGTTTTCTTTTTTCCTTTTGTGGACCCTGTTGATCGAGTTTGCCATAGTACCGGGGTTTATGAGAAATGCATGGATAGTCACTTTTTATGAGGAGTCACTTCGTTGTCGCTCTCAGAAAAAACAATGTCTGTGGAACACAAGTGAACTTGAGGAGGGGTTCTCTCAACTCAAGTACTTGAGGTTACAAGATCTTGACATCGAAGATTGGAATGCTTCCGAAGATCAATTTCCGAGACTTGAGGTCTTAGTTGTTAAATTTTGCAAAAACCTGAAGCAGATCCCGATTGAGTTTGCTAATCAAAATGAACTTTGCGAAATTGAGATAAGGAGGAGCGGTCACTCTGTGGAGGAATCGGCCAGGGAGATTCAGAAAGAGCAAAGAATATTAAATCACTTGTCCCAGACATTGTTTTTGCTGAGAGCAACAACGAAGTGACTCCTTATAAAAAGTGATCACTATTCATGCATTTCTCATAAACCCCGGTTTTAATTACTAGTGTCTAATTGTCTATGCCAGTAGCCGAGTAGTCATTTGGATTGAGCCTGCTAATTTCTGCATGTGTTCACGTGTAGATTTTGACAGTGTTGGTTCACTTCTGTATTTTGTGATGAAAGTTGTAATGCCTTCAGATGTTGATATGAAATGGTATTGCCTCTTGTAAAAAAAAAAAAGTAGTCATTTGGATTACAGCAAATTTTTGCAATCGGCCCGATTTTCCCTACTGTTGATCTCTTCTTTATATCCCCTTCTCCACTTGGAAGTTGGTTTATTTGATAAACCACCATTAGCCTATGCTCTATTCTCATCACTGTCGATGGTGAGTGTTTCTACTTTTTACTGGTCAATGAGAAACGTACGAAATTCTTTCTTGAAATTTGTTGTTTTTCAAAAAATATAACTTCCATGCCCCAATGCGTTGTTTTTACATTTAAAAAATACGAGCTGTTATTGGAAGCATCCTCTCATAGATCTCAGTCGTATGAACTTTGGTTTTTTGTTCCTTGTTGTAGGAGTTGGGGAACATTTATTTATTTTTAATAAATTTTGTTGCTGAGCAATGAGCTGGCTATGTTTCAATGTCCAAAATGCTTGCTCATGCTTGCTCACTGAGACATGAAATGGTCTGTTAACTATTGGAACTTACCTTCTATTAGCTATGGATTTGGAATTCTTATTAGGAATTTCTTGAATAGTATCGCAGGTGAATCGAATCCCGGAACATAACACAGAATAGCAAGATAGTGGCTACTTGGCAAACAGAAATACAAGAACTCTCCCTTCTAAATTCCATACACCGACAGTGCGTGGAAGGGTTCACATGTAGAAAGAAAACTCGTAATTACATCGTTGTTTTAGACTAATATTTTAAGCTAGAGTCGTGTGGTCACATTATTGAAGGAAAAACCTTGTTAGAGATCGTAATGTGTTTACCGCAAAAATGGGGTGTTACAACATACATATAGCTCACAAATCTCAACAACGTCTCCAAATCGATACATATTATAAGCATACATGAAGTGGTGAACTCGTTCGCGTGGCTTTATGTTGTGTGCACCAAGACCCAATGCTGAGGCCAAGCATGCCTAATGTTGTTGGCACGTTGGAAGGAGGATATCCAGTGGGTGTGCCGCCGGTTGAGTCCCTCAGCTTTCTGCGGTTTTTTGGCCAGAGAAGGACGGAGGTAGCAAGAATTGAAGCGCACAACGTGCAGAATGGGTCGGTGCTGCTTCCACAAGCAAATGCCCACTAGTTCTAATATCAGTAGTTCCTGCAGCTCACACAAATTGTTTTCCTACATGTCATCGCAGAACGTCTCAGGCCCTAGGTAGTACTCCATAATTGGTACATGCTCGTGTGAAATGATAGCTAATTGGATTCGCTTTGATTCCATGCTTGAATGGTGTTCTCTTCCGCAGAAAAGATAGTTTGAAGTTACTGTCGTTTCTAGGATCTGTTTTCTAGTAATTGTGAAAAATCTTGGTGTTACCTTACCCGTTTATTGACTACATGAAATTAGGTTCTTGCAATTTGTCTTGTCAAATACAATGAACCGAGGAAAAGTAATTTTCCCCATTCACTTGCTCACTGGTCACTTGATTAAGCACTTGCCTACCAAGAAAGAAACGCAAACAGGTGTAAGGCAAAAGACGTCGTTTCAGCGGGGTAAGCAGGCTTAGATTTGGATCCTTACCCTTCGTGTGCTCAACTGGAATGGTCCTGGCCAAGGTGGGGCTAGTTGTATTTAATTTTTTGCAATGGATATTGTTCCGGAATTTGGTTTTGTTGTCGCTCTCGATCCTTAGAAGAAATTGTGGTAACAATCTTTGAGAGGGTGAGATTCCAACGCCATTTCACATCCAATGAAGTCTCAAATTATGGCCAGAAACCATACGTCCGCCTATTTACACAAGTCACATTCCGGCCCTTGTTTAGTTGTTTCCATAAACTATATTCTCTGTCAATCCAGGCCGGGAAAGGAACAGGTGGTACACGTAGAGACAGATTGCTTGGAGTTGAAAATTACAGTTTCAGTGCCGCTACCCCTTCGCCTCGAACACCGCTGCTCCTCCGCTGAGGTGCATGGACTATTGATGGAGTGTTTCAACACCGCTGTGGTGAAACTGTGTTGATGCATTGCTGCAATTTGGGTGCACCCTTCCTTCTTCACTCGTGTTTTTCTCCCTCCATACTACTCTGAGAGTCCGAAGAAAGTAATCCCAAAGGGAAAATTTCAAAAAAACCTCTGAACTTTCTGACACCTTGCAAAAAAATACCTGAACTTTCACTATTGACAAAAAAACACCTAAACTTAGCATTCCGTTAGCAATTAGGCCCCTGCTGTCCAATTCCGTCTAGTCCTAACGGATGGAGCTAACGGAAGACATTAACTTTTTAATTTTTTTTACTTTTTACATTCAAAAATTACTTTTAACACTTTCTTTTTTTATTGGTAAATAAATATGCAATAAAGTTTTTTTTTTCTTACTATTTATCAAAAATTACTTTATTTCTATTTTTTACTATTTACACAAATAACTTTAACCACCATCTTTTTTGTTACTTTCAAATTTTACCTTTTCCCTTCTCTCTCTCTCTCTCCCTCGTTTTTTTTAGAACTTTAACCCCACTCCACCAATCAACTGCCAAAGCTCTAGCTCTAATTTCAGAAATTCAAAATTACTTTTAACCTCCTTTTTTTTAGCATTCTTGTTTTTACTCTTTATTTTTTGTAGTAAATAAATATGATATAAAGTTTTTTTCTTACTATATATCAAAAATTACTTTAACTCTAATCTTTACTATTTATAATAATAACTTTAAGACCCATTTTTACTCTCAAATACTCTCTCTCTCTCTCTCTCTCTCTCTCTCTCTCTCTCTCTCTCTCTCTCTCTCTCTCTCTCTCTCTCTCTCTCTCTCTCTCTCTCCACTGATGAAAATCCTCCCCCCTCTTCTCTCCACCGATCAGTTTGGAGAAACTCAAAATTCCTCTATCAATTGGTTGTGGGGTTAACTTTGAAAGTAACAAAAAAAAATGGGGCGGGGTGCAGGGAAGCAAGGGGGTGTTAAAATAATTTTCGTAAATAGTTAAAAAATGAGGGTGAATAGTTTTTGGAAAAAAGTAAGGAAAAAAGAACTTTATTGCATATTTATTTATGACTAAAAAAAGAATGAGTTAAAAGTAATTTTTGGAAGTAAAAATAGTAAAAAAAAGAAAAGGTTACAAAGAGGAGGTTAAAAGAACTTTTGAATTTTTGAAATTGTGACCAAGGCTTTGGCGATTGGTTGTGGGGTTAATTGGTGGTGTGGAGTCGATTCTAATAAGAAAAAAAGGGAGAAGGAGGGGAGGGGGGGAGGTAAAATTTGAAAATAAAAAATAGGGTTAAAGTAATTTTTGATAAATAATTAAAAAAAAGAACTTTATTGCATATTTATTTACCAATAAAAAAAAGAAAGAATTAAAAGTAATTTTTGAATGTAAAAAGTAAAATAAAAAATAAAAAGTTAACGTCTTCCGTTAGCTCCATCCGTTAGGACTAAACGGAATTGGACGTCAAGGGCCTAATTGCTAACGGAATGCTAAGTTTAGGTGTTTTTTTGTCAATAGTGAAAGTCCAGGTGTTTTTTTGTAAATTGTCAGAAAGTTCAGAGGTTTTTTTGAAATTTTCCCAATCCCAAATATCATTGCGAGTTTAGAGACTAAGTTAAGACCCTGCCCTGAGTATCTGAAGAAACTTTAGACCTTGTTCTGAGTGCCTAAAAATTGGTTCCTTTTACGCAAATATTTTGAATAATATCAAAGAAAAAGCTCAACAATTGATTTTTTGAGCTACTCTTTGAATATTTTCCAAAATATTAGTGTAAAAGTCATAATTTTTTACTTTTTTGATTTCTCTCGTCGAAACAAACCAATATCTCATAAAATTTGGCACAAAGCTAACAGATGCAAAAAGAATTAGAATAAAGATAAAACCACTGTTGACTGGTTCAGAACTTATCAATTAGCCCAAGTCCCTGATTAGTACGTAGGAGCAAATCCCTGTGAATTCTGATATGATTAAGCAAGTATAGGGCCTAGGGGATAGGTGGCAGCCTCTTGAGGCATATGAAGGAATATTCCTTATTCTTATGATAGACTCAAGTGAAACCATATTTATAGCGATGTGGTTTGTGATTCGAAAGGGCAGTTCCTGAAACAGTTCCCATCATCGAAATGGGCCTGGAAAACGATGTCTGGCAAACCTGGGGCAGCCCTGTTAATTGAACAGAGCTGAAGAAGCTCCCTTTCGTGGAGTGCTTTCCTCAGGTATCATTTGCATGCAGGCAAGAAAATTAAAACAAGGAAGCTTCCTGCATTTGACAGATGCCTATGAACAAGATGAAAAACAAAACCCAAAGCAAAGCCCCAACTTAAAAAAGATCCAACACACTGCCATATGACTTCTCATGTTAAGTTTCCAAAAAACAGGCAGTAGGCATTTCATTCTCGCTCTTCCCTGCTCTGGCTTCCTGCATTTTATCCAAATTTGCTAATTGAGAAATAAAATAATGTTTAGAACTTGTAGTCTTGTAGATTGATCTTAAGACAAAAGAATAAGAATTATCTAAAATCTTGCAGACATTTGCCTTTTTAACTCGTCCCTGAGCCTGGATTTCTCATCCTTCGGCCTCTCACACACCCTCCTTTCTCAGCCAAAAGAATATAATTTTAACTCTAAAAGGGTTTATTTTACTATTAGCATTGAGCTAACATTGAACTGGACATTTCAACGATATGAGAAGGTCCCAACTATACAATCCACAAACAACACAATAAGCCCCAACATTCACTAATACAACTCTAAATAAAGAGAGAGAATTGAAATTTGTTGCTAGGTCTTTTCCTTCTAAATATTGTTGTTTCACTCAAATATTCGTTGCTAATGCATTAATGCCTCTCATTATTATCTGGCACCAATTATATTTTGGTAAATACGGCGTTTACAACTGGTGTAAGTAATATTTTGCCCCACGCTACAACTCCTTGGCACCACTGTGGCCGCTGCCGTCGAACGCCTCCGCATCTGGTGCTGCAAGTACAAATCCACCGCCACCCTGCGCCGGTCTGCCTCTCACTCCTCTATCCCCACCACCTCCTCCACCATTGTGTAGATGGATAACCAGCATCCTTTAGGAATTTTGGATGCTAGGTTGTGTGCAAGGGTGAAATTTAATTTAAGCAGATCTCTACGGGCTGGGGTTAGCTCTACTGTTTCGAATGGAGGATGGAAATGGCCTAGAGCTAGGAGTGGTGTAAACAAGGGAAATTGTGGCCCTCACTCCTCTTGGGTTTCTTCCTAATCCTTCTCAATCTGATAAGTAGTTTGGCTGACCTCCAAACCTGGTTCTTACCCTACAAAATCTTCGCGGGAGGCTATTAGGTTTTCAAGCCAAGTGCAGCCCTGATGGAAGATAGTCTGGTGTGGAACAAATGTGCCAAGGTGGGGTTTTATTCTTTGGCTTCCCATTTAGGGAAAATTTGGCCAAAGGGACAGGCTAAATGGATGTGGTGTGTCTAGTGAGACTCGGTGTGTGTTATGCACAATGAGCATTTTTTCTCTAATTCCCTATGTCTGTGCTTGTATGGCAAGAAGTTTTGGACTAAACCTCTTATTGCTTTGAAGGATGAGATTAGTTGGGCTGCAGTTTAGGCAAGGAAGTTTTTGGTGGACTCACTTTATAAGTTATTGTCTTATACTATGTATTGGTTGTTGAGGTAGAGGAATTCAAAGGAATTCTCCGAGTAACGTGGTGAGTGGAGTGAATGCTTCAACTTAATCAGGGCTAGAAATTTCGTATTTGCAGAATTCTAAATATACTAAAAGGATTTGTTGTGCTTTGAGGATCCGTCTTCCCCTGTTTAGTTGCTTGTTTGTTGTATTGTTCTGTTTGTGTTATGTAGCTTGCGTTTTTGGTTGGGGACTGCTCTGCTACTGTATTTTGTAGTTTGTTTGGTTTTGCCCCTAACTTTTGGTAGGGTTTTTTTTTAACCAGTTGTGTTTTTTCAGGATGTGTGAGTTGCAAACTTTTATGTATGTTGTTTTCGAATAAAATGAGTTATTTACCACCAGGGAAAGAAAAAGGAAGAAAAGACAATGCACACCACATTGTTATAAATGTTCAGTTTCTTTCTAGTACATATTCAATAATCCAATTGTAACACGAGGCGCTGTCTATAAAGTGCTGCCACACGCTGATAGAACAAACAAAATTTCCTGCAATGTTAATCACTTTTGTTAGGTGGTTCCTCATTGGCAAGAGCACCACTAGATAACGCTACATTACAGGTTGGAATATGAAATTCTTTAAAAATTACCAGAATTTCATAGTGGTCATGGCACGCAAGTACATGTATTGTATCAACACCATATCAAATATGAACTTCACTTGATCAGGAGCGGTAGTCTATGTTAGCACAGTTTCAGCAATTGGAAGAAAGGAAAGTGGTGTCAGTAAAAGAATGGGAAAAAGTCGTAAGAGAACTCGAGGAAATGACAATGGAGATGAATAAATGGAAGGTGGTACTCCCTCTGTCTCGATTTGTTTGTCTACTTTTTACTTCTTTTTTATTTTTATGAACTTGTTTACTTTTTTAATTTAATATCTAGAAAAGTGATTGGTATTTTTCTTTTTTTGTTGTAGGCTAGTGAGGTGGGGCCCATATCTCTTTCGTACCCATGAAATTTAGGTGTTAATATGGAAGGACTGTTGGAGCAAAATAGTGGTTTCTATTTGTGTGCTATTTTGGGAGGACCTGGAACGCTTTGCCATAACTTGTTTAATAGAAAATTACATATCTAGGTAGACAGCGTTCATTTTGTTATATGAGCTACAGGAGGTATAGTTTCTAGCATCCTTTTTTGATGATTCAGGCGACGTCCGAGCCAACTTTGGCCTTGATAACATGTTTTCTAGTAATTACAGAAGTGTTGGTGCTTGTCCTTCTGGTGTTAGCTCCTGGATTGATCTTTTATTGGGAGTTCATCGTGGTAACGACATTGTTTTGGTTGTGGACTTTTGCCCCATAAAGCCCGGTTGGGGAATTTATGGCCTTGAATGTTGTTGCATTAAACATCAGCCTAAAGGGTAAAAGAGAAGAAAATACTCATTGCCATACTATATAGAGATTATTACTGAACCACCGATTGAAGTCCATCTCGCAATCAATTTGTAAACCACATTACACAAAATGATTGGCCGGTAGTCTGGGGTATTTGCTTGTTGAAATTAGGGCTCGATTGGATGCAGTATGAATTTTTGGTGAATTATTTAGGAAGGGAATAAGATAGTAAGGAGGGTAGACAACATTCAAGGCCATAAATTCCCCAATTGGGCTTTATGGGGCAAAAGCTCATGTCCTACAACCAAAACAATGTCGTTACCACGATGAACTCCCAATAAAAGATCGATCAATCTAGGAGCAAACCACCAGAAGGACAAGCACCAACACTTTTTTAATTACTAGAAAGCATGTTATCAAGGCCAAAGTTGGCTCGGACGTCGCCTGAATTATCAAAAAAAGGATGCTAGAAACTATACCTCCTGTAACTCATATAACAAAATGAATTATTTCTACCTAACTATGTAATTTTCTATTAAACAATATATGGCAAAGAGTTCCAGGTCCTCCCATAAAAACAACACACAAATAGAAACCACTATTTTGCTCCAACAATCCTTCCATATTAACAACTAAATATCATGGGTCCGAAAGAGATACGGGTTCCATCTCACTAACCTACAACGCAAAAAGAAAAATACCCCTCACTTCTCTAGATATTAAATTAAAAAAGTAAACCAGTTCATAAAAATAAAAATAAAAAAGAAGTAAAAAGTAGACAAACAAATCGGGACAGAGGGGGTACCTTCTTCAATTTATTCATCCCCATTGTCATTCCTCGAGTTCTCTTTCGACTTTTTCCCGTTCTTTTACTGACACCACTTTCTTTTCTTCCAACTGCTAAAACTGTGTTAACATAGACTGTCGCTCTTGATCAAGTGAAGTTAAGATTTGATATGGTATTGATACAATTCACGTACTCAAGTGCCATGACCACTATGAAATTCTGATACATGTACACGTACAATTTTTTAAGAATTCCATATTCCAACATGTAATGTAGCATTATCTAGTGGTGCTCCTGCCAATGAGGAACCACCTAACAAAGCGATTAACATGGCAGGAAAAATTTGTTTGTTCCATCAGTGTGTGGCAGCACTATGTAGACAGCGCCTCGTGTTATTATTGGATTATTGAATATGTACTAGAAAGAAACTGGACATTTATAACAATGTGGTGTGCGTTGTCTTTTCTCCCTTTTTCTGGTGGTAAATAACTCATTTTATACGAAAACAACCATACAAAAAAGTTTGCAACTCACTACCTCTTGGAAAAACACAACTGGTTAAAAAAAAAACCCTACCCAAAGCTAGAGGCAAGCAGTGCAGTCCACAACAAAAAACGCAAGCTACACATTAAAAACAACAAACAGAACGATACAACAAACAACCAACTGAACGGGGGAAGTTGGATCCTCAAAGCATAGCAAATCCTTTTCGTATCTTTAGAATTCTCCAAATACAAAATTTCTAGCCTTGATTTCCTCCTCCACTTCTCGCAAGCAAGGTTGAAGCATTCACTCCACTTGCCCCATTACCCGGAGAATTCCTTTGGATTCCTCTACCTCAACAACCAATACACAGCAGAAGACAATAACTTATAAGGTGAGTCCACCAAAAACTTTCTTTTCCTAAACTATAGCCCAACTGATCTCATCCTTCAAAGCCATAGGAGGTTTAGTCCAAAACTTCTTGCCATACAAGCATAGACATAAGGAATTAGAGAAAAAATGCTCATTGTGCATAGCACACACCAAGTCTCGCTAGACACACCACATCCATTTAGCCTGTCCCTTGTGGCCAAATTTTCCCCAAATGGGAAGCCAAAGAAAAAAACCCCACCTTGGCACATTTGTTCCACACCAGACTATCTTCCACCAGGTCTGCACTTGGCTTGAAAACCTAATAGCCTCCCTCGAAATTTTGTAGGGTAAGAACCAAACTTAGAGGTCAGCCAAACTACTTATCAAATCAAGAAGGATTAGGAAGAAACCCAAGAGGAGTGAGGTTTACAATTTCCCTTGTTACACCACTCCTAGCTCTAGGCCATTTCCATCCTCCATTAGAAACAATAGAGCTAACGCCAGCCCGTAGAGATCTGCTTAAATTAAATTCCACCGTTGCACACAACCTAGCATCCAAAACTCCTAAAGAATGCCCGGTTATTCATCTACACAATGGTGTCCATCCCATCCCTAATCACATTGTCTTGCAGAAAAAAATTGTTTGCCCAATCACTGTGGGAGCACTATGTAGACAATGCCTCGTGTTACTATCGGATTACTGGATATGTACTAGAGAGAAACGGGACATATCTTAGTATCCAAGTAGGTCAACCATGCCCGAAGCCAGTACATGAAAAGATAAGTTGCAAATAAACTTGCCAATTCCTAAAATCACAAAGATTCAGCCTATGAAGCACCGACACCTCTAGAAGTCGAGGTATCGCAGTATCGGACACGAGGACACCGCGGGGATACGTACGTGACACGCCACGTGGCGTGTCCCATAATTTAATTTGAATTTTTCACGGGGACACCAATGGGGACACGGTAGGGGCCAAACTATAATTTTTTTAAATTCTTGGGGACCAAACTATAATTTTTTAAAATTCTTGGGGACCAAACTATAATTTTTGAAAAAATTGGGGGTCAAACTGTAATTTTTTTAAAAATTTTGGGGCCAAATTATAATTTTTTTTAGAATTTCTGGGTGCTAAACTATAATTATTTATTTATTTATTTATATAAATAAATAAATATACACGTGGCGTGTCCCCCGCCGTGTCCGTGTTCCCATATGTTTAGAATTCCCGTGTCCCAATGTCGGTTTCGGTGTCCGTGTCAGTGCATCATAGGATTCAACATACCTCTGCATTTTTCTCCTGTTGTTCCTTTATCTTCAAGCGCTATTCATAAACTTTTGCATGAGACCAACACACTTTTTGGAAAGCATTTCCGGCAACAGCTTCTTCCCTATCAAAATGCAGCTGAAGAAACAAGGAACAGGCATAAGATAAGGAAAAAAAAATATAGTCAATGTTGTGTTGTATAGATAATTTGTATTAAATGAACATACAAAAATAATCTCATTTCTCCTTTACCTTGAAAAATTCAAGATCCAAACAGGAGTTTCTATCTCTGAGTATAGATTATTAGATTGGGCAATACCAATTATCGACCCTAAAACAAATATGGGACTTTAAACATGTCATACACCCAAACCTACTCCTTTTTTTCCCTTCTTTCCGGATGGAAGATGTCAGTTAATTGATTTATGTACCGGATACCATTCAACCCATGGGTGGGAACTAATGATTGGCTCTGTCTACAACGATTTTGGAGGCTTAACTCCTAAAGAAGCACTTCATGAAGCTTCACGGAAGTTGGGCATTAATGAATCCCAATATTTCCTTTTGGTTGATTTTGATCCAGCTAGCCATCGCATGCAGTATTTTCCAATTTTGGGAATAGGAATGAGCTAGGGTTATGAACTTATAATCTATAAGTTCATAACCCTAGGAATGGCTAAGTTGGTTTGATGACCTCCTCCATCTGCTCAAATTCCAAACCTCACACCATAAAAGTGGCGTATCTGACAATTGAGCGACTGCCTAGTTGTCAACACCTACTTGCAAAGAAGTAACAACCTGCGCCTAAATTAGATGCACAAAAGCCATATTATAGATCTCTACCAAATACAAGCTGCGTTTAATCACTTTTTCTGGATACATGGAAATGCACACCATTGTTGGTAATGGCTCCTAATGGATCCAGCCAATACTGAGAACATCAAATGCATATGGGCCATGGAAAAAGGGAAAAGCGATTGGGGAATATTGTAGACACCACTCAAGATAATTTATATCCAAACTACGGATGGCAAATTGAACCCAGACCCATTAACAAACTCAGACCCATCAATAAAAAATAGACCCAACCCAACCCATTTATTAGTTGGGTAAGAATGGGTCCAAACCCAACTAAACCATTATTAGTTGGGTCTTAATTGGGCATCAATTGGGTCAACTTAAATGACCCAATGGGCATGAAAGTAACCCATGAAAAATTTTCATCCCTTTACCAAATCCCCAATGAATGCAGCCCACCCCCTACCACGCCACCGCCGCCGCCACCGCCACCACGACGGCCGCCGCCGCCGTCGCCATCACACCACCACCACAATGACCACCACCACCACGACGCCACCCTCACCACCCCCACCACCATGCCACCACCAACGCTGCCACCACCGCCGCAACTGTTACCACCACCATCGCCGCCACCACCCCTACCACGCCACCATCGCCACGCCACCACGATGCCACCACCACCACCGCCGCCACGCCACCCCCACCACAACGCCGCCACCACTGCTGCCACCACGGCCATCGCCGCCACCGCCATCACCACCACCACCACCATCAAAACGCCGCCACCACCACGCCACCCTCACCACCACCACCACAACGCCGCCACCACCACAACGCCGCCACCACCACGACGGCCACCGCTGCCGCTGCCGCCACCACCACCATCACAACGCCGCCACCAATGGTGGTGGTGCGGTGGTGGCGGCGGCGATGGTGGCCGTAGTGGTGGTGGTGGTGGTGGTGGTGGTGGCGCAGTGGTGGCGGCGGTGGTGGTCGTGGCGTTGGCGATGGTGGTGGGGGTGGTGAGGGTGGCGTGGCGTGGCGGCGGCGACCGTAGTGGTGGTGGTGGTGGTGGTGGCGGCGGCGGCGAGGGTGGCATGGTGGTGGTGGTGGTGGTGGCGGCGTGGTGGTGGTGGCGCGGTGGTGGTGGCAGCAATGGGGGTGGTGTGGTGGACGTGGTGGTGGCGGCGGCGGCGGCGTTGTGGTGGTGGAGGCCGCGGTTGTGGTGGTGGTAGTGGCGGCAGTGAGGGTGGCGTGGTGGTGGTGGTGGCAGCGGCGGCGGCGGCAGCTGTGGTGGTGGCTGCGGCGGCGGAGGCGGCATTATGGTGGTGGTGGCGGCGGCGGCATTATGGTGGTGTTGGTGGCGGTGGTGGTGGCGGCGTGGTGGTGGGGGTGGTGATGGTGGTGTGGCGGCGGCGGTGGCCGTGGTGGTGGTGGTGGCAGCGGTGAGGGTGGCGTGGTGGCGGCAGCGTTGTGGTGGTGGTAGGCAATTGGGTTCATGGGCGGGTCGGGTTTGATTTTAAATAAATGGGTCGGGTTGGGTATGGATAATTGAACTCATAATTAATGGGTCAATTACCCATTAAAGACCCAACCCACCCATAACTTGCCCATTTTAACCCAAACCCGCCCATTTGACACCCCTAATCCAAACCAATCAAACGATTCAAAGGTGCATTTGACCTTTACAGGGTTGAATACCTTGGCCCTGCAACCAGATTTAGAGAACCTTCGTCGAACTGTTCAACTCAACTCAAAACTCTTCTAAATTGAACATAACTACAATGGTTTCCCACAGACGCTAAATATGCAAACCCAAAGAACAGGTGTGAAAGCAGATGCCGGAACCAGGTCAATGGTTACACTTATGAATGAGCGATATTGCTTCGAAGAGTAGCATGTCGGTAACTAAGAGGTACTGTATTAAGGCAGTAACTAAGAGGTACTGTAAAACGAAACAAAATTGCGAATGTACCTTCTGCCTATCAAAAATTCTCTTCACCTCTGCGATATCATCAACTCCATCGACATTGAAGTCGACGTTGCCGTCCATTGACGTCCGGAAATGAGAGGAAGCGACGGAGAAGTGGCGAGGAAAAGGGGTCTGTGCAAAAGACTCGAAACCCTGATTTAACTATTGAGAAATTTTCATCTCGCCCCTTAACATTTATCCAAATGTTCCACAAGCACCTATACTTCGTTTTATTTCCAAATAAATACCTGAACTTACAAAACCCCCTAAAATAGGCACCCGCCGTCTAAATCTGTCCAATTGCTAACGGAAACTGCTGACGTGGATTTTCTTTTTCTTTTTTTTTCATTCTATGCTGACTAATTGCTGGCTCCCTCTCACATCCAAAAAAAAAAAACCAAACCACCTCATTTCCTCTCTCTGTGGCAAGTGAAAAACTCTCATTCTCTCTCTACCACCACCACTCCCCACTACTTATTACCACCACCACCGAATCGATACCACCACAACAGTCATCAATCACCACCATCGGTCACCTACAACATCCACGCCACAGCTGAACCCACACCCGCTGCAACCCTTAATTATAACCCCCATCACCACCTCAATACTACCCCACAAATCACCACAAACCCTAACCCCTAATTCATAGAAAATGTTGGAAAATTGAAATTTAACCGAAGAGAATTTGGTGGGACTCACACTTCACAAGGTGGGCCCAAGTCGGTTTTAGAGCAAGGGGTTAAACTAATGAAAGAATAAACTAATTCTATTAAGAGATGAATGAGAAATTGTCTCTCATAATGGGTAAGTTGAGAATGTCAAAAGTCACCTAGTCCCACGTTAGTTTGAGGAGAAACCATAGATGGGCATACACATGCAAAAAATGCCTAAAGGCTGGACCTTTTGGGGTACCCAAATTTTTTTGAAGGAGGGAGCGCATACGCTATGCGGGCTTTAGGCTTCAACCCATAAACCACATGTGTCTGCCTTATCTTTGTGCATTTCCTTATCTTTTTAGAGCCCAGAAGTTTGTGGTTTTTGGATATGGGTCAAACCGTTTGGCATTTGGATCAACAGTTGTGCGTGGCTGACTGGTCAAAACTAGATTGATTACCAGACTCATTCCCCATTTTTTTTATTTAATTTTGGATTAATGACTAGCGGTTTTTATTCTAGAATTGAATATCGAGATTCAATTCTCCCCCAATTAATTGCTAGAGTCTCCTCCTCCTTCATTGTAGCATTCATGGCAAAGACTCCTCCTTTATCAAACAGAGCCTAAGTAAATAGCTTTTGTGGTGTTTGTTTTCTAATTGCCCTATTTTATGACTCTAACCTATGTTTGGATCATCTTTTTGTGTCCATCACTAAGAGCATCCGCAATGATAATAATCAAAATCAATAACCAAAATGTGTGCGTCAGTAGTTGATTATCCATGTATCGTAAGATTTAGAAATAACTCCCCCTCAATGATAAATACTCCCTCAACCAATGAGTATTTTGTTATGTCAATTTTTTATTGTGCTACCAAATAGATGCGTTTTTTTTTACCCCACCGCCATTTGACATGAATATTGGGGATAAGAGTACCTCATACTCATCCCTGGTTACTAAGCAAGCGGTCCAACACGGATGCCTTCACAAGGTCTATCCATTTTGTGACATGAACTCTCAGAGGGAGAGTATCGCCCCCCAATTGTCCGGTACTGGATGAACGCCCGGATAAGCATTGAAGTCTCATGAATAGTTTTTTTTCAATAGAACCAAGAGAACACTGTATCCAACCAAGATGCCAAAAGGTCAATCGCCGAGGAAACAAAATGAGACATACTCATGGACACGAGAACCAACTATCCAATCTGAATAATCTCTCTAATCCTAACGTGTAAATGTGGCGATCAAAGAGTCATAAGACATGGTGCAACCAATGTCCGAATACATCTCATGAATGGAGGTTCAACAAGAAGTGTGCATGCATCTGGGGGGGGGGGGGGGGGGGGGGGAATGTGCGTTTATGTGAATCCCATGGTTGACTGCTCATACTTAAAAAAACATGCTACGCCAAAAAGTTTAGAATAAACCTAGGCAACTCACGTGTATCTTGAGCCGATTATCCAGACTTGTGAAGGATTACCAATGTTTTCAAACTGGGATATGTATCGTGTATCATTTTTTCACTTATATAGTTCGTATCGAGATACGTATCGTGTATCTTGAGATATGTTTCCTGAAAAAATAGGAGTTTCTATTGTATAATTGGACAATATTTTTTGAAAGGGAGAGTATTAAAGAAAAGAGGGGGGAAGGAGAGTTGAACTCAATTTTTTTTTGACTTGGTACAAAATAGTTAGAACTCATCCCTATTTATACTACGCTATGGAAGACTCTAGTACAAAGATATTTTCATACAAGATAAACTTTGAGGTAATTCTAGAATTACACATGAGACTATTTTTCACAAAAAAAAAACTCTAGATGTTTCACAAAGATATTCTAGAGCTTCTTGAGCTAGATATTTTAGAATTTCTAAAACTAGATATTTATTATATCTTTTTCAATAATATCTATCATATTTGGATTTTGTCAATTGGAGCTTTGTCAAAATACTAAATATAGTTTATATTTCAACAACGTTAATCATAATTAAGAAGTAGATACACCTAATAACACCAACAAATTATGCTTACATTTAAAAAAAATTTAAGATGCAAAATTTCATGTCTCTCAACTGGAGCCTATTACATTAAGGCTCTATGTTCTCTTTGTTAGGAAAAGAAAAGTAAGACAAAATACAATCGAAGTATAGTTCTTTCTTTTATACAAGACCTATATTAAGGTTGAATTTCTATCAAAGGGTTTGAAATATGTCATAATTAGATCAAACGATTTAAATTAATGCATTTGGGGTTCCGCTTCTTGAAATAAGATCTGACTTTTTTCAAATAAGTAATCGTAGGATACGTACAGAATTAAGATATGCGTATAAATCATACGATACGCAATCGTATCGTAGGATTTTTATACAAAAAGGATACATGATAAGATACGTATCGTTCCCCGAAGGAAATGATATAAATCATAAGATACGTATCATGTATCGTAGATTTTTAACAACTATGAGGATTACTAAATCCATTGGACATGCACTTAACTAGGTCATCTGACTTGGGGGAAAAACATAAAATTCTGAGCAGAAGTTGTCACCAGCTTTCAAAGATTCTCATCTCAAGTGCTTTCGAAGATTCTGATCTCAAGTCTGATAAACCTCCTAGTATTCTCTGCTCAAAAGGTTAAGTTTCAGAGTGCCAGTGTTCCATCTCCTTCCCAGCTATACGAATGCATGATTGCACCAATCCTCAAAAATTATGTTTCACCCCTCGATGACGATACATGTGGTAAATAAAAATCATGTACGTACGTGTTCATGCAAACAAAATCGAGAAGTTAGAAATCCGATCTAGCAACATCTTCGAAGGAGTAGTTCAATATTTTAGGAAGTCCAAAGGTGTCAGAATAATGCAACGTTACTTTTTTTTTTTGGGTACCACGTTACTTTTAACAATTCACAATTACTTTTTTTCCTTTTCTGAATGGCAAGAAAAAATTCATTAATCTTGAAATTATTACAAGACTAATAGGAGTAAGAAAACAATATCATGTTTAGAGAATAATCTTTTTTAAACAGCTTCAGAGAACAATCTTATGTTAAATCTGAGATACAAACCTAAAAAAATTCACTGTTCACACACCAGGATGATTGACTCAAAAAAATTACTTAAAAAGAGACTACAAGTGTCAAATATCAAAAGCAACTCCTCGTGAAAATGAATGATCACTTAGTCTAATGTTGCAACCTCTCGTCCACCGAGTCCTAAAACTTTTGGGTTGAATTCAACGTTTCTACATATCAAACTTTTTTTTGCCTTTTTTTTTTTTTTTTTTTTTGGTTAATGGTAAGAAACAATGCGGATATTTGGTTATCGAAGTTTGTTCCTTCAGGTATCAATTCCATTGATACTTCTGAATGCATCGTCAGTTTCTTTTCTTTTATTCTTTTCTTGAGAAAACGTTAGATGAGTTCTATATTGGAAAGTTTCAGTCCACGTGGGCCGTTTGGTAATGGGCCTTTACAAATGAGGACGAGTTCTATATTTGGCCCATTCGGTCCAGACTAAAAGGGAAAATGACGGCCCAGAACGTGTTTTAATAATTAATACCCGCCTAAAACGGTAAAACCTATCGAAGTTTCATGAACCTCACAAGGAGAAGCCCATGCGCACACTGGCCCTGTTATTTGGAAAGAAACCAAAGAATTCTACTCTCAGGCATTTCTTTCTTTTTCCTAATAATCACAATTTCCTATAATTTTAGGTTATTTGTTCAACGGCCAAACACAATTTTGAGGATCAATAAAATTTAGGTATTATAAAGGAAAATAATTTTGTCACTCTATTTTTTGTTAACGCAACTCAATCCCCTACAAGGATATTTTTGCATCAAAAATACACTTATAGAGAAGTGGCGTTAACAAAAAAGTGAGTGACAAAATCAGCAGTCATTATAAACGTGGTTAGTAATGCAAATTAAAATATTACAGACAACTTTGATAGCGCGAGGACAAGATAGTAGGCATGATTCTTTTTTATCCTCAAATGGATGATCTTTATCGGCAACCATACCATCAAATGGATCTTATGGCCTTATTCTATGGTTTCGGACTGGGAATATTGTGCACAATTGAGAAGATATATAAGCAACATATCTTATTAGAGTCCTGATTGGGAAGAGATATATGAATTTTAAGAACTAAGCATTTTTTTTTTTTTTTGTCAATATAACTTTATTATAGTAATCGACACACAAGCTGTTCCAAAAATAAGGTCAAGGTAAAGGACTAAATGGGTCAAAGACAAAAACAAAAAGAAAAGTCAAAAGAAGGAAAAAAGAACCTTTTGAAGTACTATCTTTAATTAGTTTTGCTTTTGTAATGATGTTTACGCTCTATTTTTTTTATATAAAAAAAAAAACCTCCCTTTTTTGCTTTCTTGTAATGTAAATTTACAAAATTAACATTAATTTATACTAATATTCTTTCATACTTGGTTTGTTAGATGGATAACATTGTAAATTTGCATCACAACAAAAAGATAAAAGAGAGAGTGTGATTATAATAGAAAGGACCCTTGCTTTTTTAGTTTTCATCTTTTTATTAGAAGTATATACTTAATTAGTTTTGCCTGGATCATCACCGCAAGTCCTAGATTAATGACGTAATATAGAAAAATTCTCAGGATTTCTGAAGAAACCGTTGGACAGGTGATTCTGCTCTAGTTTTCCAAAGGACCAATCAAATGATTTCTCGCTCTCTCTCCCTCTCCCTCTCCCTCTCCCTCTCCCTCCCCAAGTTTTTCTGTAAATCTCTCTCAGTTAAGCATGTGCACAAGGGAGATATTCCTCTCTCTCTCTCTCTCTCTCTCTCTCTCTCTCTCTCCTGCCTGCTTGAAACAAATAAAGTCCGCCCACAAAATGGGACCGCCATGAACAATTGGGCTGAAACTGCCAGTCTTTAAAATTAATTGCAAGGACACCCCTTCAACTATCACAGTTTGTCAACATCACCCCCCCAACTACAAAACTCATCAGCTTCACCCCCTCAACTATTAAAACTCGACAACCTCACCCCTTCCGTACCCCTTCCGTCTAGTTTTGGTAAGAAATGTTAACTTTGGAGGCTACATTGACAGAAAAACAAAATTTATACCCAAAAATGCCCTTGGGCCTGTGGGCGGGAAATACTTTTGGGGTATTTATACCTCTTTAACATACATACACACATACACAACATACATACACCACAAAACCCAAATCACTCTCTCTCTCTCTCTCTCATCCCGACCTTTCTCTGATCTCTCTGATCTCTCAGTCTCTCTCTCACCCACCAAAGCAGTCTAAAGCAGTCTCAAATCTCTACTGCTCTTACTCTCCAAACCCATCTCCCATCTTCCCCATTGAAATCTTTCGAAAAAAAAAAAAATCAGATTTTGAATTTGGAAAACCAGGTATGTTACTCCCCCATCTTCTTCTTCTCTTATTCTCCAAACCCATCTCCCATCTCTCATCTTCTTCACATTAAAAATCTTTCAAAATAAAAATCAGATTTTGAAATACATTAACCCAGGAAACCCAGGTTTGCCCCACTCTCACTCTCCTGGCCTCCCCATCTCCCCATCTAACTCTACAAATTTGAAAGCCAAACTTTCCCTCCTGCCTCCGCCCTCCCCATCTAACTCCAGATTTGAAAGCCAACATCTTAAACCACAAACCCAAAACCCAGTGATTCAAAAACCCACCGAAACCCAGATTTGAAATCGAAATCCAGATTCACCATGAGCAGCTCTAGCTACACCACCAACTTATCTCAGTATGATGGAGATGAAAGATGCAGATGTGGTCGGAGGGTTGTGATGCAAACGTCACTAACCGTGAAAAATCCAGGAAGAAGGTTCCTTGGGTGTGTCAACTATAAGGTAATTTTTCAATTTTTACTACAACAAATGATGTAACTGTTTTTACTACACCAAATGATCTTATAGTTAGTACATTTAAAAAAAAAATTAGATAATGCAATATGGTATGGTTATGTTGTATTTTCAGAAAAAAAATGGATGCACTTTCTTCGTCTGGGTAGATCCCGAAACGTGCGCTAGAGGATTGGAATATGCCAAGATCATGCAAGCCAAAAAGGAAGGACTTGAGAAACAAGTTGAAGAGTTCAAAATGATTATTGAGAGGTTGGAAAAAGGAAGACAAATGGTGGAAGAAGAAAATGATGCACTGATTGTCAAATTGGCAGACTTGACTGAAATGAATGTCAACCTTACAACTACTATTGAAGCCCTAAATGCACAGATTGGAGCAAGGAAGACTAGAGAGATTGGAGCAAGGAAGACTAGAGAGACAAGACCAAGTCATTTTAGGAACATCATAGTAGTGGTAGTCATTGTGTTTGTGATTGGTGTGCTTATGTCAAGTGTGAACCATAATACCCCTAAGAATGAAAAATATTTGTACTTGCCTTGATTATGAATGAAAAGCATGCTTTTCCACCATGGTATTTTCAGATTATGCAACAGATTATTCAACTAAACAATGCACAAGAAAGCAACAAAACTGCTATGAGAGACCAACCAACAAGAAAATAACAGTTCAATCACTTAATCTAAAGGTGCATAATGCAGATGTAAATGCAACAATACGACTATACGAGGTGTTGGTTATCGGACAGAAAACAGCAGCAGCAGAAAACAGCAGCAGCAGCAGCAGAAAATGGTAATACAGCAGCAGCAGCAAACAGAAAACTGTTCATCAGACCAAGTGGCAGTTCGAAAATACCAACTGGCACTTGTAAACAACCTAATTAGTTGCTGTCCTATAGGAGGGGTAAATAAATAAAAGAACAAAATGAACGATTATGATGAGAGCTGCTATAACAGAGCTGTAGCAGCAGAAACAGAACATAACAGAGTTGCTATAACAGCAGAAACATAACAGAAAAATAGGAGAAAGCAACACAAACAGTAACATGCATGCTATAACAGAGCTGTAGCAGCAGAAACAGAACAGAACAGAGTTGCTATAACAGCAGAAACATGACAGAACTTTGTGACAACAAGCAGAAACATGCACCATAGCAGTCGTAACAACCATAACAGTAAGCTAAGAACATCAAGATCCATAGCAGCAGCTGGACAACATTATTAACATAACAGTCACACCATAAACAGCCATAACAGCAGGCATTAACAATAGCAATCTCCATACAGCAGCTGGACAGCAGTATGAACATAATAGCCACACTAGAAACAACCATAACAGTAAGCATTAACAACAGACAGATCCATAGCAGCAGCTAAGCATTAACATAAAAGCCTTCGAAGTAAGCAAACAGTAAAGTATTAGTTAATGGATTACACGTTGATTGCATATCATACAAAAGCTAATAAAGTAGTTCCAACCCACAAAAGAAACATTAAAGTACTAGTTAATGGATTACACATTGTTCCAACTGTGTACAAACATTACACATTAGTTCCAAAAGACTTGTCCTAAACCAAAAGACTTGTCCTAAACATTACATATTGTTTCCAAAAGACTTTTCCTAATCCATTCTCTAAAGCAGATTCAAGTGGCTGATTTCTGGGTACTTGGGGTTGAACTTGATGGTTGAGTGCTTGGCATTGTGGTACTGCCACTTCCACCACCACTGCCACATGATGCGGCAGATGAACTTTCTGGTTGAGTCCAAAAAATGGCATTCCCCATCCTTGTGGATCTTCTCCATCCCTACATTGACACCATGCATAACTTAGATTATACTTTGAAATAAACGATAAAGTATGGGCATGATGTTAATGTATTACCTGTGGTGGTGGCAGACCCACCCTTGGAGCACCTCCAAACCTTGTTATCGGTGCTTTGCCTCCACAAATTATAGGTTGTTTACCCTTCCCACAGTTTACACCTTTGTCTGTTCCAACATGGGTCCTAGTGTTCGTATTTGTTTCTCTAATCACAGTTCCAGGAAGTGGAGTACATGTTCCACCTCTTCCTCTTCCTCTTCCTCTACCTCTTAGGGCAATAGTGCCACGCTTTGATGTTGGATCACCACCTCTTCCCGTGCCTCCAACCACTATTGCACCACTTCCTTTACTAGTCCTCCCTCCTCTAGCACTCTTACTTGCCCTGGCAGTCTTCCCTCGACTTCCTCTCCCTCCTCTACCATTACCTCTCCCACTATTGGGGCTTGTTTCCTCCGCCACTTCAATTTCATGTTCTCCAATCACTGTTGTTTCCACTGCCACTGCACACTCCTATACAAAAAAATTAACATTTCAAATATACCTTAAAAAACAATAAAGGACAATGGAAAAAAATGGATTTTTCTTACTTGGTCAACGGTAGTGCTGTTTGCCTTTTGAGGGCATGTTCTAGCATTATGTCCTGGCTGCTTGCATACTCCACACTTGAGAGTTGTGTAATATTTCCTAACACCTCCGTTGGGTTTCTTTGGTTCATCATCCCCTTTCCTCCTATTCTTCTTGGGTCTCCCACTCTTCTTTCTTAAAGGGGGAGGACCTATAGGATCGAACGGTGTATGAACCCACATTGTTTGGTCAGGAAGTGGTTTGATGATGAAGTTGTATATCTTGGCAAATGTACTTATATGAAAGCACTCATGAACAAAGTCCAATGGGTCACTTTTATCTTCTATAATTGCAGCCATTCCATGTGAACATGGTATCCCACTTACATCCCACTTCCTGCATGTGCACGTTCTCTCTCCTATGTCCACAACATGGGTCCTAAGTACAGTAAGTACTTCAAATATTCTGCCACCACTGTAAATCACCTCACACTCCCCCATTAACTTGCATGCTTTTTCAACCCTTCTTCTAATTCTTGGACAGACATTACCCTTCCAGCCTTGGCATAATTGAGTTCTTTTTTGCAACCTTGTCATTAGGTACCTTCTAATACTTTCAGCCATGGTTAGAATTGGTTGGTCCCTAGCATCTTTGATTGCCCTATTGAATGCTTCACTTGTGTTATTGTCCATTCTATTGCATTTAGACCTTGTTCCATACATGCACCTAGCCCATGTTGAGGGTTGTTCACTCATCAAATACTCATATGCATTCACATCAATTGCTTTAATGGCCTCCATAGCTTGCTCAAACTCAGGAATTGTGTACACAGATGCAGCCCTCCACATAAGGTCTTTCCACTCTTTACCCTTATACACTTTACTGAAATTAGAGTACATGTGTCTAATGCAGAATCTATGTTCCACATTGGGGTATAACTGTGCAAATGTTTGTGTCAATCCCTAATTGAAATAGGAAAAAATTTAATGTTAATATATAGGCAACAATTCATGAAGAAAAAAAAAGAGAAAGCAGTGATTAAGCACAAAAACAGTTAGGTATACCTTCTGCCTGTCAGAGATGAAGCACCAACCCCTTTCCTCTGGATTGCCTATCATGTCCATCAGACTCTCCAAGAACCAAGTCCAACTCTCTTTTGTTTCAGCCTCCACAACAGCAAATGCCAAAGGAAACATTTGATTGTTGGCATCTTTGGCAGTTGCATGCATCAATTGACCACCAAATGGCCCTTTCAAAAAACAGGCATCTAACCCAATTATTGGTCGACAACCTGCTAAAAATCCCCTCAGTTGTGCAGCATAGCTTATGAACATCCTTTTAAACACTAGTCCTTCATCTGGCAAGGGTCTATCCACCTTCAACTTAGCAATACTATTTGGATTCTGAATTCTTACCATTTCACAGTAGTCCCACAACCTCACATACTGAACTTTGTGATCTCCTTGAATCAGTTCAAGTGCCTTCCTCTTTGCCCTATACACCTTGTTCTCTGAAACATTTAACAACCATTCCCTCCTAACTATTTTCTTCATTGAACTGACCTTAGTCTCTGGGGCATCACTAACTTTTGCTAAGTACTTTTGGGAAAGCCAAGATGAGGTAGCATTATTATTAGTGTACTTCCTAGTACATGCATGTTGTTGATTTATCTTTTTTATTTGGAAGGATCTTTCTTCGTACATGGGAGAGGCATGTAGTCTAAACCCACAATCATGTGTACACTTCACAGTGACCCTTTTAGACTCATTCTTCAAAAATGTAAATGTATACCCCTCCTTTATATGATATTCTCTCAATAGTTTCCTGAAAACTTGCACATTAGGGAACTTCATCCCTTCTATTAATTCAGGTTTCTTCATGTAATGTTCTTTGAACTCTGGAAAAATAGGTTTCCCATCCTCATCAATCACATCATCAACCAAATTGTTATCATCACTGTCAGAGCTAAGGTCCTCTTCTTCATCACCTATGTTTTCACCCAAGTTTTTACCTAAACCTACCAAGGGAATATTGTCCTCTTCCTCCTCATCAGAAGACTCTTCTACCCCACTAAAAGACCCAGTGGAAGTTGAGCCATCATCATAGGGCAACCACTCAATGTCTGAGCTATCATCATCATCCATTTGGATCTCCAAATGACCAGTTTCATTTGCATCCACACCTTGAACTACACCTTCAACTTCTAAGTCAACAACTTCTTGTCCTTCCTTTACTCCTAAGTCAACACCTCCCTGTCCTTCCTCTACTTGTAAGTCAAATCCCAACTCAGTTAAGCAACCTTGGTCTATTGTGTTCGTGTCTCTACCTATCACCTCCTCATCCTCTGAATCAACCACATCAGGACAGTCAACATATATATCAATACAGAAATACTTTAGACCAGGAGAATGTGTTGCAAACATGTTAAGCATTTCATCATGAGAAGTCAATGCAACTAAGCCATTGTTCATGTCAATGTTGGGAAGTCTATAAAATACACTAATGTTATCTTCTTGTGAATACCCACACCCCTTAATTACAGTCATGAAGTCATAAAATGAGAAAAAATCTGGATCTACCTTGCTTTGTGCAACAAACCCACCCAAGTATTCAACCTGAGCCCCCCTCACAAGTTTGCCACCAACATGAATTTCCAAAGTACACCTAAAGTCAAGATTGTTTTCTCTGCACAAATTAAGTTAGATTATCAATAGGACCACTGGTGGGACAATGTAGACAAAAAAAGTAAAAAATATGATAATAATACAAACACATGCTCACTACATTAACATTAGCCTATATACATGTACAATCCATCCATGACCCAAATCCCAAAACTAATAATATATTATATTAACAGTAATATACACATGCTCTTTACATTAACAAATATATTACTGTTAATATATTACATTAACAGTAATATACACATGCTCATCAAACTTAACAAGGCCTATTGGACCAAAATCAGAGAGATGGGGGTCCAAGTTATCCATGTTGACAACCAGATTGATCACCCCTCAAAGTTTGTCTAGTTTACAAACAAATCAAGCCTTGTTCAAAGTCCGAAAACTTAAATCAATGAAATAACAGAACAAAAAATCAAGTAACATGCAAGAAAAATGATCACATTCCAATTTCAATTACAGGAAATCACAGCAAAAACATAATCAAGACCCAATTAGAGAACCCCAATTTTTTAAGTGCCAGAACAAAACCCCCAATTTTTTAAAGCCATAATTCGTGCTTTTATGGTTCCATGCTTTTAGGGTTTCATGCTTTTAGGGTTTGAGCCCACAATCATATGCATATAACACATAAAATAAGATCACCAATTTTTAATTCCTACTTTTAGGGTTTCAGTTCAAATCCCCAAATCGGTAAGTGTAAAAAGAAGGTTTAGAATTCCATGTCGTACCTAAAATAAGAATATAATCAGAATATCCCCAATTTTTAATTCGAAATTTTGGGGTTTTGAACATTTTTTAACTGAAAAACCACGTCATTACTCTCCCACTTCGACCACAGGTTTAGGGTTCAAAATCTTACTGACAATGAACAAATATGTACATATATGAGAATATCCCCAATTTTTAATTCGAAATTTTAGGGTTTTGAACATTTTTTAACTGAAAAACCACGTCATTACTCTCCCACTTCGACCACAGGTTTAGGGTTCAAAATCTTACTGACAATGAACAAATATGTACGTATATGAGAATATCCCCAATTTTTTTTTCAAAATTTTAGGGTTTCAGTTGAAAACCCAAAACTGAAAAACCACGTAAAACATTTAACAACTTCGATCAATGATTTAGGCTTCAAAATCGTACTTAAAATGAATAGATATGGTGCGACTTACATGGTGGCCATCGCAGAAATGGCCCGCTGTTCGTTCAAACTTTAGGGTTTTCGAAGCTGCGAGCAGAAAAGCCGTCGGTTCTAGGATTGAGGGTGGAGGTCGATGGATTTCATGTGGCTTGTAGGGTTCTCATCGTGTTTCTCGACTGGTTTTCTGTGGTTCTCTTGACTGGGTTTTCAGAGGAAAGGAGTGAGAGAGGAGTGAGAGGGTCGACGATGTAGAGGGTAGAAGAGGAGTGAGAGTGATTCAGTGATTCTCAGTACGAAAACCTTTTTTAACATATGAAAGGGTATAATTGTCCTTTCACTCGTTGCCGTCTAATTTTTAAACGGAATTTGCCACAAGGGGTGAGGTTGTCGAGTTTTAATAGTTGAGGGGGTGAAGTTGATGAGTTTTGTAGTTGGGGGGGTGATGTTGACAAACCGTGATAGTTGAAGGGGTGTCCTTGCAATTAAGCCTTAAAATAAAGGACGCGTTGAACATGAATTTCCCATCAGTTTTGTGGTTTATTTTTTTGCTGGTCAATCACGTGAGGTTTTAAGGAATAAAAAGATTATTCTTAATTGATCTAACAGACGAAAATATATCCGAAACATGAAGGCACACAAATCTATTGGGAAGTAAGAATACAAGAGGTGACCAGTAAAATATTTTGGTTACAATTAATCATCAATTTGTCGCGAGTACCAAGAGGATAGTGCTACATGGTACTGTCGGAATACCTAATAGTGTTTGTCCATCACCGCCGTTACTTTCGTGTGATACTCTCAACCATCGGTCCATTACTTCCATTAGGTGAGAGAGAGAGAGAGAGACCGCATCCCATACTCTCTCTCTCTCTCTCTGCATGGCCTTCTCTATAACCTCCCCCCTCTCCCTCCTCATCCCACTCGTGCATGATCCGCATGTGGAATGTTTCGTTCAGAATTCATGATTCTAAACTCTAAAATAAAACACAAATGTTGGATCAAACACTTATTGCTATCTGATTGGTCTGAAACCTTACGGGGGGGTTATTCAAAGAAATATTTAAAAAATAATCAACGATTTGGATTATTTGCGTGGGCTCCACAATTCGTCAGTACCCCGTCGGTCCGTAGTGTTTTCGTTCTTAAATCACTGTTTGTTGACTTTGGACGGAAGTGGCAGATGATCATTCACTGCGTTGTCCATTTCCCAACTATACCACCACCTCATAACTGTTAGGGGAACCTAACATTCAACGAGCAGAGACACTTAGATAGGAAAGTCAATTCTTTTACTTTTAGCCTCTCATGTATCACAAGCTACAAAAAGGGGAAACCTCAATTCTAGACCCTTTCTGTAATTTTGTTCGTCCTCTATCTGATCTCTAACTCCCTTTTACCTGATCAATCTCTTGTTGGAGAGAGAGAGATGGGTGACATTGCTGTTGATGTATTTCTGGAGACCTTGAACCAGCTTATAATGAGCTCCAAGGTCGAATCAATCATAAAAGAAAAACATCAGCTCGAATCTCTTGAGCAAGAGATAAAGTATATGAGAGGATTCCTCAAGGTTACTGAGAAGAAACGCAACGACCATTCAGAAGTGATGAATTTGGTGAGGCAGATCAAAGACCTGGTATCTGAGGCAGAGAATATCATAGAACTGTTTGTAGCTCAAGCTTTCAAGGCACATCTGGTCCCTTGTTTCCATCGTCGTCAACATCAAGATCATCTTTCCCTTGACCTTGATATTGTCGAAAAGGAGATCAAGATTCTTACAGCTGAGGTAAAGCAAATTTACGACAAGAATATGTGCGACTTTAATGGAGTAGAAGGCAAAAAGCTCGAGCACTCTTTTTCCAAAAGTGAAGGTATTGGTACACTTTTACAATATTTTAATATTCAAAAACTAGTTAGTGTTTTATGTTTTGAGTTTCAGCTTTGTCGGGTCTTATGAGGACAATATCATGCCATAAATATGATACAAGCAAAACAAATTTGTATAGTGACAAGCTCTAGAAAATGGGATATGAGAAATTGTTCCATTCCAAAGCACAGATTTAAATTTTTATTACCCTTACCATGGCCTATTGGATAAAATGTATGCGATAGGAATTTATGGTGAAATCATAATTCTTTGTAATTTTCATCAGTCAAATCCATGAAATTAAATAGATATAGAAAAGAATAGAAAAGCTTGTGGCTTAGGAAGGATATCCCCTCCGATCGATCTACATGAGGTTGGATCAGGGACGGCTCAAGGGATTTGGATGCCCAAGGCTAAATTATGAGATGGTGCCAGACGTATTTTTAGAATTAATCAACAATGATAGAAATGTTTCTTTATATTACTACTTTAGACTTTATAATGCATGTTAATTGCTTAGTCACCAACGGCTTAAGTGGTTGGCTTGAATTCAACTTGACTTGGTTTCTAAACCTGGACTAAAATCAACTTACCACTGAACTAGCAAAGATATTTGTGTTATAAAGCGAACAAATAATATCTATACTAATTTATGAATAATATTGGACTGCCCCTAAAATTTGAAATTTTTTGGATGCCCGAGGCCCAGACCTCTTGGGCCTGGGCCGGCCCTGGGTTGGATAGCACTTTTTCCCAAGATACAACAACCTTCGACTTCTAATCTGTGCACCAAATTAAACTCACGAACATTGTAGTTTCCTAACACCCTAAATTTTATGAAATCCAGCAGCAAATATATATATACACGGAAAATGAGGTAGAATCCGAGTCATACATGACACAAAAAACAGTAATTATAGACTCCGAGCCATACATAAAACAGTAATTAAGAGGAGCAAAGGAGACATGGCGTGTGAAGGAAGAATGAGAGGAGTAAAATACTGTGATAAAGAAGGCAGTGAATTGGAATGCAGAAAAACTAACCTACTCATATAAACCACAAAGTTGTAGATTATTTATAATCAAAGCCTTAGAGCACTGGGTTGTTTTGTGTTACAAACCAATCCTATTATTTTGTAACTGTTATTAGGAGTACACTACAACAAAAATCTTAACTCGCGACGAAAAAAATTTGTCACTAAAGTATCAAAATTTGTTGCTAAATGGATAGGCGATGAAAAGTTTTATCGCCGAATGTTTCACGCTGAAGACCCTTCTGACGAAATAAACATTTCGTCGCCTATTATTGTTTTTAGCAATGAATTTTCTCGTAAAGTAACTAATTCCCTGTTATACCTTAATTTTTTTGCCCACGTCGAGTTATGAACACGCGCGAGCAGCCACCAAACCACAACACACTTCATCATGTACATGTATCAAAACTTTTATATATATACCTTTTATAATTCTATTTCCCAAAAAAGTACATCGACTTTTTTTTCTTTTATAAGAGTCGTCTTACCTTTTCGTTTCTCAAAAAAAATTATATGACGTAAACTAGATTGCGTTTGGAAAGAATGGGTTCGTTGATTACTTTTTCCATATAACTCCGATTCGGTTGATTCTTTTATCTATAATTTTACTTTCTTTTATGGTTTTCAATTTTATTATTTTTCCCCCAAATTTTTATAATACGTCCATTTTGGGTAATGATCTTGATTTCTTGATTAATTTATTAATATTACATACTTATTTTTTGTTTTCAAAAGCAATAATTACTGTTCAAATCAATTAGAAGGCCAATCATAGCAATCTACAATGGAGGTTATTATTGGAGATCTAAGAGAAAAGTGTTTAGGGTGTTAACCAATTCTAACACGAGAGAGCTTTATTTATATTATGTGGTGACTAAGGGGGTGTTCCACTAACCCTTCTTTTTTAAAAAGTTCTTTTTCTTCAATTTTCAAACTTAAATATAATGAAAATGAAAAATAATTTTTTGATTTTTTTTGCACCGTATAAAAGATCTCAATGAAATCTATCAAACAAGATCCATATTGGTAGGAAAATTATTTGCGTAATTACATGATTTTTGAGCTTGAAATTACCTTCCTTTTCTAAAAAGTTCTTTTTAAAGAAACCGGAACACCACCTAATTACATAACGTAACCAACCAATGTGGGACTTAGTCTAAACTCTATTATACCACTCCCCCTCAAGCTGGAGAATAAATATCACATAATTCCAGCTTGTTACATAACAACTCTAAACGTGGTTTAAATAATGGTTTGGTGAAGATATCTGTCAACTGAGCTCCTGTAGACAAGAAAGGGGTAGCCAACATGCCACTATCTATCTTCTCCCAAATAATATGACAATCTACTTCAATATGTATACCAGATTCGAAGCGATATGTACTATTGTCTAATTATCACAATACATAGGAATAGGTAACTGTATGTCAAACCCCAACTCCTCGAGCAAAGCTCTCAATCATGCAACTTTGCATGTAGTATGAGTCATGGCACGATACTCTACTTCAGCACTGGCATGAATCAAGCAACAACTTGTTTCTTCCTCTTACAAGTAACTAGATTCCCACCAACAAAAGTACAGTACCCGGTTGTTGATCATCTATCAAATGGTGATTTTACCCAATCAGCATCGGTAAAGGCCTCAACATGCAAATGACCATTTTGAATGATAAAATAGGCCATGTCCAGGATTAGCTTGTGATACTTTACAACACGAAGATAAGCTTCCCAATAGAGGTGTCAAACGGGTCGTGCCGTGCCAGCACAGCCCGTTTAACTCCGTGCTAACCGTGCTTCGTGTCGTGCCGGCCCGTTTATAGTATTTACTCAAATCGTGTCGTGTCGTGCCGTGCCATTTGTCAATCATGTCGTGTTGTGCCGGCCCTTTTACTTAAATCGTGTCGTGTCGTGCCGTTTGCCAATCGTGTCGTGTCGTGACGGCCCGTTTTTTTAAATCGTGTCGTGTCGTGCCGACCTGTTTTCTTAAATCGTGTCGTGCTGTTTTCAATCTCGTCTTGCCGTGCCTGCCTGTTTTCTTAAATGGTGACGTGCCGTGCCATTTTTGATCGGGTCAAGACTTGTCGGCTCGACTCGTTTACTTAATCGTGTCAGGTCGGACCGTGCCATTTTAAGTCGTGTTGTTTTAAATAAATTCCTTTCGTATTAAATTACTCTTGCACCATAAATATTTTGATAAGTTTTTTGAATTTTACTCGTTAACTTGTAATGTTAAATTTACAAACCAAAGGTCCAAAGCCTATTCACTAACAAAAACAAAGCAAATATTTTTTACCGAAATAAAAATTGATAATTTTTTAAAAGTAAAAAATTGATTTTTTAAAAACATGATTTTTTTTTTTAAGAAATTGTTTTTTTTTAAATTAAATATCTTAGATGTTTAAAGGTAAACAAATATTTTTTACAGAATAGAAATTGTTTATTTTTTTTAAATTAAAAAAAGCCATTTGGCTTATTTATTTTTCTGTGCCTCATGTCATGCCCTTTCGTGCCCGTGTCGTGCCCCGTGCCCAGCTAGAACAGTGTCGTGTCGTGCCGTTCTTGTCCACTTTCCGTGCTCGTGCCTGTCTATGACCGTGTCGTGCCGTGCCGTGCCAGGCCAACTTTCGTGCCATGCCCGTGCTGTGCCGCCCACTTCCGTGCCCGTGTCGTGCCTCGGACCCACTAAGACCGTGTCGTGTCGTGTCGTTCCGTGCCAGGCCAAAACCGTGCTTGTAACGTGCCGTGCCGCCCCGCGCTCGTGTCGTGCCGGCACGGCCCATTTGACACCTCTACTTCCCAATGTGGAAGACGAGGGGCTAAGATGAACTGACTTACCATACTGATAGCAAATGAGATATCAGGCCGTGTATTGGTGAGATAATTCAACTTGCTTACCAAGCGACGATAACGATCTGAATAACCCCCCCCTCCGCCAACCGATCAACACACAGTTTAACATTTGGATCCATAAGAGTCTCCACGGGTATTGCTCCTAACACACCAATCTCCTTTAGAATATCCAGCGTATACTTTCTTTGGGATAGACTGATCCCTTTCTTAGATCCTGCTACCTAAATACCCAAGAAATATCGTAGCTTACCCAAATCTTTGGTGTAAAACTGACGCTGTAAAAATTATTTTAGCTCATCAATACCTTTCTAATCATCCCCAGTAATAATGATATCATCCACATACACAATCAACTCTACTTTCCCCGATCTGACTGAGTAGGGAAGACAGAATGAAAGCAACGCATACCAAACTATAATACAGCATCACTAAACCTGTCAAACCAAGCTCGATGTGACTGCGTAAACCATAAAGGGCTTTGCGGAGGCGACACACCTGAGAACCCCCATGAGCAACAACCCAGGAGGTTACTCCATATACACCTCCTCGAGCAGGTCACTGTGTAGAAATGTAATATTGACATCCAACTGAAACAAGGGCCAACCAAGATTGGCGGCCATAGAAATAAGAACCCGAATAGAGGTAATTTTGGCCACCAGAGAGAGAGTCTCTGCATAATCAACTCCATACGTTTGGGTATAGCTTTAGCCACAAGACGGGCCTTGTACCATTCAATCGTGCCATCCGAATTATGATTGATTGTAAATACCTATCGACATCCAACGGTAAACTCTAGTGGAAGAGAAACCAACTCCCAAGTGCCATTGTCATAAAAAGAAGACATCTCAGCCTCCATAGATGTCCGCCACACAGAAATAGAAAAGGCCTCCTGAACAGTGTTGGGAACAAAAATGAACAAAACAGAAGTAGTAAAAGCACGAAAGAACAGAGACAGATGATCATAGGAAACAAACCGAGCAATAGGATGAGAAGTGCAAGACTGAATACCTTTGTGAAGAGCAATAGGAAGACCAGGTGACGGTAGAGGTTGAGGTTGAGGTGGTGGCGGTGAAACTAGCTCTGGGGACGAAGAAGGCAAGACGGCAGGTACTGGTGGGGTTGTTAATACTTTTTGCTAACGTATATATACCTGCAAGGGTGGCACAGGAACAGGAGGAACACTATAGAAATTACATACTCAGACTCAGGTGTACCCGAGAAGAAGGGCAATGACTCATTAAAGGTGACATAAGCACACTCATTAAAGGTGACATAAGCACACACAAAATAACGATGAAGAGAGAGTGGGTAACACTTATACCCTTTCTGAATGCCCAAATAATCGAGAAAGACACACTGGATCGATCGGGGGTGAAGTTTTTCCCAGTCAGGATCAAGTACATGAACATAGCACGTGCACCCGAACACCCAAGGGGTAATGAGTGGAGAGAACAACTAGAAAATAAAACCTTGTGAGGTATCTGACCACCAAGAACAGTGGAGGGCACACGATTAATCAAGTAACAGGCTGTAAGAACAGCATCACTCCAGTAAGACTTAGGGACCTGCATTTGTATTAACATAGCACGCAAAACCTCAGATAAATGTCAGATCTTACATTCAGCAACCCCATTTTATTGTGGAGTCCGAGCACAAGAAGACTGGTAAAATATCTCATGATCATAAAAAAACAAAAAAAAAAAACCAAGGAAGAGCATTATAAAAATATTCACGTGCATTATCTGAACGAAATATACAAATGCAAGTATCAAACTAAGTTTTTATTTCGGTATAAAATGACTTAAAGACAGAAGACAACTCTGATCTCGTTTTCATAAGATAAAAATATGTAATACGAGAGAAACCATCGACAAAAATAACATAATACTGAAAACTAGGTATAGTGGGAACATGAATAAAACCCCCGAATATCCGAATGTACTAACTGAAAAGGAGCCTTAGGATAAAAAGACACTCGACAGTGTTTACTAAACTCACAGACCTCATATTGCAAATCCTTAACATTACTAAATGATGGCACCAGACGCTTCAAATTTGGAAGAAAGTGATGACCCAGACAACAATGTTGTTGATATGGTGATACTGATGACTGAAGAGTAGCAGAAGTATGACAGATGTCATCGGTAAAGTACTATAGGCCACCATATTCAATACCCCCACCAATCTTCTTCCTCGTCTTCAGATCCTAAAATACACAACCATGAGGAGAAAAAGTGACGGAGCAGTTTAAAGACTTCGTAAGCTTACTAACAGACATAAAATTAAATGAAAAATGAGTAATATGTAAGACAGAGTCCAAAGTAAGAGAGGAAGTAACAGAAACAGAACCCAAACCAGTAATCTCAGTGGTTGAACCATCCGCTAAGGTAACACAAGATGATGTACCAACAGATTGACGACTAGAAAAGATAGTAGAAGTACCAGTCATTTGATCAGAAGCACCAGAATCAATGGCCCAAGGATTTGAAGAACGAGAAGATGCAACATAAGAAGCGAAAGAACCTGTCTGAGCGAGCATAGCAGTAGATGATGAAGCCTGATCTAACATAAGACACTGATACTCCTCTTTAGAAATAGTCACCTCAGTGTTGACAGTGTCACAGTATGGGGAAGCAGCTCAACATTCTCAAAAATAGCAGCATAATGAACCTGAGGAAAACCATGGAGATCATAACAAGTTCCCACAATATGATTGACTCCCTCACAATAAGTACACAATCGGGAATCACAGCCACAATCACAGCCACCTCCCCCTAACATGCGACCTCTAAAACCACGGCCAAAACCACGAGCACCAAAACTAGAATCACAACCACCAAAACCAAATCCACTAAATCCAGAATCACAACCACGACCACTAATCTCAAAATCACAGTTGCGACCATGACCACGGTTGAATGAAGTACTAGAAATACCAGAAACAGCGGAAGCCAATGCTAAATGATCAGGAGGTGGTGCAGACATAAATACAGAAGATTGACGAAGGCGACTGAAAACTTCGTTGAGAGAATGTAGATTGCGAGACTCCAAGAGCTGATTACTAATAGGGCCATAAGAGGATGATGCACTAGATATAAACCAAGCAACCTGCATACGCTCATGCTGGTGCCGCATAACCTGAATATCAAAGGAAATCAATTCACAAATATTAAGCTCCTCACAAATACCACAAACCTTAGCATAATAAGACTCCAAGATAAGTCACCCCGTGAGATAGAAAGAAGGGCCGATGAAGATCATATGTGCAACGGAGATTGTTAACACCAGAATACATCTCCTGAGCCTGTATCCATATTTGTTTGGCCGTAGGTAAGAAAACCAACGTGCTAGCAATTCCATAAATCAGACCAAATATTAGCATCCACTACCCATGCCTCATACGTGGAAGCAGTCGCCGTAGGTGGATCATCTATCAAGTAATGATAAAGTTTCTAACCCACATAATAAACCTCGACTATTTTAACCCAAACAGCATAATTCTTACCATTCAAAGGGGTGGAGGTAATGGACAACCTCTCATGAAATCGAGAAGAACTAGACAAACTACCAACAATAGTGGAGCTAGAGGCAATGCCAAAACTACTCTCTCTTTTTTTATCAGCTCCAAAACTAGACTTTGACTCATCCATTGCACCAAATCAATACCAACCAAGCAGAACTACCAAAATCAACTAATAGAAATAACTTCCAACTATACCAATGCGAATACCAATAACTACAGATCAACCCTGTTTACCATGAAGCTAACACCTAACAACGAACCACCAAGCAAACATGTATAGACCAACGACAGCTTATCACGCCACAGCTGTGAATACCCAACAAATTGTAACTAGGTTGGACATAAAAATCAAGTATACCAACTCCATAGATGAAATAGAACCACCAATAAATAAGCAAAAGAAATCGAATACTGTCCAATGCAAATAAATTAAACAAAACAACTCCGAAATATCCAACTTACATCAACGTTGAGTAGAAATCAGACTAGACAAGAGCAGAATTGCTTAGAGAACATCGAAATCGCACAAAATCAGAGATCAACCAGCAATACAACATAGAATCATATACCAAAAGGGTCGCTGAAGTCAAGTGAAGGTCGCCGTTGACTGGTGAGGTTTGTTAATGCCGGTGACAAGGGTCATCATTGACTGGGCTATGGCTCGAATGACTTGGCTATGGTCGTTTTTAGTTGTAAAAGTGAGAACGATGGGTTTGGGGGGCTAGGGTTTACAGTGTTGTTGTAAGGGAGGCTGTTTTTTAGGGTTTCAGCAGATGGATGATGGTTAGTGACGACAAACATGGTGTTGACCGGTGGTGACAGATGCTAAGGTAAATCTATGGTGGGTTATGCCCTAATACCATGTTATTGGAGAGAGAGAAAAGTGTTTAAGTGTTAACCAACCTAACACGAGAGAGCTTTATTTATAGGGTTATTTACCTAGACCCCTCCATGTTTACTCATTTTTCACGGTTACCCCCTCTACAAATTTTCGCTACGGTCAGACCCCCTCATTAAAGTTTTCATTTGGATGACCTAACTCCGTTGGATGGGATAAATAAAAAGACTGTTTTGCCCTGACATATATACCCACAACCACACTCATCTCTCTACAAATTGAATACCCAAAATTTTGCTCCAAATTCCAAACTCTATTCCCGACCACCATTACACCATTTTCGGCCAGCAACCACCACCACCACCTCTCTCTCTCTCTCTCTCTCTCTCTCTCTCTCTCTCTCTCTCTCTCTCTCTCTCTCTCATGGAGGAAAACCCAAAAGATGCAATGATTGAAGAATAGAAGAGCTTATGGTATCACATTTGGTGGAAACCCATCTCACAGACCCATGGCCCCCATTCCGTTTCCCTAACCCGAAGAACAACCACACCCCTACGTTTTTTAACCAAATTTGAAATTCAAATCGGGAAGAACCAGAACAGCCCATCCCCGTCTTCATCACCATCGTCGATTTTCCTATTCTTTAACGACCCATCCTCGTCTTCACACTCCGACGGAGAAGGCTAGATTTCAAGAAAATAACCCACCTACATGAAACATAACAACATTCACCAAAAATCAATGGTTAAGATACCCAGCCAAACAATACATAAAATGAATCAAACTTTTGAAGTCCTACAAATCAATTAATTTCAAACCCTCGTAAGTCGTAACTTATCTACACAAACGAAAACCATGCAATTTGAAAATCAAATAGTATCAACTCACCTGGGAAACCCAGTGTAACAAAACTAAACTAATCCAGTGTACGCTGGAATTATAACAAAACTAATCCAGTGTAGTGATTTTTTTTCTTGGGCTTTCTCTTTGTACCAGTTGAGAAACCCTAACCCTTTTTTCCCTTGTCGAGAAGAATGCCTTGAGCACACGCCAAAGAAGAATCCAGACGCCTGGTAACCATGGGCGTCGAGAGAGAGAAGTGGGTATGTGTGCATCTGTGTTGCGAGAGCATCTCCAATAGACTCAATCCAATTCTAGGCAAAAAGACTACCCAAAAGGCCAAAATTAGTTTTTAGCTAGCCCTTACAAAATCCACAACCCAAAAGCCTAAGCAATTGGGCTACTCAAAATCCTTTTCCAGCTCTGATTTAAAAAAAAATGACCCATTTCCAGTTTTCCACTCTCTCTTTCTGAAAACCCACAATTTGCTTGGAAACCCAAATCAAAATTAGGGCTCTACACAGGCATATACATACACATCCATATATATCCATACACAGGCATAATCGAAACCACCAAAAATCGAGTCTACAAAACCCAAAAGAAATTACCTCTGATGCAAGAGTTGCGCCGTCGCCGTCTGATTACTCCTTGTTCACGATCAGCCCCACAAATCCCACATGCTAGAAACCCATATCTCGGATTAAATCGCACAAATCATCATAGAAGAAGAAGAAGAGGGGAGAGAGAGAGAGAGAGAGAGAGAGAGAGAGAGATGGGTTAACCTTTCTTACCTTCGCCGGAACAAAACAATACGATTGCAACTACGCCGATCTGCTGGTTGTGCAGGCGAGGAGAGAGAGAGAGAGAGTGTGAAGAAGCAAGAGCCATCGTGCATCTGCGTTATGAGAGCGAGTCGGTGAGAAGGAGAGAAAGAGTGAAGGGGCAGGAGTAGAGACGTGGCCATTTATGGTCCACATGCAACAGAAGGGGATTAAATGACGTTACTACCCCCGGGCAACCCACGCGGCCGGGAAGATGCGCGGGACTTAATTGGAAAAATTGTGCCAAAATTGGCAGGCGAAAAACCCTTCCTTATTATATATATATATATATATATATATATAATATATATATATATATATAAGGGAGGATATATATTCAAGGACGGGAACATTTTACCCCTTTGGTAGACCGTTAGTTACACAATCCTTATTTATTTTATGTGGTGTCTAATTACATAACATAATCAACCAATGTAGGACTTAGTCTAAACTCTATTCTAACATAGGTGTAGATTCTTCTAAACAAGGACTCGTACATTTATTATGAAAATATTTATTACATTTGTTACAGTACACATTGGCAACGAAACTGTGATTTCATTGCCTTTCGTAACAAAATTGGAGACGAAATTTATTTTTTGTCGCCAATGTGTAATATTTGTGCCAAAATTTTCTTCGTCTCCAATTTTGTTGCAAAAGGCAACGAAATTGTTTTCATCACCAATATGTATTATTTGTGGCAAAACTAATTTCATCGCCACAATTGACGACAAAATTACTTTTTCGTCTCCAATGTGTACTATTTGCGATGGAAACCAAATTTGTCACTATTTTTCGTCACCTCTTACTTGATTTCTTGGAGTGACTAGTAGGATAGTGGTTTGATTTGTTCAAGTAATAAAATGACACTAAGTCAACTAGGTTTTCAACTAGTCCCACGTCAAGTTAAGTGATTAAAATCCATCAATGATAGATCAAATAAAATATATACGTAATATACTATATTATAACAAGAAGGCCCTCAAAGTAACTTTTGGCATCGTCTTTGATCATAACCCTTCTTTTTATTTTCCAGCAGTAGGTTCAACTTCATCGGAAGGGAGCAACACATCCAAAGGGAGAGAAGAGATGGTGGTCGTTGGTTTCAAGGAGGAGGTACAGGCAGTAATGGGAAAACTTCACCACCATGGAGAAGGTGGACAATTGGAGATAATATCAATCGTCGGTGCAGCTGGAGGCGGCAAAACCACTTTGGCTAGAGAAGTGTATGATCATCCTTTGACGTCACATACCTTTGAAATTCGTGCATGGGTCAATGTTTCTCAAGAGTATGATAAGACTATGAAGAGGAATTTGTTGCTTCGTATTTTGGAATTAGCTTCCCCAGGAAAACATGGAGATTTTGAGAAGAGTAGTGAGGATAAATTGGGAGAAGACACATACAAATACTTGAAGGGTAAGAAATATCTCATTGTCATGGATGACATATGGGGCATTGAAGCTTGGAATGATATCCAAAGAACATTCCCTAAGGAATGCAATGGTAGTAAAGTGTTGTTCACTAGTCGACTACTTGTTGAACCTAATAGCATCCATTGCGTCCCTCATCGTTTGGCTCCATTACCAAAAGATTGCAGTTGGGAGTTGTTACAAAAGAAGGTATTTGTCTAAAAAAAAAATAGTATACCTAGTATAACTTAAACATACTTATTTGAACATATGCTTCCAATTGGTTCAAGTTTTATGTAATAACAATTATAGACATCTAATATTGCACACATATATATTCAACAGGTATTCGGAAAGAAATGTTGCCCACCAGAGTTGGTTGGCATTGGTGAGCATATAGCAGAAAAATGTGAAGGACTCCCACTCGCGATTGTCGCAATCGGTGGCATTCTTGCAATGGAAGACAAGACACTCGACGTGTGGGAGGAAGTTTCCAAACATTTAAGTTCAATCATTGCCAAAAAACAAGACGGCTGTATGGAGAAGCTAGAACTTAGTTACAATCACCTGCCTCTTCGATTGAAAGCATGTTTTGTTTATATCGGAGGATTCCCCGAAGATTCTGAGATCCTCATACGCGAGTTGATATGGCTATGGATCGCTGAGGGATTTATTCAAAGTGAAGGTGATAAAAGCTTGGAGGACGTAGCAAAAGAATACTTAAGCAGTCTTATTGCTAGAAGTCTCATAATGGTAGCTAGGAAAAGGTCCTTTGGAGGAATTAAAACATGCCGTATCCATGATCTTTTGCGTGAATTATGCTTGAAAAAAGCCGAGGAGGATAATTTCCTTGTGCAAATTTACGGGGATGATACTTTTTCACATTCTGCTACAACTAAGCATCGTCGCCTGTTCATTGGCCGCCAATTCTTTCATGAGTTTTCCTTAAGGCCTTGTACTCGAGACCTTCGATCTTTTCTATGCCCCAGCTTGCAAAATTCCACTCATTTATCGTTTGACACAAATCTGTCATTCTTTGTTAGAAACTTTGAACTTCTCAGGGTGTTGTGTTTTATCTCCGCTCAATGCCGAGTAAAAATAGGAAGAGGACATCTAGTTCATTTGAGATACTTGGCACTTTATTTATTTAATGACACATTTGTCGACTTTGTATTGCCATTTTCCTACCTCTCCAACCTAGAAACCCTTAACCTTCGATGGGGTCATAAAAGGTATGGGGCATATATTCCGTTGCCTCGCGATATATTTAAGATGGTTAAGTTGAGGCATCTACATGCTAAGGGAGGGACATTCATATATCATCTTGATTTTGACGGTTCATCCAAGTTGGATAGTTTACAGACCTTGCATTCAATATGTCCTTGTGAGGAGTGCCGAAATTTCTTGGTAAGCACTCCCAATCTTAGGAAGCTAGGATTTTATGGAGATCTAATATCCGATGATTTAGTTTTGATGCTCCCCGACCTAGAGTTCTTGAAATGCCTTGAGACACTCAGTTTTGAGACCTACGGCCTCCAATGGGACAAGGCAACTACCCTTCCGCCAGTGCTGAAGTTTCCTCCGACTATTACTCGGCTAACTTTGAAGAATACGGGCTTAAAGTGGGAGGAGCTATCAATCCTCCAAACCTACTTGCCGAGGCTTGAGGTTCTCAAATTATTAGAGTTGGCCTGTAAGGGACCAATTTGGAACACAAATGAACTTGAGGAGGGGTTCTCTCAACTCAAATACTTGAGGTTACAAGATCTAAGCATCGAAGAATGGAATGCTTCCAAAGATCAATTTCCGAGGCTTGAGGTCTTAGTGGTTAAACTTTGCATTAATCTAAGGCGGATCCCGATTGATTTTGCGAATCTGAACGAACTTCGCGAAATTGAGGTGAGGAGGAGCCGTCGCTCTGCGGAGGAATCAGCCAGGGAGATTCAGGAAGAGCGAAGAAATACAAGAGGAGAAGATGATTGCATAAATCTCTCGACCATATCGAATTTTTTTTAATTGGAAACATGACAGAAGTGGATATCCATGCATTTTCTCATATCCACGAGAAAAGGCAGCCATAGCCGCAAAGCTTTCTGCAATATATCTTTCTAGTTTGTATGTCTGTTGTTCTGTTCTATTGGATTCCTTCTCTAGCGTACACTCCCCACTCTCGATCTCCAACTGAACTTAACGGTTTCTAAATTTCAACAAAGCATTTCTGTGTTTTGCCCCGTTATCTCGATTACTAAATCTATGTATGGAGATGATATCGCATTGAGGGATTGGTACTGTGTTTTCTTGTAAATTCACATGGCAATATATGACGAGTGGCTCATATCTTCGTGGCCAAAGTGATTTTCAATTCAGAAGGAGCAAGATGAATCGGCCCAGGTAATACCCTCACCCTTGTTTTAAGCCTTTCAGAAAGGCAGAAATTTCCATCAGTCAAGTTTTTTGTTGAATAGAAGTCCCATCTCTACTGTATGTCTACTCTCCATTGTGACAACCATATAAAGAATAATATGTGCTTGCTATTAGCTTCTGCTTATTTCTGCTCAAAATCGATCTTTTATGTGGTTGCCATTAGCATCTGCTTATTTCTGCTCAGAATTGATGTTTTACAATCTTCGTTCTCAATCACCCAACGCTTCCTTATTGGTTGTTATACTATGTTTGTTCTTGATCCTGTCTCAGAACTTGGCTGTGACGTTGGTTTATTAATTAGATGGTATTATTCCGTCCATTTGCCCTTGGATCCTCGCAGATTTGACTACCTTGTTTTGTAGGAAAAATTCTCTTCTCCATTATTCGACAACCAAAAAAAACACCAAAAGAAGCAGAGCATTTTTTTTTTTTAAATAAAACAAATGCAACTTAAGTATTTTGTTCATCAGATCAATGATTGCAGTAGGAGCATCTGTTAAACCGAACAGCATGACAGAAAGCTCATTATGTCCATGCTTGATTTGGAAAGTAGGTTCTCCCTTACTTTGGAATGGTAGTATTCCGATTGCAAAATCAATCTTAGAGAAAACTCCGCACCTTGTAAACGATCAAACAGATACAAGAAACAAACAATAATGTTTCATAAGTTCACATCAATTCCCCTCCAGAACACAAATGAAATGCATGAAGTCACAACATTATTATTGAAGTACTCGTACTTCATCGATTAGGAGTTTTTCCTTTGGTAATGAGCAACGTTGGGAGAGGTTCGTGTACGACGTCTAGTATTCAAACAAATTCTTAGTTGCTTCTGCACACATGCTTAATGGAAACGGCTAATAAATTTTATCAAACAACTACATGCGGTATGATTAAAGTATACTTCAGTTGAAGAATAAGAGTTTCACACAACCGTGAAAAGCTCTCACAGATTTAAGATTCATCAAATCAAATGTCAATATTCAAGAGGAAAGAGCAGTAGCGGATAAAAACCAATCAATTCCTTCATTTATTCGTTCAATGTGGCAAAGGAGGAAATTGGTTAACGAACATGAAATTAACCAAGGGATGCTATAATTTTGTAAGCAACTGTAGCTAGTTGTATCAACATATTATTGTCAGCTGTCAAGGGCGATTTACGCACATCCGGCTCCTCGTTAAATGTATCCTCACAAGTAAGAGCACCAACAATAACTTCATCTGCTGCAAATTTGCTCAAATTCTCAATGGCTTCAGGGATCTCATCATATATGGCATCATCGTACTGCGAAGCGCAAACGTCGAGACACGCTTTCACAACAGGATCCTCGACTCTTTGGATAAATCATTTGCTCGGTTGAGAGTAGCGTTCACTTTCACAAGTAAAACTTTTAAAACGATGCGGGCGAGCCCTTTGACATCTGCAGTTTCGCTGAGAGGGTCGGACTTAAGGTTGAGATGCAAAGTTCCGGATAGTCAGTTTTCTCGCAGGTGTCAGCTATTAAATCACAACGCGAACAGCAGATCAGAGCGAAGAGGACCGAAAGAAAGAGAAGCGCCGTCCCCCTCGTGGTGATATGCATCCTCGTTTCTTTCCAAGGGAGCCTCGCAAAGTGATTTAAGCCAGAAATTCAAATGATACTACAAGGAATAATGATAGCACAAGGGAGAAACATAACCTAGGATAGCTTCTGTTATATAGGCTGGTATCTAGGATTGAACAAGAGAGAAAAACGGACTTTATATACTACAATACGATTACCATAAACTCAGATTGCATTGATTCACCTACCAAAAACATAAAGACCTTAGAACGACTTCTTGTCTCCCTTTATTAACTCTAAGAAGTAAACAAGAACATTCCAACCCTTTTCTTAACATTTGACACATTATCATCCTAGATTTGGTATGAAATGTATAAAAGAGAAAATATTGGTTTCAAGTAGAGGTGGCAAACGGACGGGTCTGGACGGGTTGAAACAAGTCGTGGGTCAAATATGGGTGAATCGAATATGGGTCAAAAGGTAAACGGGTTAAAACGGATTAGATCAAATATGGGTCAAGCCAAACCCAAACCCGCCCGACCAACCCGTTTTCCTCTTATTTTTATTTTGTTTTTTGTTTTTTTTTATCCTTGTTTTTTGTTTCCCTTCCCCTCTCTTCTCCCCAAACCCACCCGACTATTTTTTTTTTGTCTCTAGATAAATCCCAACAACCAGCTTTTTGGGCTTTATCTTGGATGCTTTCAAAAATATTTGGATAAAAGTCATAATTTTTTACTTTTTTGATTGGAGCGAATCAAAAATCGTAAAATACTTGTCACAAAACGACAAACACGAAAAAAGTTGAATAAGAACAAAACCAAAAAAAGCCCAAAAAGTTGAATAGGTTCAAAGTGGACTTTGCCCTTTTCCATTTGGTTGCACGGAAAACGCAGGAGAATTAGAGGAGGACTGGAAATCGCAACAAATCCGTGGTTTCGACAGCGTCACTCGAGTTTGATTGACTGTTCGTGGAATTCAAATTCTGTACGTTTTTTCTCGTGAGTAGGTAGTTTAAGGAATGAGTTTTTTAATTCCAACCCATATTGAACCCATTTTCAACCCATATAAACCTATGTAAATATGGGTTTGCATGGGTTCAATCCATAACGACCCATTATATATTATGGACAGATTGGGTAGGATTGGGTTATAAATGAGCGGATTTTAAAATATGGGTTATAATTGTCACCTCTAGTTTCAAGGTTCAAATAAGCATATTCATTACGAAGTTCAAGTTACATTTGACTCATTATTATCCTAGACTCACCAAAATTTTTAAGGAAGCTAAAAAGTATACATTTGCACGAAGTTAATTACAAAGTAAATGTTAGTCCTCAATCTCAAAGAAGATTACATGGACAGGACCTATACCAGAAATACATACACAAAATCAGAATGATATGTGGTCTCCTTGTACTAACACCAAGAAGTAAACAAGATAACAATGCACCTCTTTTGAATCATTAGCATCACAGATTCGGTAAAAAAGGTACGAAAGAGAATCTTCGTTTGAAAGGGTCAAAGAAAAGTATTTAATTTCAAATTTTGAATTTCATTTGACTCGTTTTTATCCAGGACTCACCCCAAATTTAGAATGTAATCAACTATCCATTTGCATACAGTCAATCGATAATTGTTAGAACAATATCTGGTCTCATAAAACAATGCAAATAAGCGTATTAATTGCAAATTTCATTTGACTCTTTACCGGTGGCGACGGCGAGTGTTAGACTGTGGGGTCAGGAGACCCCGTAGGAATTTCTGGATGATGTTTGTCGTGCTCGAGAAACGTGAAGTATTCTCGTTACAAAAATATGTTATATGTGCTTAATCCGAGCATTCATTTCCTGGTATAAATCTGTGTTAAGATCCCATAACCGAAATAAGTCATGCAATTTTTAAATACTTACGAAATGAGATTCAGCTTAGCTTTTGCAAACCTAAACCAAAATCGGTATTACAGATCTGAACTAAAAAGTCAAGCTATACAAATGAACGGTCCTGATAAACGAGGGGGAACTCTGTATGAACTCCATACAAAGTGGGTAACGTTTAATCGCTTTCGGATGAACACAATCACACTCAAGATAAGTTTTAAGATTTCATAAGTTGTATCCCTCTAAGTATGTATCTACGGTTTAGCTTTTCGGTCCAGTTCTATCCACACACATTTTCACACAAGCTCTCAGCTATTCATTTTAGTTCTACCCACACAAATTTTAACACACGTTTTCACGCAAGATCTCACCCATTCATTTCAACCGCTGAGATTAGAACACTATACTCCCCCTCCTCACCTAATACATCGCTCTATCCTTTCCCACTGGGCCACCACACACCCCCACCTTTCCCAGACCCAACTCTGGCCGGCTCCTCCTCCAGAAATCTCATCTCCGGCGACCAAATTTCTGGCAAGAAAACCCAATTTAAAACAGCCAATGAACCCAGATTCAAAATAGCTGACGAAACCCAATTCAAAACAAATCACATGCTGCAGATATACATAACTCAACTGCAACCCTAAATTTACTAATTACTTGGAAAGGAAAATGTAATCCTAAGTTCGGAATTGTGAAAAGGGAAAAGGGAAAAGGGAAAAGCTATTCAATTGGGGTCAAAATTTAAGGGCTCATGGCCATGATCGATGATTCCACGCACTATTTTCTCACCGTGAAAATCGGATCAGAAATCAAACTTCTAGGGAAATCATGTGGCAATGTGCGAACAGAGATCCCAAAGCCGAAAGAATGTGTGCGCTTAATTATTAGTTCTTTCCGCCGGTGAAATTCTGACGAAGAAAGACTCTGACAAAGATTTTTCTTTTCCGGAGTGAAGCTATGGCCCTACTTCACTTATCAAAAACCAAAGGCGAATTTTGAGGTCTTTATTTATGTGCTTAACTGATAACTCAAACGGCCCCTGAAAAAAATCTCTTGAACTTGGGAATCACCGGGAATCGGGTCGCCCTAGATGAGATTGCCGGAGAAGGAGGAGCCAGCCGGGGTTTGATATGGGAAAGGTGGGGGATTGCCGGAAATCGGGTACTTGTATTTACTTTTCGCTGTGGATATTTTTCCAAAATTTGGTTTCTCTGTCCGTCTAGGTACGTAGAAGAAATTGTGGTAACAGTCTTTGAGAGAGTAAGATTCCCACGCCATTTCATGACATCCAATGAAGTCTTGAATTACGGCAAGTAACCATACATCCGCCTATTCACACAAGCCACACTTCCAGCCGTTGTTTTGTTGTTTCCATTAACTGTATTCTCTGTCAATCCCAGTCTGTGGTAACAGGCCGGTTGGAAAGCTGCTGGACGTAGTATCGAAACTGTTGTAAGAGAGAGTAAAGGAAAAGTGTATAGGGTGTTAACTTACCCTAACACATAAAGAGCTTTATTTATATTATGTCGAGACCCATTACATAACATGACTACCCGATGTGGGACTAAACTATTCTAACACTCCCCCTCAAGCTGGAGAATAAATATCACAAAGTCCCAGCTTGTTACATAACAACTCTAAACGTGGTTTGAATAATGATTTGGTAAAGATATCGGCCAACTGAGCTCCAGTAGACACAAACGGAGTAGCTAACACACCACTGTCAATCTTCTCGCGAACAATGTGACAATCTACCTCAATATGCTTGGTTCGCTCATGAAACACCGGATTCGAGGCAATATGTATCGCTGCCTGATTGTCACAGTACATGGGAATGGGCAATTGCACTCGAAATCCTAGCTCCTCAAGAAATGATCTCAGCCAAACAACCTCACATGTAGTATGAGCCATAGCACGATATTTTGCTTCCTCACTAGACCTTGCAACCACAGTTTACTTCTTACTCTTCCAGGTAACTAGGTTGCCACCAATAAAGGTAGTCTATCAAATGATGACCCTGCCCAATCTGCATCAGTAAACGCCGCAACACGCAGATGACCATTGGAACGGTAAAAGAAGCCACGTCCAGGATGAGCCGTATTATACTTCACAATGTGAATACAAGCTTCCCAATATGGAAGACGAGAAGCAGACATGAACTGACTCACCACACTAACTGCAAACGAGATATCAAGATAAGTATTGGTAAGATAATTCAACTTACCAACCAAGCGAAAACTCCACCCCCTGATCAACGCAAAGTTTGACATTAGGATCCATTGAAATCTCCACAGGTTGGGCTCCTAACAAACATGTCTCTTCCAGAATATCCAACACATATTTCCCCTGGGACAAACTAATCCCATCCTTAGACCTTGCTACCTCAATACCCAAGAAATACCGTAGCTTACCCAAGTCTTTAGTGTGAAACTAACTATGTAAGAATTGTTTTAGCTTTTCGATCCCTTTCTGATCATCTCCAGTAATAATAATATCATCAACATAGACAATGAGAAATACTTTCCCTCGAGCTGACATAAGGGAAAATATAGAATGATCTAAGTGACTTCGACGCAAGCCAAACCTCAAAATAGCCTCACTAAACTTACCAAACCATGCTCTAGGGGATTGCTTAAGTCCATAAAGTGCCTTGCAAAGACGACATACCTTATGATGCTCACCCTGAGCAACAAACCCATGTGGTTGCTCTATATAGACTTTCTCCTTGAGCTCGCCATGGAGAAATGCATTTTTGATATACAACAGCCAACCAAGATTGGCCGCAAGAGAAATAAGAATCCGCACAGAGCCAAGCTTGGCAACAAGAGAGAACGTGTCGGAATAATCAACACCATAAGTCTGGGTGTAGCCTTTAGCAACCAGGCGAGCTTTGTGACGCTCAACAGTGCCATCAGGAAGGAAGATACTTGACAGTATAGACCCAACGACAGACAACAGTAGATTTCCCAGCAGGAAGAGTAACCAACTCCCATGTGCCATTAGTATGAAGAGCAGACATTTCTTCCGCCATAGTTGTTCGCCACTCAGACCAAGATAATGCCTCCTGAACAGGTTTAGGAACAAAAACGGAGGAAACAGTAGTAGTGAAAGCACGAAGGGATGGAGAGAGATGAGTATAAAAGTTAAACCAAGAAATAGGATGAGAAGAGCTTGAGAAATTAGAAAAACCATATTTTACCGATGGACGACGATGCTCACGAGTCGGATAACGAGGGGCTGGCGGATCCGGCGACAGGGGAGAAGACATAGGCGTGGGCACTGAGAGGTCGGCAGACTGGAGTGGATTAGGAGGCGAAGGCGGAGGCGGAGGAGGAGGCGGAGGCTGAGGCTGAGACGGTGCTAGTGCCGGGAATCGACGAACATATACCTGCAAATGGTTAGGTGAAACAGTGCCAGTAGGAACAGACATAGGTAATACAGACTCAAGGTGAAGAAGGTCGGTGGTAGTAACAAGATCCGAGTAATATGGCAATGACTCATTGAACGTGACATCAGCACAGACAAAGTGACGACGTAAAGAAGGAGAGTAACAACGATATCCTTTCTGGGTGTGTGAGTATCCCAGAAAGATACACTTAAAAGATCGAGGATCAAGTTTACTCCTATCAGGGTCAAGAGCGTGAACATAACAGGTACACCCAAAAACGCGAGGAGGGAGAGAGTGGAGAGGTTGACCAGGAAATAACACTGTATGGGGAACCTGACCACCTAAAACCGTTGAAGGCATACGGTTGATTAGGTAACATGCAGTGAGAACGGCGTCACTCCAATAGGACTTAGGGACCTGCATTTGAAATAATAGAGCACGCATAACCTCAGATAAGTGCCTAATCTTGCGCTCAGCAACTCCATTTTGTTGTGGAGTCCGAGAGCATGACGATTGGTGAACAATGCCATGATCAGCGAAAAACTGAGAAAGTAGATGGTGAAAATATTCGCGAGCATTATCTGAACGAAATATCTTAACAGAAGTATCAAATTGGGTTTTGACTTCCATGTAAAAAGTTTGAAAAACTGATTTCAATTCAGATCGCTCTTTCATTAAATAAAGATATGTGATACGAGAAAAATCATCCACAAAAATAACGTAATACTGAAAACCAGAAACACTGGGCACATGAATAGGCCCCCAAATGTCTGAATGAACTAACTGAAAAGGACATGACGCACGACGCTCAACCCTAGGTAAAAAAGTGACTCGACGGTGTTTACTAAACTCACAAGTCTCACAGACCAACTTATTAATGGAACGACAGGAGGGCACAAGGTGCTTCAGATTCTGAAGAGAGGGATGACCAAGACGACAGTGCTGTTGGTAGGGAGATTCGGATGTCTGAAGAGCTACAGGTTGAGGATCAGTCAGGTAATATAGGCCACCTCGCTCAGTGCCCCCACCAATCTTCTTCCCCGTCTTGAGATCCTGAAAAACACAACCATGAGGAAGAAATGTGATGGAACAGTTTAAAGATTTTGTAAGGCGGCCCACAGATAGAAGATTAAATGGTAAACGAGGAACATGTAAAACAGATGACAAAGTAAGAGAGGAAGTGACAGGGACAGAACCAAAACCAGTAACAGCCGTGGTAGAGCCATCAGCCAAGGTAACATGAGATGGTCTACCAACTGGTTGCCGATCAAAGAAAATAGATGTACCAGTCATATGATCAGTGGCACCTGAGTCAATAACCCAAGGAGAGGAAGAAGATGAGGCAACACAAGCAACAGATGTACCGGTCTGAGCGAGCGTAGCAGTGGAAGATCCTGTCTTATCCTGAAATGACAAAAAGCGTTGGCACTCCTCAGCTGGAACAGCTACACTATTGGCAGAAGATTGAGTAAACTGTCCAGTATCTTGAGAGCTAGCAACCTGATGAGCCTGGGGAAATCCATGAAGATTGTAACAGAACTCTACCGTATGATTTGTTCCCCAACAATGAGTACAAAATCTAGAATCACGACCGCGACCGCGACCACCTCCCCCTGATATGCGACCCCCACGTGTATCAAAAACAGAATCACGGCCACCTAAGCCACGACCAAAACCACGGCCTCCACGGCCTCCAAAGTCACGACCACGACCACCAAACCCAGACTCACGGCTGCGACCACGACCACGGCTAACAGAGAAAATAGAGCCGTCAGAAATAGTAGAACTCAAAGCAGAACGGCTAGAAGTCGGAGCAGAAATAGACGACGACTGCCGGAGACGACTGAATACCTCGCTGAGGGAAGGTAAGTCACGACTCCCCAAAATCTGATTACCCACAGGACCAAAATCAGATGATGCACCAGATAAGAAACGAGTAACCCGCATGCGCTCACGCTGGCGCCGCATAACCTGAATATCAATAGATAGTGGCTCACAGATATCTAATTCATTACAAATGCGCCGGAACTTGGCATAATAATCTTCAAAAGAATCAGCACCCTGAGATATATCAAAGAAAGACCGATGAAGGTCATATGTGCGACGGAGATTGTCGACACCTGAATATAATTCTTTTGCCTGGGTCCACACCTCTTTAGCGGTATCACAAAACATCAGCGTACTGGCAACCTGTTCTATTATACTATTCCATAACTCTGAACGAACACGGGCATCAACAGCTTTCCATGCCCTATATGTGGGGCTATCAGTTGCAGGAGGTTCATCAGTCAAATAGGAATCCTCAGACTGACCCATATAATACACCTCAACAGCTTTAGCCTAAAGAACATAATTGCCCCCATTTAACGGTGTTGAGGTAATAGGGCGCCTCTCGCGAGACCAAGAACCACTCAATGAGCTACCAACAAGAGTAGAAGCAGAGTTAGAAATAGTACCAGACTCAGAATCCTTCTTCTGTTCAGACATTTTACCGGTCAACGGAGAGGCTACAACCAATAACTAGTAAATAACCAGTACGCAACCAAATCAATACCAACCAAGCGGAATATCAATAACTACTGATCGATAACATCAATTAATATACTAACACCGTCACCAAACTGCATCGGTACCCAACATCAGCAACTCCAACATAACAGATCCGTCACAACTAATAGCTGCAGACTCCGTAAATCAAAGCGAACAACAACTGAACCCAATTGCATAAACAGTAACAAATAGCATCCGGAAGACGATAACGTATGAAAAGGTGAGCAAATAAGTAGTCAAAGACACAATACTAGAGGCAGATCAGCAACAGAACAAGAATAGCAAGGTGATGAACAGTACCGACGATGAACAGTAATCGGTGAACAGTACCGGCCGTGAACAGTAATCGGTGAACAGTACCGGCCGTGAACAGTAATCGGTGAACAGTACGGCGGTGAACAGTATCGGTGAACAGTACGACGGTGAACAGTGCGCGGGAACAGTAATCGGTGAGGTAGAATTAGGGTTAGGGTTAAGGCAGAGGCTAGGATTAGGATTAGGATTTTAAGACTTATGTACAGAGGCTAGGGTTTAGGCTAGGGTTGTGGTGGTTTAGGATTAAGGTTAAGATCCTGCTCTGATACCATGTTGTAAGAGAGAGTAAAGGAAAAGTGTATAGGGTGTTAACTTACCCTAACACATAAAGAGCTTTATTTATATTATGTCGAGACCCATTACATAACATGACTACCCGATGTGGGACTAAACTATTCTAACAGAAACCACAAGGGGCGTTTAGGCTAGGAGCCTGAGACTGAAGCTCTGATAGTACTCATCCTACGTAGCCTTCTTATTCTTTATCTCTTATCGATTCCCCATGGAGAAGAGGAAAATAACATACGAGCATTCACTTATCAAAAAACATACGAGCATTCATTAGTTGGACCCTTCATACTGCTTCATGAGTGTCATGGCATTGTAAACGGGGAGAGCCTATGCTGGAAAATGGAGCTCGTAACAATGCATCTTCATTGACCATTCTTTCCTGTTTTTGGGTTATTGGCCTTCTGCCGGCCCTTTTTCCATAAAAACTCCAGTTGTGGATACGTGACAGACGAGCACCAACCTTTATTTTCCCTAGGAAACCATACGCATTTGACTGTTTTGAGTTCCTTTCCTTGAAAAGGCTATCCTTTCAACGTAACTTATCTCTTGCATTAGGGCTTTTCTCTTTTCCTCCTCTACTTTAAGAACTGCTGAGGAAATTCTCTGAGCCAATATGTAACTGTCACTTGTGATGGTTCTGCTCCCCTCTTGACTTCATGAATTCACACCTTTGTTCTAATTTTTCCACGTACAGAGTGAGAAGGGAGGGGGGCACGTGGTAAGGCAAGGTGTTAAGTGAGTCCCTGTAAGAAGAGGAAGAAGAATCAAGAGCTTCAGAAGCTGATATTTCCTCTTCTGGTGTTTTCATCTCTCTGAAAATGCTACTATGTTCCTCCCCTGTCATCATGGAAAACAAAGACATGCACATTAGTAATACTGATAAGGACAAGGACAACCAAGCAAGATATGCAAAGTTTTCCCTGTTTTTTCGGTAATTAACGCTGGTGTCTCAACCCAGCTTGCAAGCACCTAAGACTAATCCCTACGGCCCTTGCCAGAGCTGTTTCAAAAGTTACCGGCAATGAGAATCAAAAGTTTTCCCCGGTGTTAAGTTGTGCCTTGAAATTGGGAAGATGATATTATTTCAATAAAATGAATACACATGTTTCTGTTCTCTGAGGGATTGGTACTAGGTTTTCTTGTAAATACACACGGCAATCTATGACAAAGCGACTCATATCTTTGTGGCCAAAGTGATTTTCAATTCAGATGAAGCAAGGCGAATCGGCCTAGGTAATCCCTCACCCTTGTTTTAAGCCTTTCACGAAGGCATAAATTTCCTTTATCAAGTTTTTGTTGAATAGTGTTAGCCCAAAGGTTTTTATGAATACCTTGTTGATTTTGATGATAACAAATATATTTTATTGAAGAAGAAATATAATTAATATTGTGATATTTGGTACTCATTTGAGTTAATATTTACTTTGTAGGATTTGGTTGAAGTACACATGGACACATTGCTACACCAAATCGCTATCTCAATAGCCAAGATAAATTGAAAGGAGGAAGATTAAGGACAAATCTTCTCCTAACTTAATTGGCTAGAGAATGATTCAAATGAAAGAAAGTATTGGGTGATAATTTTGTGAGATTAAATTTCCAACGGCTAGTGGAAATTCCCATGCACATGCATTTCAGTGGAAAAATGGAAACTAGATAATTGATTGATTGGAGAATATTGAGGATGGAGAAAGTAGAAGATATATTTTCGGGAAACAAGAAAGGAGCTGATTAATTACTTGATTTGTGGAAGGAGCCTATTCTTCCCAACGGCTACTAATCTTCAACAGTCAAATGGGGCTTCATTCTTGAAGGATATATATACTCGTGTGTCGAAGGAAGAAAAGCAGGATGATCTCTTGAAGAAAAATTACAGTGAGCTACTCTTGAATATCCGTTAATCATCTCTAAAGCCTTATCTTGAATATCTTATTACACTAGTTTGAGTGTTGTTCTTGAGCATCAATTGTAAAAGGGATTGTACACCCTTATTCGTATTCTTGAGAGAATTATCTTTTTGTGAGTGGTTTTGGAGAGAAAATCACTTGAGGGTTAGGTGTTGCTAGCACCGGAGTCAAAACTAGTTGGGTTAGGTGTGACTAGCACCGGAGTCAAAATTAGTCGGAGCGATTGGGGATAGATTGCTCGTTGTAAAGGTTGTCTAGCACCCGCAAAGCTAGAAGATTGTAACTATTGGAGATAGTGCAGCAAATCCCGAGTTGGACACTTGGGGAGTGGACTAGGCCGTGAAGTTGCGGACCGAACCACTATAAATCCTTGCGTTTGATTCTCTCTTCCCTACTCTCTTTATTTTCAGTTTTGCATATCAATATTGCATGAGTAGAATAGTATATCATTGAAATTGGAATTGTGGTTGAATAGATTAAAATTGGTTTTTAAAATTCCGCGTTATATTTGAGATACCCAATTCACCCCCCCTCTTGGGTTGCTATTTGGGCCAACAATTGGTATCAGAGCAAGGCTCTAAATATATTTGACTTAATCGTCTGAGGGTAAGATCTATGGCAACCCCTTATGGCACCTTCCTTCCCGAGGGCCAATCGAGCAATAGACCTCCTTTATTTAGCGGGTCTAACTATAATTATTGGAAGGCTAGAATGCGTATTTATATTCAAACTGACTATAAGTTGTGGAGAGTTATTATTGATGGGCCGCACCGTCCTACAAAAACCGTAGATGGAGTTGTAGTACCGAAGGAGGAAAAGGAATGGAATGCTAGTGATATTACTGGAATTGAATTAAATGCTAAAGCTATGAATCTGCTATATTGTGCTTTAGATCCTAATGAGTTTAATAGAGTCTCTGCATGTGAATCGGCTAAGGAAATTTGGGATAAGCTAGAAGTTACGCATGAGGGTACTAGTCAGGTAAAAGAATCAAAAATTGACATGCTTGTTCATAAGTATGAATTGTTTAAAATGCAGCCTGATGAATCCATCTCTGACATGTTTACACGCTTTACTGATATTATTAATGGCTTGAAATCTCTTGGAAAGTCTTACTCTAATGTTGATCTTGTGAGAAAGATTCTCAGGTCATTACCAAAGCAATGGGAGCCAAAAGTGACGGCAATAATTGAGGCCAAACAAGACCTCACAAATTACAGCTTGGATGAGCTTTTGGGTTCTCTTATGACTCATGAAATCACGATGAATTTCGAAGATAAGGGAAGTCGTAAGAAAAAAGACCTTGCTTTTAAAATTTCTACTTCAAGCACATCAAGTGAAAGTGGATATGACTCCGAATCAAGTGGTGACGAAGATCTAGAGGTAATCACAAGAAAGCTCAAAAAGTCCATGAAAAGAAAAATACGAAGGGCAAAAAGAACTTTTGAAAAAGATGGTTCAAAAGGAGCGAATAGCAAGAAAAGTGACATCATATGCTATGAGTGTAAGAGGCCGGGCCATTTGAAATCACAATGTCCCGAAATCAAGAGGTCAATGAAAAAGGAAAAACGAAGAGCAATGCTTGCAGCATTGAAAGAAATTGATGTGAGTAGTTCCGAAGAAAATAGTGACCAAGAAATCACGAACCTATGCTTGATGGCACATGATGGCGATGAGGTAAATTCTAGTGATGCTTTTGATGATCAATTTGATTATAATGAACTGTTTGATGCATTTGAAGAATTGCACTCCGAGTTTAAGAAGTTGAGTTCCAAATATAAGTCTCTCAAAAAGACTAATTTTTCCCTCTTAGCTGAAAAGGACTTTTTGAAAAAGGAGAATGATGCCTTAAAGAAAAAATTGGAAAAGTCTCTTTTCCAAAAGAGATTGCAAATGATTTAGTATTTGAAAATAATTTGAGACTTGAAAATGATGTTTTGAAAAATGAAGTTGAGGATTTGAAAACTTCTCTTTATAAGTTTGTTCAAGGAAAAGAAAATTTGGATATGCTTCTTGGAAAACAAAGATGTGTTTTTGACAAAGCAGGCATCGGTTTTAATCCAACCAAAAAGCAAAAGTTTTATCAAACCTTGTTTGTGAAATCAACTTCTTCTCGTCATGCTTACACTACTTGCAACTACTGTGAAATGATTGGTCATTTATCATATTCTTGTCCTATTCGTAAAAATATTTGTATTGGAACGAAAAAGACATGGGTTCCTAAGCATCTTGTTACTAACCCTCCGGACCCAAGAAAATGTGGGTACCAAAGAACTACATATAATTTATTTTTGTAGATTGACATGAGCTCAAAGGCAAATGTTTGAAGATAATTTCTAGACAGCAGAAAAGATGAGTTACTGCGATTGAGTAAGCTCAAACAGATTGGTAGAGTCAACTCAGATTCGTATGGTATGATTATTAATTGTTAGTTGGCCAAGGTTCTAATCAATTTGAAGGTACTGTTTTTGATGAGTTAGCTATAGTTTATTTACTTTGCTAATTGAAAAGGTTTTTTTTAACTTTGGTGAAAATATCTTCTCCAAAATAAGTTGTTCTAAATGTTTTACAGTAACATGGCATGATTAATCCTTATTAAATTTACTACATATGTTAACGTGCTTATATCTTTAACAAATATTTAAAGTGGAGGCAGCCTATGAATTGTTTGTGAGCTTAAGTGATGGCTTAAGTGATGTGGTTTAACTTGTATAACTTACTTACTGCCGGGTTGATCTGCGATGCGATTTCGAGAATGCAAAACTGAAAGGAGTTTTCACCTCTATGACAATGATGATTTGTGGAGTATCGTGGACAAAAATTCTCCTAGTTTTTGTTGATGACTAAGGGGGAGAAACATTATAAAAGCTAAAAGGAGAGGATTCTATCAATTCTTCCCGTGCTCTTTTTGTTGATGACAAAGGGGGAGAAATATAGCGAAAGACAAAGGGGGAGAAAAAGCTCAAGCAAGGATGCATAAATTCAGGGGGAGTATCTTAATTCTTTTATTATAATTATAATTCTGAATTTATTTGAATAAAATGATTAATTGTTTGTCATCATCAAAAAGGGGGAGATTGTTAGCCCAAAGGTTTTTATGAATACCTTGTTGATTTTGATGATAACAAATATATTTTATTGAAGAAGAAATATAATTAATATTGTGATATTTGGTACTCATTTGAGTTTAATATTACTTTGTAGGATTGGTTGAAGTACACATGGACACAAGTGCTACACCAAATCGCTCTCTCAATAGCCAAGATAAATTGAAAGGAGGAAGATTAAGGACAAATCTTCTCCTAACTTTAATTGGCTAGAGAATGATTCAAATGAAAGAAAGTATTGGGTGATAATTTGGTGATTAAATTTCCAACGGCTAGTGGAAATTCCCATGCACATGCATTTCAGTGGAAAAATGGAAACTAGATAATTGATTGATTGGAGAATATTGAGGATGGAGAAAGTAGAAGATATATTTTCGGGAAACAAGAAAGGAGCTGATTAATTACTTGATTTGTGGAAGGAGCCTATTCTTCCCAACGGCTACTAATCTTCAACAGTCAAATGGGGCTTCATTCTTGAAGGATATATATACTCGTGTGTCGAAGGAAGAAAAGCAGGATGATCTCTTGAAGAAAAATTACAGTGAGCTACTCTTGAATATCCGTTAATCATCTCTAAAGCCTTATCTTGAATATCTTATTACACTAGTTTGAGTGTTGTTCTTGAGCATCAATTGTAAAAGGGATTGTACACCCTTATTCGTATTCTTGAGAGAATTATCTTTTTGTGAGTGGTTTTGGAGAGAAAATCACTTGAGGGTTAGGTGTTGCTAGCACCGGAGTCAAAACTAGTTGGGTTAGGTGTGACTAGCACCGGAGTCAAAATTAGTCGGAGCGATTGGGGATAGATTGCTCGTTGTAAAGGTTGTCTAGCACCCGCAAAGCTAGAAGATTGTAACTATTGGAGATAGTGCAGCAAATCCCGAGTTGGACACTTGGGGAGTGGACTAGGCCGTGAAGTTGCGGACCGAACCACTATAAATCCTTGCGTTTGATTCTCTCTTCCCTACTCTCTTTATTTTCAGTTTTGCATATCAATATTGCATGAGTAGAATAGTATATCATTGAAATTGGAATTGTGGTTGAATAGATTAAAATTGGTTTTTAAAATTCCGCGTTATATTTGAGATACCCAATTCACCCCCCCTCTTGGGTTGCTATTTGGGCCAACAATAGAAGTCACATCCCTACTGTCTGTCCACACTCCATTGTGGCAACCATATAAATAATATTTTGTGCTTGCTATTAGCATCTGCTTATTTCTGCTCGAAATCGATCTTTTATAATCATCATTCTCGATCACCTAACACGTCCTTATTGGTTGTTACACTATGATTGTTCTTGATCCTGTCTCAAAACTCGGCTGTGACGTTGGTTTATTAATTAGATGTCATTTTTCCGTTCATGTCTGAAAGGTCTAGTGCTATTGCCATTGTCTCTTTAGGCACGGGTATCCACTAGTTATCAATAATATTCAAAATCGAGTGTATATAAACTAAAATTTTTAAACTCAAACACTCAGGGAGCTGGGGCCCGGGGAACATAGCTCAGCCCTTGGTCGTGATAACTCTTAGCAGGCATCGTTGTTTTCCTGAGTACCATCCTCGAGTATAAATAAATTTACTAAATCTAGGGATAACGAAGAGCAAATTGTTCGTTTCGTTTCAAAGTAGAATTCTTTTAATTGGAAGAGCTCCACGAGCAAAGCACGTGCACATCTACTAGTACTATATACAGTTCAATGACAGCTATGTAATATATGTGCGGAGGATACACTTCAACCCTTTGAACTCCGAGCCACACTCTTTTTGAAATTGTAGTTTAGTGGGGTGTACACCCTTGTGTCTTGTAGTAATATTGTAGGAGTAGATTAGTCTTAATTAGGGAGGCTAATTCCAATAAAAGAAATCAACCAACTTGCTCGACATGTACCAAAAGCATTGTAAAAACCATTAACTTATTTATTATGAGTTTCAGTTGGTTTATTAAACAATAATGAGTTAATGTATAAGTAACAATTAGCTACAGAAAGGGGAATTGTTGGTGAAAATTCTTTTAGCGAGCAAACCCAGTGTACGAGGCTCCCTCCATTGCGGGGTTTGGAGAAGGGTTGATGTACGCAGTCTTACCTCTGCAAACAGAGAGACTGTTTCCGCGACTCAAAACCGTGATTTCCAGGTCACAATGGAACAACTTTACCGTTGCTTCAAGCCCGTCCTTCTAGTGAATTCTTTTAGTAGTTGCTTAAAATACTTCAACTTTTAGGATTCATGCTGATGATAGGAATAAAAAAATGTGCAAATAAAATAGGGTAAATTTCACTTACACCCCCTCGATTCTATTGACATCACACTCGCATCCCATTTAATGGCTGTGATTGACCCATTTTACAATCTAACGGTCTATATTTACCAGGGGCATCTTAAAATAATCCCGGTGATCTGAGAGAATTGGGGAGCCGAAAGATTGAGCCAGTATCTCGATAATTTTGAATTACTGAAAGAGTGTTTAAGTCGTCTAAAGGAAATTATTTTGCACTCCATATTTTCGTGAATGCACTTTCAAGTTGTCTTTTAGTGTTTTAGATTATACACACAAAAACCCACTATAACACAAAATTTGGAGTGCACTTATATAAAAGTGAGGTGCAAAAATTATTTTCCCAAACTAAAGTTTGAACTAACTTGATTTATTTTTTTTATTTCGAGCTAGACATATAAAAGAATATATATGAGTAGAACTTAAAAGAAATTCAGAAATGACAATATACAGCAAAAAAAAGTTGTTGGGTTTGAATTAGTTTTGTCTTTAGTGAAAATTTTAATTTTAGATTGGATTTTTACTTTTTAAATTTCTCTCCTCGTTATAGATGACTAATTAAAAAAATTGACACAAAACTAATAATCTAGAAAAAAAAAAGATAAAATAATTAATATTGTCCTAATGGAGCCTAAGTTACAGTGCCTTCTTCAAAGCCGTGGGGTGAGGTAATCACACAAAAGCTGGATAGGTTGGTGTTGGAGACTATCATTAGGTTAGAATGGTGGAGATACAAGAAAAGAGATGTAGAGACCCGTAAATTTCCTATTTAATTTTAATATTGTAGTAAAAAGAAAATAAAAGAAAAGGAAATGGTGAAAATGGCATGAAAACGAATGTGGGGTTATTTGTGCAAGGTTTGGAAAGTTCGGGGTGTGGGTGTGATTTGTGCATGTGTGTGGCGTGTATGTATGCCAGGAGAACTTTTCTTTTTTTTCATTTTTACATTGCATCTCATCTCTCTCACGATCTCTCTCACTCTTTCACCCAAAAACCCACCTAATCTCTCAAAACCCACAACAATCACTCTCAACTCCATCATCTAAGTGCGTATCCAGGCTCGTATCGCGTTAGATAGGGCTTGGTTTGGTGTATTGTTGCTTGGTTTAGGACTCCGGAAGTTAGGGCTTGCACAATCTCCTTGATTTCCGTTTTTGGATACTCGAGGTAGGAAATTCTACCTTTCTTTATATGTTATTTGGGTCCTCCAATGTCTTATTTGAGTATTTCCATGCTTTGTTTGAACTTATATTGATTGTTGTTTGGTCTGGATCAAAATCTGTTATCTGATAAAAAATTGCCAAAATTCCGGACTTCTACCGGTAGGACTTTTCTTTCTACCGGTAGAATCTTGTCCTCGTAATAAGGTGTGCTCTCTATTTTGAGTTTGTACCGGTAGAATTTGTTCCCTACCGGTAGGATTATAATTTTTCTACTTTTTTTTTTGAACTCTACCGGTAGAATTCTTGTGAACCAAAGTGTTGTACCCCTGATTCTGAATTGTACCGGTAGGTGCCCATCTCCTACCGGTAGGTAATCTGCCAAAAACTTAAATCTCCCAGTTGCATTGAAGTCCCATTCTCTTTCAAAGACTTAAGTCATGCCTTGATTTATAATATTACTAGAAATTGTCCGTGCCTGAAGGCACGGCGCAACACATTGAACATGACTAAAATCAAATATCGAAGAGTGTAATTTTGGCCAAAATGAAATAGTCAAAACAAAAGTTACAGACACCAACAAGTTCAACACCAAAGAAATGAACGTCGCATAGGTTCAACACCAAAGAAATGAATATAGCATAGACGGACATCAAAATGCATGCTCCATTTCTCTACTTTGAAAGGAGAAACAAATCCTCTATATCTAATTAACCAAAAAAAAACTAACCAACCCCATCATTTCAAGAAGGAAAAAAAAGTTAATAGAAAAGAGTACATTACGAAAGAAAGTTATTTGGTGTGGCTACAAATAGAAACTAAAATCAATGCCTTCACAAAGGGAGACAAAGGAGGAGTTGAGCCGCTCTATCCTAGTGGACGGTGCAGTTACCATATTCGTGACTTAATCACATACAGCAACTTGCCCTCCCCCACTTCGATATGAAGAGAAAGCTAAGGTCCTTCAGCCTCCATCTCTATGTAAACTTGTTACCGAGAGCATGAAATGCAACCTTCAATCAAACAATGCCTGAATCAAACGCCAATTAATAAGTAGTTAGACGTCCAAGCAACATACTTGAAGATCTCCCAAAAAGGTGAGTGACTTTTCTAAAAATGGTGAGAGAGTTTACAAAAGTAAATGACTGTAACAAATAAAATTATATTACCAAGCTTGTAGAGGCATCCAAATATACCATCAATGGCTCTCCAGATATACCATCATTCACACAATCCAAAATCAGGGCACCACACAATCAGTTCAAAAGTCTTTTAAATGTTTTAGAACAAAAAGAGGATTTCATATCAAGAAGTTAAGAGATGAGGCTACAATTCTGTCTATTTGTTTATTACCACAGTATATTTGTGACTTAATCTCATACAACAACTTGCCCTCCCCCACTATGATATGAAGAGAAAACTAAGGTCTTTCAACCTCCATCCTCTACGTAAACTTGTTACTGAGAGTATGAAATGCAACATTCAATCAAACAATGCCTAAATCAAACGCCAATAATTAAGATCCTAACGGAATAATAGAAACCAGACATTTAGCTACGCTACGAATATGATATTGCCCTTGCCTATGGCACTACAACAACAATCCAATGTTGGCCCACGCATTGCTCTAGTGAGCACAATATGACCTCAACATATGTCCTACATATCATCTGAAGTTAACCAATGCAAGTTTGTTAGTAAAAATAAAGCACATCCCAAGTCAATATATCACATCTCATTTAACTACGACAAACAGAATGAACTACAACTAATGTCACAAAAATGAAGCTAAAAGATCAAATCATAATTTTTGTCAACATCAAATTCTAGTAATCCACGTCAAAGAAAATAGAGAAAGGAAGGTATGAAAAAATTGGAGAGAAATTAGCTTATAAGAAAAAAATAATGCAATTTTTGTTTCTTACCATATGAACTTGCAAGATATACAAAATAGCATCCATTCAATATTCAAGAAAATATAGTCTCTTCAAATGCATAGATCTCCACAAACCCAAATGCATCAAAGAGATACCAATGCATACTTTAAAAGAGAAAAAAGAGATACCAGTACATTCAACTTGATACTAATTTGAAACATAACAGGTTTACAAATTGATCTTAGTAATGGTGCGTCAAAATGAACAAAAACAAATTCTCTTCACTTCGTCCCCTACTTTCCCATTGGAAACATAAAAGTTCAATGTTACAGAACCACGGTCAAATAAAGAAGAATACTGCAATAACTAATGTACAGAATTACCTTGTCTTTTTTCAACATCGACATGTTCATAAATCATAACCAATGAACATGATACCCCTTCAGCCAATAACCATGAACCGTCTAACCTTCTCCTCCTTGATCCAATCCACCGACAAATCTGTTCTTTTCAATAAAGCAACAACTCCTTATACAATGAAGCGCAACAAAGAAAGAAAACATATGATAAACTCTTCTCTCTCTTTTTCTGATCAGCAAGCATATGATAACTCAAAACTAACAGCGGGAGGAGATAGAGAGCAATTCAATTAAAATATGTAAGTCAAAGAAAGAAGAGATTCAAGAGAAGGTAGCACTAGAAGAATATATATATCTTATCTACTTAGAACTCTCAAATGTCGTTAACCTTGCAGAATGGACCAGTTCAAAAGGATATCAGTAACCTGCAAAACTTAATACTGTGAGGTAGATATGATTTGGAATGAACTTAATAACTAAATTAATGGTATTTACTATAAGGGGGAAGCCCCAACTCCCAACCTCATTATTTCTGCTGGATGTTAGTTACGTTTGAAAAGAACCTAGGCATGTTTTTTGTTAAGATGAAACTACAACAACTGTGTATGGACCAAAATTGGAATCGAATAATCTATTGACTATAGTCTACCTCGTATCAAAGATGAAACTCTACAACAACGGTGTATGAGAGACTATAGTATGGCAGACATACTACACCACAGTAAAACATATACACCACAGTAAAATACACACATTCAAGTGCCAGCAAAATAGACATTTTCTGTCGGTCACCTAGCAGGACATTCTACCAAACACCTAGTAGGCGTTCTCTTCTTATGGTTTTGAGACATGCTATAAAAACCGACCTGAACCTATGTATATATGTGGTTCAAGATGCAACAAAAACAAAATAAATGATCACTGTTGAATCACTTGACGTAGAATACCAATAAAACAACTAATTAGATTAAAACAACTAAACGAAATCATTCTCATGCAGTAGTAAAATAATTATAGACCCATATAAGGGGTCAATTCGATGCGCATGATAGACCCGTATAAGGGGTCAGTTCGATACGCAAAATTTAAAGTAGAAAGTTTGAAAATTTCTAAACCATATTCCAAAACATGTTCTTCTGATCAACAACTAATAGCATGTGCTTATGCAATATGTGGTTTTTGAGAACAAAGAGAACTGGGGAAAGAAAAAAAAAGAGGATTCAACGTGGATAAAGAATAAAGAACTAATTCTAAATAACTCATTTTTTGATTCACATCCTTCAGAACCGTTCAAAAAATAGAGAGAACAAAGAGTCATACCTGTGGAGAGAAAACTGGAGAGAGGGCGAGAGTGAGGGGGGCGGATAAGAGAACTGGAAAGAAAACATTTAGGAAAAGAGAGATCATTACGAAAAAATGGAAATTTGGAATAGGAAATAAACAATGAGAATAAATCATTTAAACAAAATCGACTTAACTAAAAATACATTAATTACCAAAAATTCATTTAGCATGTCTTTCAATGCCCCAATATAAATCATTACATATATTCTCTTTCAATGCACGGGCATGTTCAGAAATCATTACAAAAAATGCTTGTATATCCAAAACTCCAGTCCTAGTCTACCCAATTGCTCATAAATCATTACAATCCTAGCGAAACATGCATGCTAAGAAACAAAACAAAAAAATTTGAGCGTATTTTTTGGAAAAAATACTCATGGTTGTGATTATTTGGTTGTCCACACTGATAGTTTTTAATTTTCTTTCCAGTCATTTGGTTTTCCGTTTGTTGTTTTTGATTCTATAATTTTAAGAAAAGAACTGAAGAAAAAACAAATTGCTGCAAGATTTTGAAAAGAATTTAACCAAAAATAATTTCGCTTGGGAAAAATAGAAGAGTTGGTTAATTCAGAATATGTGCAAGATTTGAAAAAGATTTAACCAAAAATTAATTTCGCTTGGGAAAAACAGAAGAGTTGATCTATTAAGAATATGTGCCTAGGAATTTCTAATAGAATATACTCCATATAACATTCGTAAATCAAAATAAGCATATAACACATCAATAAGTAAGCAAGGGTTTAGAAACCGAGCGTATTTTTCGGAAAAACAAATGAGAACGAAAGAGTCATACCTGTGGAGAGAGAACTGGAGAGAAGGCGAGAGTCACGGAGCCAAGAAAGAGAACTAGAAGAAAACACCCCACCATTGTGATCCGTATTTTCACTGAAGAGAGGGCGAGAGTGAGGGAGACAGGAAAGAGAAGTGGAAAGAAACGATTAGGAAGAGAGAGAGAGAGAGAGAGAGAGAGAGAGAGAGATTCGTTCACCCAGATTTCATTACGGAAAACGGAAAATGAGAATCAAACGGCAATTTCAAGCATCCATAATACAAAACAATGAAATTGGTTTAGGAACAAAATAGCAATTATTGCCGTAAATTTGGAATTGCCTTTGATTGGCACTTTGATTTGCCTTCTTACCATAAATTATAAAGTGCCAATTTATGGTTTGCAATTGTTGCCGTTTTTAACGTTTGTCAATTTATGGTTTAGGAATAGAATAGCAATTGTTGTCAATTTCAACTTTGCCTTTGCCCTTTTTGCATTGCCGTATAGGAGATGAATAACTGGGAAATCGTTTATTGCCGGGTATTAGAATGGAAATGAATAAAGGGCTAGGATTTATGCAAAGAAATGTGTGTTAAATTAAGCGGCCAAGATTTATGTAGGAAAAATGTGTGGGCCACCACACCGTCGCAAATTGTATTATAGATTATATATATAATAAGATTAGAAACCGACAGCCATGCTTGTTATTGGGATCAACGTGAAATGCATCTTGGCTTATTTAAATTGGTGGGACCATGAGGTGATAAGAGTGGGTTTCTGGCATGACATTGGTATGAGCGATACACTTGAGTACGTTAACAACGCGCGAACAATCGGGGACCATCGACGGTTGGGTGCCTGGCAGGGGATATCAGGGTTCCATAATTAGCCTGGCAAGAGCTAATGCTCAAAATAATTACTCAAGGCCTAACCTTCATGGTGGGTGCTTGGCAGGGGATATCAGGATCCCATAATTAGCCTGGCAGGAGCTTCGGCTCAAACACACAGACGACATGATATGTTGAGACATAAATTGAACGGATATGATTATCAGTTGAATAAAAGAAAGATTGGAGATCTTGGGACTCTTGTTTATGAAAGTTGTGCTTCCTTCGTTGTCTTGATTTCCCTTCATTTGTTCGTTCGTCCCGCTCATTTGCATATAGAGTTTGCGTAGATTTTTCTATTGGACTAGTGTAGCTCAAGCCTTATACTATTTTCAGGTGCTAATCCAGAACCATAGCTTACATCTCTGGAGTGCTTGATATGTGGACATTGCTTTTGAAAGCTAACCAAAGGAGTTACTTATCCATCTTTGTAAATTTCTTTTGAAAGTTGTATTTGTAACTAAAATTGTAATTCTTTTGACTTTGAATATTGTATCAATTAATTCTCTTTTGGAATTTGATACTTATGATAATTTGAGGCCGTCGAGCCGATGCTGTAATATTTTGGAACCTTATGGACATGGGAGTACTGTTATGGAAACGTGAATACGGTGATCATTTTGGGTATCGTACGGATATTTGTGAGTATTTTATTATGGAAATCATTTATAATTATGTTAAAAATCGAAGACGTGACAAGAGAAAAGGAGATGATGAGAAAGTGTTCATAAATTTATCAATTTCTTGTTGTTTAGTATTTGTTAAACTAAGGATAGTGTTCTTATAGGTGAATGCATTTGTCCTGCTGCTTGGTACTTACAAAATGTTAGGTTGAATGCTCCTTATCGTGATGCCCTTGTGTTATGTGTCATTTTAATCTTTTTATTCATCTTCAAAGATTAATAAAATCAATATTTTTGTATTGTTCAAAAAAACAAATGAACTCTCATACAATCACAACGCGCGGAGGAGGACCATGATTTTATAGAGTAAAAGGGTAGTCAATGTGATTTCAGTAGAATAGAGGCGGCATCCTTGAAATTTACCAATAAGATGGAGTAGTAATTAAATTAAATATGCCCACCAAATGGTGTTCGGCGTTTGGACTTTTAAACAAAAACTATATATGATATATCAGTGGTATTGTTTTTGCCAAACGATATACAACAATAGGGGTTCAGAGACTATATATATATCTATAGCCCTGAAACTCCAAACCTGCTTCCCGTGAAACTCGAACCTTGGTCACCACAGGGAAGAGAAGAGAACAAACCACTTATCCTATATTGCGGTATTTTACACATGTATTCTTTTGGTAATGACATGTTGTGGTAAGAAAATGTCAATTTTTTGTGTTGTCATAACAATTGTGATTATGTTATATAATTTGTGGTTTTGTACACATACATTAGGTTGGAGTATAAGGATTATAGATTCTGGTACGAATAATGTGATTACATAATAACAATATTTTTTAACAGAAATTCAACAAGTTAATTTTAAAGTAGAATAAATTCAAAATCGTAATTTAGAAAACAAAAAATTGAAATAATGAAAAATACAAATTGTCATAACTTAGATATATAGTATACCCTGTGTACCATAACATTGCCCTAATACCACTGCTACATCATTCTAATGACAATTTTATGTATCATATATAGCTAGTGGCACTACAAAGAAAAACAGAATTGACGACCACAAATTTAGTCGGCAAATGTCACATTTTAGTCAGCATAAGGAATTGCCGACTAAAAATCTGGTCGGGAAGTTTTCACCGGTGAATGGAACGCGGGAAATGTATTTACAGACCAAAAAACATCTAGTCGGGAAATGTGGTACATTTACCGGCTAAAGGATTTAGGGGCTGTTTGATAAAACTGAAAACTGAAACTGAAAGCTGAAAAATTAAGTACTGGAAATTGAATGCTGAAATTTTTAAGCTGAAAAACTGTTTGATAAATATATTAAGTACTGAATTAAAAAAATGATGAATTAATTTTGTTCCAATTCTATCTTAATTTACTAACGGCCACAATATACTTTTGGTAATGGTGGTGGAGGAGTGGTGGAGGTAGTAGGAGTGCTGATAGTGGTGGAGTGGTGGAGTGGCGGGTGGTGGTGATGGTTGTGATGATAGTGGTGGAGTGGTGGAGGTGGTGGTAAATGATGGTAGTGGTGAAGTGGTGGTGGTGGTGGTGGTGGAAGAAGTGGTGGTGGTGTAGTGATGGTAGCGGTGGGGGAGTGGCGGTGGTGGTGATGGTGGTGGGGTGGTGGAGGTGGTGGTGGGAGCAGTGGTGGTGGTGTAGTGATGGTAGTGGTGGTGGTGATGGTTGTGATGATGGTAGTGGAGGTGGTGGTAGGAGGGGTGGGGTAATGATGGTAGTGGTGGAGTGGTGGTGGTAGTAGTGATGTGGTGGTGGTGATGGTGGAAGAAGTGGTGGTGGTGATGGTAAGAGCGGTGGTGGTGGTGTTGTAGTGATGGTAGTGGTGGTGGTTGTGGTGGAGTTGTGGTGGTGGTGGAGTGGTGGAGCTGGTGGTGGTGATGTGGTGGTGGTAGTCGAGGAAGTGGTGGTGGTGGTGGTGGTAGAGCTGGTGGTGGTGATAGAGCTGGTGGTGGTGGTGGCAGTGGAGGAAGTGGTGGTGGTGGAGTTGGTGGTGGTGATGTGGTGGTGGTGGTAGTGGAGGGGGTGGTGGTGGTGGTGATGTGGTGGAGGAGGAGTGGTGGTAATGGAGGTGGTGGTGGTGGAGTGGTGGAGGTGTTGGTGGAAGTGGTTGTGGTGGTGGTATGACGGTTGAATGTAAGTACACAAAAATTCAGTCAGAATTAAGTAGCTCAAAGCTACTTAATTTTTTTTCAATTTTTTAGCCTATATTTTAAGTGGAACTTAATTTGTTAAGTAATATGAAATGTGGTTATTAAACCAACTGAATCACTTATTACTTAATTGATTCAGTATTAAGTGCCAAATTTGGGTTATCAAACAAGCCCTTAGTCAGGGAATCTATTTAGTCCGTAAATTAGGACGATTCATGGACTAAATTTTTAACGAGCGATTGTATTTTAGTCTGTGATTGTATTTAGTCGGTAAATTACCACATTAAACCAACCAAATTTTTTAAGTCGTGGAATGTATTTAGTTGTCAAATTAGGACAATTAACCGACTAAATTTTTAGTCGGCAAATTACCAACCGACCAAATTTTTTAGTTGGGGAATGAATTTGATTTATTGAATTTTTAAATTGAAAAAAAAATGATATTCACCGAATGCTATTTAGTAGACGAATGCACATATTTATGAGAGTCTAATAACCAACCAACTGTTTTTAACATTGAAATTCCAACAATAATTCATTCATAACTTACTAAACAACCTGAATCCAAATTTCCAAAGAGCTTTCCTATCTGCAGAGACGATTTGCAGAAAATCACGCAGAGACAAACGCGTTTGGCCCCATTTCGGGTCCCGAAAAAATCTAGAAAAATATCCATAAATTTTTGAATATTATTTTATGGGTCCCTGTAAAAAATCAGCTCTAGTGGATATCGATAAGTATTACTTTTGGATTCGTAGGGGCGAACTGATTTTTTACAGGGCCCCATAAAATAATATTCAAAAATTATAGATATTTTTCTAGATTTTTTCGGGACCCAAAATGGGGCCAAACGCGTTTGTCTCTGCGTGGTTCTCTGTAAATTGTCTCTGCTGTTAGAATTTTTAATTTCGAAAACGCAAAATTACTAAGAACGGAAAATTGGTCTAAAGTCCTTAATACGAGTCTAATTGGCCAATTAGCCCACGCTAAGTTTGTATACGGTGTACAGTCCATTGATTTAACAATAATAGTGCCGAAGGTCCTGTAATGGACAAAAATACCCTGGGAATAAATGATCGTGCGCCCCTCTCTCTCTTTCTATCTCGCCGCATGGCCCCATCTCTCCATCTTTATCCGTCTCTCCCTCAAGAAATTCTTCAATGCCGAGCGGGCACGAACAGCTGGTGCTGAACACGCATCTAGGCCATCCAAACGTGTTTTGGACGACCCAGATGTATTTGGGCTTGAGGGGGTATTTTAGTAATTTTACACTTAAAAATTACCCAAACAGATCTGAACCGGCCGAGATATGTGCTCGGCACCAACTGTCCCGTACCACATACACTTATACACCCAAATACACACCCACACTCACATAAGTGATGGGTCCCACACACACTTGAGGGTACCACATACACTTACACACCCACACTCACATGAGTGGTGGGTGCCACACACACTTGAGGTTCAAGTGTGTGGGACCCACCACTCATGTGAGCGTGGGTGTGTATTTGATTGTGTAAGTGTATGTGGTACTAGAATTATTGTTTCCCGAAACTCTATTCACATGTCAGAATTTTTGACAACTCTCTCTCTCTCTCTCTCTCTCTCTCTCTCTCTCTCTCGCCCGTCATCAAAATAATGTAGGTGCTTCCAAGGCCTATTTTGATTTAGGGTGGATTTTGATTGAAAAATTAAATAACTTATTTTTTTTGTTTTTATTTAAATTTTTTTGCATTTATTTATTTTGCATCAAATTTTTTTTCATTTATTAATTCGTGTAGGCGAAAAAAACCAAAAAAGTATAAAATTTTGATCAAAATTCATAAATTTTTAAAAAAAAAACACAAAAGGACAACATAACGTTATCTGCCACTATATTTTGGAAAGAAAAAAAGCAGATTAACAGAAATCACGTTATCCATTACTTTTTTTTATAGAAAAGGAAAATAAATTAACATAAATAACATAACATTATCTGTTATTATATTTGTTGTAGAAAAACGCAATTACTTTGCATGAATGTCCCAAGTCATTCAAAACAAATACTCCGTAATTTTTTTAAAGACTTATAAGACCAAAACATGAAAGTACATCTATTTGTTGATTTAGTTTGGAGTACGTAATCTGTTTACTTTTTTAGAAGATGCAGAAAATAGTGAACACAAATAATGTTATCTTCTGCTGTAATAAAGAGTGAAATTTTATTGTACTTTTTAAATCATCAACTATTTTGTAAAGATAAAGTTATATTCCTTTTTTTGATAAATACAAAGATATAGCAATTTGCAAAGTTAACGTTAAATGTTGCTTTATTTTAATTTTGAAAAAAAAAAAAAAAGAATAGAGCACTGCAAGTAACGATATCTGTTGCTTTTTTAGAACACACATATAATCAATTAACTCAGATAACATTATATATTACTACTTTATTTTGAAGATAGAAAAAACATTGATTGATAGAGATAATGTTACCTGTTACTTTTTTATAAGAGATACAAAGAATAGATTAACACATAAAAAAACACATATAAGATTATGTGTGTACTTTGTTTGTCACACATATAACGTTATCTTTGTGTCTTTGTTTTTACTAAGATTTTAAAGCAACACAGTACAAATTTGGTCGGATAACCTTATCTCCTTATTTATTGCAATTATAAAGACTCAAATTTTGAGCACAAATAACCTTATCTGTTGATAAGATTATGTGTGTACTTTGTTTGTCACACATATAACTTATCTTTGTGTCTTTGTTTTTACTACGATTTTAAAGCAACACAGTACAAATTTGGTCAGATAACCTTATCTCCTTATTTATTGCATTTAAAAAGACTCAAATTTTCAGCACAAATAACCTTATCTGTTGTCTTTGGGATAAAAAGATAGTATAGATTACGACATATAACCTTTTTTTATTTTATTTTATTGCAATTATACATAATGCTTATTCCCTATAGATAACCATATATGTTGATATTTTGAAATAATACAATGTATAAATTTGGACAAATAATCATATCTGTTGATTTTATGATGATTATACGAGTATGATTCCTCAGACTTAACCTTATTTGTTGTATTCTTTTTTATAACAAAGGTATAGATTTGGATATATAATCATATGTATTAATTTATTAAAATTATATATATTTCAAAATTTTCCAATATAACCTTATCTATAGTATTTTTTGATAATAAAGAATGTAGATTTCGTTCTCCAAAAAAAGAGAGTGCAGATTTGAACTTTTTAGAAGAGGTGGCAATCTCAACCCATATTTTTTAACCCGCCTATATCCGCCCACTTTTAACTCAACCCAATCCGCTCATATTGTATAATGGGTTAATATGGATTAAACCCATATCAACCCATATTTATATGGACTTAGGTGGATTAAAAATGGGTTCAATATGGTTTGAAGATAAAAAAAACCCAATCCAAGTGCTTCACATGTACTCCAATTACCATTACCAAACCGTACGTCGGCATTTGCTGAAATTTATAGAACTCATGGCTGTTGAGTGCCAAATTGAGATATATATTCTCTCTCTCTCTCTCTCTCTCTCTCTCTCTCTCGTGTGCCAAATTGAGATATTTTCTCTCTCTCTCTCTAAGACCCAAGAAAGAAGGTAAAGTCCACACAATTGATCAGTCTGGAATTTCCCCAATTGACATATGTAAACTCATACATGAGATTACGGGCTTATTTACGCGATCGAGCTAGCCAAGCTACAATTATTTCAAGCTCGGTTCCTTTTGAGTTTGACTATTTTACTAAATAAACCGAACACAAACATGAATATGATACGACACATACCGTAAATAAATGAATCGAACTACGTTCAAATCTGAAAACCCCAAACTAGGCATGTTCAGCAAAAAAAATATTAGGCCGGGTAAAAGTAAAAAAAAAAAATTTACTTTTTCGATTCTCTCGTCGAGACGAACTAATAGGGGTAAAAAGTTTGTTGCAAAACAAGCAAATACAAAAAAAAATTGAATAGAAACAAAAAAAAATAAGTCACTTTACTTTTTAATCCAAATCTAAACGGTGGCTTTGACTCTTCATAAGTCTCTCTCTCTCTCTGCATACATAAACTAACTATATTCTTGTACAAACATTATTGATTTTAATAGCAAATCCAAAGACGATATCGTGTTTTTTTTTAAGGCATGACTTAGGTCTTTTTTTTCCTTATCCAAAGGTTATCCAAAGGTTATTATTATTATTATATTATTATATTATATATATATATATTATTTTTTTTATTTTTTTTTTTATATAAAAAGAAGCACTTTTTCGGATGTCCATTTTCAATTTGGGACGATTTTACCCTTTAATTTCACCCATTTTACCAATTGCCCAGGGCATGCCAGATTCTCCTTTACAATTTTGCCCCTCGATTTCGGACAATTTACGGTTTAACTGGGTGTAATAAAGGCCCAGATTTTTTCTCGCCTCTCCTCTGCCGCTTGACTCCAAGCCGTAATTCCTTCCACAGACCCAGCCATGGACGACAACAACCCGACCTCCTCGCCACCGCCCCCTAACTCACCCTCGATGATGCCCGCTCTCTCCTCTCCTCCTTCACCCACGACCAGCTCCACTCCATCGTCCAATCTGCCGTCCTACGCCACCCCGCCGTCCTCTTATCCTTCCGTACGAACGGCCATCCGAGACCAGATCGCGTCTCTCCTCTGCTCTCTCTCTCTCTCTCTCCGTAGATCTCTCGAAACTGCAAGTAAGAAGCCCTAATTTCGACCCAAACCCTTGTTCTTGGTTATGTACTGAGTTAATTCATACAAAGATGTAATTATTATTTGTAATTTTTTTATTTGGTATATATGGATTGTTCAACTCTGTATCTCGAAGTTGCGAAGGAGATGAAGATCGATCTTTGAGCCTCTGCTTGTAGCAACAGATTTCATCTGTTTTTAGGTCTTTTTCAGAATCACTGATTGTGCAAGTAAGAAGCCCTAATTTTGACCCAAACCCTTGATTCTGGTTACGTGCTGAGTTAATTCATGTAAAGATCTAATTTTTATTTGTGATTTTTTTTTTACTTCGTGTGTATGGATTGTTGTACTCTTTTATATAGTTCCTAGGTGATCGGCCGGTGCTAGCACGAGGTGTTTCATGCCTGTTGTCTTTTTAGGATAGTAGAATTTGTAAATTTAAGCAGCTTATAGTGGGATATGGTTTGAAAGCAGTCTGCATATATTTCCACACACACTTATAAGTCATAGTGGAGTTAGTTACGAAGGGTAGGAGTTCCAAAGCAAATCATGCCAACCAAAAGATTTGCTTTAATAGTTAAAAGAGCTTGAAGTGAGAACAATAGACATTGTTGCAAATCATGCACACCAAAAGATTTTGTTACAATGTTACATATCTGAGATTCTGTTTGCCTTAGTTTAAGGAATTGTTGTTATCTTAATCATCATTACTGATTATCTATGTTTGAAACTGGAGTTTCTCCGGATTTCTGGATTTCTGATTTAGAATTTTTGCTATGTTAACCATTAGTTTTTTCTGATGTTTTGGTTTTTGAATATTTACTTATTTATGCCTGCTTGAACGGATGTATGGAATATATGCATCATATCTTCTCGTTTATGTTGCTAAATGCTCATGCGTAGCAAAAATCTTCTTTGTTTGTTCTGTTTGGCAGACTTTACACCATAAAATTCGAACAGAGGCACTGACATCTTAGTTGAGGAGGGTTTAAACCTCCAGTAGATGCTAAGAAATGTGTTTCTGTCAGGCTCTTTCCTCCTTGCCAACCCCATTTGGTCACCAACTAATATCTAAATACAAGAGAGCCAGGTTCTTTGATGCATTATTGCATGTTCTTGCATCATATTCTCGATTGATTTCCCTTTACACTTGCAATTTCCCAACTTATATAATGTTGGAATCATGGTGATATAGGAACCAGTTTGGAACAAGTATTAGTGATTCTGCAACAAAACATAAGGATTTGGTTTGGTTAAATTCTATCAACTCACGGATACTTCTGCGAGTGAGTCATGTTCCTGTCCTAATCGAATCAGAAACCGATAGTCCTCGGTTACTCACACATGCGTATCTCTGATGCTTGAAATTAATTTTCTTTAAATTAATGAAGTATTGGAATCTATTTGGATACTCTTAAGTTTATTTTTTCCTTCTTATTTGAATGAACAGATACTGTAATTTTCGCATTCAAACTGTTACAAAGTTTACATTGTAATATTTGAACCGTAGAATAAGAGTATCAAGGTGTCGGTAAGTAAAACATTTCTGACATAAAGAATAATTGTCTAATATTTTCATTACTTTTTAATACAAGAACTAATAATACTATAGCAATATATTGTAAAGTATCTTGGCAGCTTTTGCCATTCCATCACTGGCATGTCCAAAAAAAACTGCGCCAATGATGTTCTGGAGTAGAACTCATCCTCAGCAATTGTTGTCAGATCTGTTTTTTTTTTTTTTTGTTGTTGAAATTTACCATTTGACAGCCATCCAAGTGAAGCTGAAGAATCATTACAGCTGGGTGCATTTTATGCATAGTAAATTTGTATATCTTCCACATTGCCTCCGGTGGCAACACCCATCTTGTTGTTTGGAATTTCGTCAATGTTGTCGTGAAAAACATTATTGACAAATTATTTATGTTTTGTAACTAAAAAATCATTGCTTATAAACTGAATATAGTATTGACTGGCCTAAAGAATGTTGATTTGCGTGTACCATCATTTCCAGTGAAGCATTTAGAACAAATCACACTTACAACAAATGCTAACCACTGCTTTACCTCTTCTCCTTCAACGTCTTCCTCAGTTGCCCTTTGATAGCGAAATCTGAGCTATTGGTTTGTTCTTTCTGCATCTGCTTTCTGCGTGGCTGGTGCTGGAACGACCACTTTAAGGTGAACCTACGACATGTTTTTAGAGACAAGTGTAACCCATTCTTTAAGGTGAACCTACGACATTGCTGCTATGTGTAGGTCATACTATTCCATTGCCTGTTAAAAATGTTTGCGCTGATTTGCTCTTTTATTGTAATAGGTCATGCAAAACAAAGTAGAGATGGCAAGAAAAGGAATGACGTTTCCTTTTAGTTCACTTTGTTTTGTAAGTTCATATGGAGGCTCATTGGTGATTGGTTGTGTGGCATAATAATTCAGGTGGTCCATTACGTTTAGGTTTGTGGTAAATAGTGACGTGCCCATTTGATTTTGAAAGTGGCTTCATTAACATTAAATTCTTATGTAGGTGAGCTAGGAAAAGTGGACAACTTGATTGCTTTTCTATGGCTGGAGATATCCTTGATCGTGGAGTTTTTTTACTGGGCAACTCATATTGAAGGTGAACAACAGTACTTGTATGGGTTGCCCTTTACTGACTGTTTTTTTTTATGGACGATGCAAGCAATGCCATTTTGATTGGCCAATACCATTTTTTTTTTGGTGGAGCAGGTTGGCGTGTGGAGAATGGGGTTCATTTCAATGTTTGGAGATTCGTTGGGGAAAAATTAAAAAAATTTCGATTGCCTTATGTATCTCATTTCTCTTTCTTGAGTAACTCTCTTTTTTGGAGTACTACTGCCATGTCTTTCGTGCAGTATGTCATTTTTGGTTTGGTGCCCACAACAAGTAGATAGAAATAACTGACCTCTTGCATCAAAATCGTGATAATCCCAGCCCTATATCCTCCCTTATTATTATTTTTATAATAATAAGAAGTGGTTTTCCGCCTACCATTTTTTGCCCCAATTTCCCAATTGTGTCCCTCAATTGGAGGGGTTGAAGTGTTCTCCTACTGGCCAATATGGTCATTTCGACGTTGTAGATCTGGTGGGTTCGTGTCGCGATCTTGGCTCATTCAGCTCCTGTTCATGGGGACATGCATGGATGTCCTTCTGCCATTGGTGGGTGTTAGGTGTTGGTGCTAGGGCAGGCTGGTGTGGAGATCTGAGTCTGTGGACTCCTACTTCTTTCATGGCTGTCTTTTCTGGCTTCCACTGCACTGCTTCCTCTCTCCAAGTTCTTTGTTTGCCTGGTCGAAGCTGTTGTCCAGCTTGGTTAGCGAGTGCAGGTAACTCTTCAGATTTTTTGCTTTTTCCTAAGTTGCTATGTCTGCCCACAGACCCCTTGGCTGCGATTTTGGGTGCGTAGTGGTTTTGCTGTTCTTTCTGATTTTGTGGTGTTCGTTCAGGGTTTTCTTTTGCGTTGGTGCTTCTTCTCTCATGATGGTGCATCCCTTGACTTTATTTTCCCTCGCCGCCCCACCTTACCCGATCTAACGATACGCCTCAATGCACAGACACACACGCCCCTCAAAAAAAAAGCCCCAGTGGAGCTATGAACCCCAAAAAAAAGAGGCCATATAATCCTTGCTTTTTGCTAAAGTATGCTCTGCTTTTTATTACAGGGATAGTTTGGGTGTTGATGTGGTGGTCCTTCGTAGGTTTGTGATCCTCCTGCAGATTTATGTGCTTTGTTTTTTTTTTTTTTTTTTGGGAAATGAAAATAAAGTCATTGCCTGACAGATGCGAACTCTTCCGGGGAAACCCCATGTGCTTAGCAGGCACACGCCTTAACCACTCGGCCAAAGCGACGTTTTGGTATTTATGTGCTTTGTTATTTATTAGGTTTATGGTAAAGAGTTTGTGTATCGTTTCTTTCACATTAGCTTTGCTATCAGTTTATGGGTTCTGTTGTCCTCTTCATACTCCACCCGGCGTAGTGTGTTCTGATCGGTTGTATTTCCAGCAGCTAGCTTAGGCAAGTAATTGCCTATTTTTCTATGATTATGTGTGTGCTGAGGTTGCTAGAGAGAACCACCTATGCGTTCCACCTGGTTCTTTAATACTTTTCGGCATTTACAAGTGTTGTTTATTGTACCTTCTACTTTTCCACTTCCTTTAAGGTACCGGCCCATTACACACAATATTTTTACTGCAATGTACTGTCAATTAGTGTCCGTTTCCCGTAAAATGCATGTAGGCCAAATCATTGTAACTTGGCTTTCTGCCAAATCATTGTCTCTCATATTGCATGCAGAGATTGCCCCAGGGCCTCTGGCGACACTTTCCTTATAATGGTCCGGCCACATGGGTTTTGGGTAGGCATGCATATCGAGCTTGGCCAGGTCAGGTTCTTGGCCATCGCTTAGCAATGGCTGGAGTACTTTCCGTAAACTGCATGGGTTAAAGGATGGGTATAAGTTTATCTTGGCAGCTGAGCGTAGGTGGATTTTCCATGCCATCATCCTTGATGAAAATGACCGTGAGATGGTTTTCAACTGGACTGGCCCTAATTTGCAGTGGCGAGAGCTCCATCCTCCTCCACGTAAACACATTCCTACATTTATTGCATACATGTGCTTTCCTCTTGCTTTTCCTCTCCTGTCTCCCTATAAATGTTCCTCCATTCCCTAGCACACAACAAAGACATAAGCACAAAACACACACACGTTACTGCACATGCACGAACAGACAAATTCTTCTTTCCTCTAATAGTGAGCTTTGCATGCACCTGCATTTATGCCTTTGTCTTGCTCCTTTGTTTTGGTTCTAGGACATTTGCGCACTTCCTGGTCACCTTCAACTATTTCAATTGAACAAAGTGTAATAAATTTAGGCATTTGCATCTTCCAGGCCTACAATTGCGTCACATACATGCTTTTCCTTATTGTGCATATTTATTCCATTAGATTAACAATTATGTTGGGATTAGTCACTATATTAGCTAAACTTGTGATTACTTTTCCTAGGAGTTAGAACTTTGTCTGAAAGACTAGATTTGTGGAAAATTTACAGTCTTTACCAAGTGAACTTGATGATTTTATTTTCTACTGTTTATTCGCAGGCTGTTATTAGTAATTTGGAAGATGCACAAATTGATACAGCCATCTCTGCTGCTATGAAAGAGAGCAAGCCCGTTATATAAGCATCAGCAGCAATTTAGCTTTCATTCCTCACCCCACTTTCAGCAGAGAACCCATTCGATTTGCCCTGTCGCCCCGGTAATTCATCAGACTCTGGATAATCTTTGAAGTAGCTCCTCAATTTTTTGTGAACCCAATTAATCGATCTGATATTTCATTGGTATGTTATGACATCTTGGCACAGGTTGAGTAACAAGATGGGGCTTGAAGCTGCTGTGGAAGCAGCAGCAACATTTCTTGACAAGGCAGTGAAGCCAGTAATGGTGGGAGGTCCAAAACTCCGAGTTGCAAAAGCCTACGATGCCTCTGTTGAACTGGCAGATGATTCTGGTTATGCTGTGCCAGTGATGCCATCGGCAAAAGGAATGTTTCCAGAGCACCGCCCTCACTTCATACAGACCTACTATGGTGCCGTTGGCACTGCATATGCAGAAGATGCTGTCACAAAATACGGCTGTGATTGCTGAAACTGGAGACTCTTGGTTTAATTGCCAGTAGCTGAAATTACCAGAAGGATGTGGATGAGTAACATAATCCTTTACATTCTTTGGTGTATGACTTTATTAATGAATCTTTTGATCCTTCAAGTTTGTTTTTGAATACTTTCAACAAGGACACTGCCTTGCCATCTGTAAATACCTTATGCGAAGTAAAATCTGCATGTAATCCATCAAACCCTATACCACTTTACCCAATCAATATATTATGTATGCATAAGTACTCCAATGACTGCAACTTAAAACTTATTCCATTACAGAAAACTATCGGATTGTTCTTCCATAGCTTCTTTTACCATTCTACCATTTTCTAACCCGTTGTCTTCAACGGGCACATTATTCGTGCTGTGCACGAGGCAGGAACCTAGTTGATTCTAAAAGGTTCGTAGATGTGGTTTTTTGTTTAGCAAGTTTGAGTTGCGATGTAGGGGAATTAGTTTTTAAATTTTAAAATAAATACATAAAAAGGAAAACGGGTCGGGTCGGGTGGGTTTGGGTTCAGCTTGACCCATACTTTACCGGACCCGTTTCAACCCGTTTACTTTTTGACCCATATTTGACCCGTGACTCTTTTCAACCCTCAAACCCGCCCGTTTGCCACCTCTACTTTTTAGGGTCAAGACCCAAGCTTGACGCCAATGGACGGGGAGCTGGGGGGCTGCTGTCCCCTTGGGGACAGCAGCGTGCGGCTGTCCTTGATTTCTGGGCCCACTCCGGTCTTGCTCCGGTGATCGGAATCGTTCACTTTATAGAGCTCGTCGAGTAGAACAACTATGCAAAAAATCAGCTTAATTGGATATCATGAAGTGCCTGATAAAGGTGCTGAGTTGGGCTCATGATGTTTTTAGTCGGGAATTTTAGTCAATTTCTTGTAGTGTGAAGCTGTTATTATATATTAGTTGCGGTCTGGTGGGGATAGTTGGGCTCATGATGTTTTCAGTGGGGAATTAGTCAATTTCTTGTAGTGTGGAGCTATTATTATATATTAGTTGGTGTCTGGTGGGGGTGCTCGGATGGGCTCATGATGTTTTTAGTCGGGAATTTTAGTCAATTTCTTGTAGCGTGGAGCTGTTATTATATATTAGTTGGCGTCAGCTTCATCAAATATTTCCTAAATGAAGCATCATTCCAAGTTGAATTTCTAGAGGAAATATACAATATATATATATATATATCAATAATTTTCGGGTAAGGACCTTAAAATAAGGATTTTATATGCAGACTTCTCCATTTCTTGCCTTTCTCGATCGGATTTCGATGATCTGAACTGTTCAATGTGATCAGAACGTGATTTTAAGGGTACTCGCATGAAATCGTCCAAAAACATGATCGAAAAGGGCTTGATTTGAAAAGTTTTTTTTTGAACCGTTTAATAAAAAACTGATTGGAACTGTTCGGATGAAGCCCTTCCCGATCATTTTTTTTGACGATTTTACACGGGTACCCTTAAAATCACGTTCTGATCATATTGAACGGTTCGGATCATTGAAATTCGATTGGGATCAATGAGGTCCTTATAAGGAGGTCCTTAGCCTCTGCTGGATCACAACCTCCAAAAAGGGAAGACCACAGTTCTAGACTTGTTCCATCATAATTTTGCTCGTCCTCTATCAGATCTGTAACTCCCTTTTGCCTGCTCAATCTCTTGTTGAAGAGAGAGATGGGTGACACCGATGTTGATCTTTTCCTGAAGACCTTAAAGCAGCTTATAGTGAACTCCAAGGTCGAATCAATCATTAAAGAGAAACATCAGCTCGAACCTCTTGAGGAGGAGATAAAGTATATGAGAGGATTTCTCAAGGTTACGGAGAAGAAACGAAACAAGCATTCAGAACTGATGAATCTGGTGAGACAGATCAAAGGCGTGATATCCGAGGCAGAGGATATCATAGAACTGTTTGTAGTTCAAGCTTTAAAGGCTAATCAAAATCGCCTTTTCCTTGACCTTGAAAGTGTCAAACAAAAGATCAAGACTCTTGTGGCTGACGTAAGGCAGATTTACGACGATAATATGTGTGACATTTATGGGGTAGCAGGCAAAAAATTCAAGCACTCCTTAAGTGAAGGTATTGATACATTTTTTCAGTATTTTAATATTCAAAACTTGTTAGTGTTTTATGTTGTTAGTTTCATCTATGTCGGGCTCTTCTGAAGATAATATCATGTCATAAATATGATATAAGCAAAGCAAATTTCTTTTGTGACAAGCTCTGAAAAATGGAATATGAGAAATTGTTCTATTCCAATACACAGATTTAAATTTTTGTTACCCTTACTATGGCCCTATTGGAGAAAGTGTATGTGAGAGGAATTTATGCTAAAATCATAATTCTAAGTAATATTTATCAATCAAATTCACGAAATTAGATAGATAGAGAAGGAATAGAAAAGCCAGTGACTTAGAAAGGATGCACTGGCCCCATACTGCACGGAATTGGATGGTGCTCTTTCTCCAAGATACATCGACGTGAGTTCTCTTCTGTGCATCGAATTAAACTTACGAACGGTGTAGTTTCCTAAACTGTATGAAATCCAGCATCCAATATATACGGAAAATATGATAGAATCCGAGCCATACATGCATATATATAACAGTAATTAAGAGGATATATACTAGAGCAAAGGAGACGTCGTGTGTGAAGAGAGCAGTAAATACTGTGATAAAGAAGTGAGTGAATACTCGTCTAAACCACAACGTTAATATTATAATCAAAGGCTTAGACCACTGGGTTGCATGTTATGTAAATTACAAACCAATCCTATTATTTTGTAGGAGTACTAGTAGGATAGTGGTTTGATTTGTTGGTGTAAAAATAGGAGAATATATACTCCTCTTTTTATTTCCCAACAGGAGGTTCAAGTTCATCTAGAGGGAGCAGCCCATCCAAAGTGGCAGAAGAGAAGGTGGTGGTTGGTTTCAAGGAGGAAGTAGAGACATTAATGGGAAAGCTTCACGATAGCGGAGAGGGTGGACAGCTGGAGATTATATCAATCGTCGGTGCAGCTGGAGGCGGCAAAACCACTTTGGCCAGAGAAGTGTATAATCATCCTTTGACGTCACATACCTTTGAAATTCGTGCATGGGTCAATGTTTCTCAAGATTATGATAAGACTATGCAGAGGGATTTGTTGATTTGTATTTTGGAATTAGCTTCCCCAAAAAAACATGGAGATTACGAGAAGATCACTGAGGATAAATTGGGAGAAGACACGCACAAATGCTTGAAGGGTAAGAAATATCTCATTGTCATGGATGACATATGGGGTATTGAAGCCTGGAATGATATCCAAAGATCACTCCCCAAGGAAGGCAATGGCAGTAAAGTGTTGTTCACTAGTCGACTACTTGTTGAACCTAATAGCATGCACTTTGTCCCTCATTATTTGGCTCCCTTATCAAAAAGTTGCGGTTGGGAGTTGCTACAAAAGAAGGTATTAATTTGCTTCAAAAAGAAAGAAAGAAAAGAAAATTAGTATCCGTAGTAGTATTACTAAACATAGTGATTTGAAGATATGCTTCCTTGTACTTTTGTCATATGTCTCCCATTTCTAATCTCTTTTTTAAGAATTTCAATTTGAAAATAATTTTTATTCTTGTCATATCATGATGAATTGTTAAACTCCTATTACTTGGTTCATGTTTTTTGTAATTACAATTATAGACATCTAATGTTGCACGTTTATATTGAATAGGTATTCGGGAAGAAATGTTGCCCACCAGAGTTGGTTGGCATTGGTGAGCATATAGCAGAAAAATGTGAAGGACTACCACTCGCGATTGTCGCAATAGCTGGCATTCTAGCAGTGGAAGACAAGACACTCGACATGTGGGAGGAAGTTTCCAAACATTTAAGTTCGATCATTGCCAAAAACCAGGACAACAGCTGCATGGAGATACTAGAACTTAGTTACAACCACCTGCCTCGTCATTTGAAAGCATGTTTTGTTTATATTGGAGGATTCCTCGAATATTCTGAAATTCTCGTACGTGAGTTGATATGGTTATGGATCGCAGAGGGATTTATTCAGCAAAGTGAAGGTGATAAAAGCTTGGAGGACATAGCGAAAGAGTACTTAAGTAGTCTTATTGATAGAAATCTCGTAATGGTAGCTAGGAAAAGGTCCTTTGGAGGAATTAAAGCATGTCGTATCCATGATCTTCTGCGTGAATTATGCTTGAAAAAAGCCAAGGAAGATAATTTCCTTGTTCCAATTTATGGGGATGATACTTTTTCACCTTCTGTTGCAACTAAGCATCGTCGACTCTTCATTGGCAACCAGTTCTTTCGCGAGTTTTCCTCAAGGCCTTGTACTCGAAACCTTCGTTCTTTTCTGTGCCTCGCCTTGCCAAACTCCACTCATTCATGGTTCCAACCAAATCTGTCATTCTTTTTTAAAAACTTCGAACTTCTCAGGGTGTTGCATTTTGTCTCCTCTGGATGCCCAGGAAAAATAGAAAGAGGACGTCTAGTTCATTTGAGATATTTGGCACTTCGGTTACCACATCCACTAGCGGACTTTGTAATGCCATTTTCCTACCTCTTCAACCTAGAAACCCTTAACCTCCAAGCTCGGCCGTATGCCTCGTCTTTTAGAACCATTCCGTTGCCTCGCGATATATTTAAGATGGTTAAGTTGAGGCATCTATATGCTAAAAGAGGGGCATTCGAATATCATCTTCGCTGTCGTTATCCTAACGTAGCAGCTGGAATTGGGATTGACCATTTGTCCAAGTTGGATAGCCTACAGACCTTGCATTCAATATGTCCTTGTGAGGAGTGCCGAAATTTCTTGGTAAGGACTCCCAATCTTAGGAAGCTAGGATTTCGTGGAGAACTAATATCCCATGACTCTGTTTTGATGCTCCCCAACCTGGAGTTCTTGAAATGTCTTGAGACACTCAGTTTTAACCAATGCCGCAATATTTCGTACTGGGCAACTACCCGTTTGCCAGTGCTGAAGTTTCCTCCGACTGTTACGAGGCTAACTTTGAAGAATACGGGCTTAAAGTGGGACGAGCTATCAATCCTCCAAACCATGCCGAGGCTTGAGGTTCTCAAATTATTATACTGTGCCTGTGAGGGACGAATTTGGAACACAAGTCAACTTGAGGGGTTCTCTCAACTCAAGTACTTGAGGTTACAATATCTGCACATCCGAGAATGGAATGCTTCCGAAGATCAATTTCCAAGCCTTGAGGTCTTAGTGGTTAAAGAATGCAGACGTCTGAAGTGGATCCCAATTGACTTTGCTAATCTAAACGAACTTCGCGAAATTGAGGTAAGGAAGAGCAGTCGCTCTGCTGAGGAATCGGCCAGGGAGATTCAGGAAGTGCGAAGAAATACAAGAGGAGATGATGATTGCCCAAATCTCGTGGCCATAGATAATGATTGGTAGTTGGAACCATGAAAAAAGTGGCTATCGATGCATTTCTCATAAACCCCGGTTTTAATTACTGTCTATGCTCTGATCTCATCACTGTCAATGGTGGGTGTTTCCAGAGCATGGTCGATGGGATGCCTAGGAAATTCTTTCATGAAATTTGTTGTTTTTCAAAAAAACGTTCATGCCCCGATGTGTTGTTTTTTCATGTAAAGAATTAATACAAACTTTTATTGGAAGCATCGTTTGTAGAACTGCAGAAGCATTGTTTGTAGAACTACTAAATTGAGATAAAGGCTCACATTTTCTGGCTAAGTAGTTGATAGCCTCGTTTTATGATGATTTCTGTAGTTTCTGAGAATGACATTTGGGTTTGTTGAAGTGCTATTCAGCTATTCTGTGCTATCTCAACAACGTAGCCGCAAGCTTTCTGCAATAAATATTTGTACCTTAATCTGTATGTCTGCTGTTTTGTCATTTGATTCCTTCTCTTGCATACGCTCCACACTCTCAATCTCCAACTGATCTTGTAATCGATGACTCTCAGTTTTCATAAATTTTAGTCGATCGGAAAATAGTTTATTGGCAGAAGGTTGTGGTTGTTATGATGCGGGTGTACGGAATAAGAAACAAACAAAAAAAACCAGGTACATATTTCTTGAAGAATGTTACGTAACATAACTAGCTTTGTTGGATCTCTTCAAAAAGAAACTTTTGAGTTTTGACTAGCAATTTTGGCTACTAATTGCTGCACATGCTATTAGATCAACGCGACAAGTCCATTCTGCAAGTATAGCGATTAGATAGGTGGACATATCCTCCGTAACAAATACATACGTACCTCACAAATCTCAACTACTCCAAATCAATAATAAGCACAAAGTGGTAAACTCCTTCGCATGGCTTTATGTTGTGTAACACCAAGACCCAATGCTGAGGCAGAGCATGGTTAATGTGGTTGGCATGTTGGAAGGCGGATATCCAGTGGTTGGCAGCGGGTTGAGTCCCTCAGCTTTCTGCCATTTTTTGGCCCGAGAAGGACGGAGGTACCAAGAATCGAAGCGCACAATGTGCAGAATGGGTTGGTGCTGTTTCCACAAGCAAATGCAGTTCTAATAGCAGTTCCCACGGCTCACACAAATGCTTTTCCTGCATCTTGTCCTAGGTAATCCCTAGTTGGTATGTGCTCGTGTAAAACGATAGCTAATTGGAGCTTTGAATCCATGCTTGAATGGTGGGTGCTCTTCCGCAGAAAAGCTAGCTTGATAAGGCGGTTGTCCCTCATGTGCATGAGCTGTCATCCACATGCATCCGTGCCTATCCCGTGCGATAACTGCTTCAAATGACGTCAAGTCTGACGTGTTTGGATAACATAGTTAACTGTGCGAGAGCGAGCTGGCATGAATCAATTAAACAAACCACCTGGACAAGCCTCGGTGTCCGAACGTCGGGAAGTTCATCGATCCCAGACTGGATCGACTCATGGGTCCTGCTTAACTGAGCGTTGGTAGGGCCGAACCTAGAAGTCCGGTAACCTATCTGACCCAGCCAGACAGAATTGAGGGACCTGATCCAGCCTTCCGCCGAGCGTAGTGACCATGACCTAACCATCGTATCCAGCCCACTACAAAAAGCAAATAAAAAGGAAAAGTATATGCAGAATGCTCAACAGAATACCAAGCTAGAGAAACAAATATAACTAATTGTCAGAGAGAAACTAACAAGCTCAACCCATGAAGCAACAACACTCCTAGAGGTCACCGCATCTGTGTCCGACACACAAGAGGTGACAGGGAAAAAACGTATGGGACACGCCATGTGGGGACATGACAATGGCTAACTACGGAATATCTAATTAATTGGATTAAATGTCTTGCGTCAACTATAATCGGTTCAAAGTATAATATGATGTACATCTGAATTCTGATGCTTCATACTTGTATATGACTATATTTCCCCTGGATCAAAATAAATACTACTCCCTCCGTCCCTTTTTAAGTGTCCTGCTTCGTAACTCCAACTTATTAAAAAGACATCATCATTATACTTTTCACATTAACTTTTTCCTCCACTTTCCCTACTTACCCATCATCATTACACTTTTACTCAATTACTTTTCAAAATGGAATCTACTTTTAGGGACAAAATAGACAATTCACCAACGTTTACCCACTAACTTTACAAAATGGACACTTATTAAGGGACAGCCCAAAATGGAATACCGGACTATAAATAAGGGACGGAGGGTGTATTTATTTAGTAATGCCGCGTCCCCCATCATGTCTGTGTCCCATTCTTGTCCATGTCCATAACTGTATCCCTATCAATGTACGTATCCGTATCTGTGCTATGTAGAGCATAACTAAATTTTCCAGCTAGCTCAGTTGAATATAACACATCAAAGTAAATTAAAAGCAAACTTTTCTTGAATAAACAAAAAAACTCACCTTGTTATCAGCACAATCAATCCATAATTGGTTTGTTAGAGGTTCAGATCAAATAAAATCAGCACCCTGCATCATCCCATATTCATGTAAGTTGCATTCAAGAGGCTAGATGAAATGTTAACATGGAAACAAACTTAGAAAGAACATACCCGATCTTATACATTGAACACAAAGCAAAGAAATTATATTTCATGTTGAGGACCCCACTAGATGAAGCCTCCTTCCATTCGTTGTTATTAACATGAACAAGAGGCCAATGAGAATGGCATACTCAATTTCATTAAAGTCATTTCCATCACCAGCCGAGTATCTGATAGGCATGCGAGAAATTGTGAATACATTATCCTCCCCAACCACACAAGGGGCCATCAAGCACAAAAACACACCAGGAATTCTGAATGTATAATCTAGCTGCCCTCAAATGTATCTTGATTTTGGATCCAACTGATATCCTGCTGAAGTGGAAATTTGTAAGTTTCAACCAATACGTCGACTTAAGTATGGAGTGGAAAGGAAATAATAATCATCCTGGCTGGGCAGAAATTACATATACAGTTAAGGTTTCAGCAGAACCACCAGTTGATATTATAGCTTCTAAGCTTCAAATGAGAGAGAGAGAGAGAGAGAGAGAGAGAGAGCATTCTAACAATCTATAGGGGAGAAGAAAGCATTCTTACAATCTATAGGGAGAAATCCATTTTACTTCCACTTGGTTTTGGAATGAAGGGTAATCCCATGCCTCCAGCAAGTTGTGTTCTAAATCCCTTTTTAAGAAGAATTTTTACGATCTATAGGGGGAAATCCATTTTACTGCCACTTGATTTTGGAATGAAGGGTAATCCCATGCCTCCGGCAAGTAGTGTTCTAAATCCTTTTTTTCTTTTTTAATCAACTGTGTTCTAAACCCTACTTGCCTCAACTATAAGGATATACCGGAAATTCTAGTTTTCGAGAGACTTCCCAAGCTTTTCATAACCAAACCAAACCGAGCCTTAAGTCTCAATTGGGGTCGGCCTTCCCAAGCTTTTCATCCAATACAATATTCAAAGTAATGTTGCCTCCAGAAATCACTTTCCAATCCACTTCACTAGCATTGTTCCCATTCTTTCCACGGGGAAGACATATATCTATTGTTATAAATAAAAATTTTGAAGTTTGGAAAAAATTAATTCGCAATTGTGAAAAATATAGGGAAAACAAAGCAAACAAGCCAAAAAAGAAAAAAAATGTCGATTACCAAAAAAAAAACAAAGAGATTTCTATTAAGTTCTTTGTAGTTTGTACAATGAAACCCCATCCCCAAAAATCTGTTACTCAAAATTCTCTCTCTCAAGAGTGATTTTTAAAGTTCTTGTTATTTGAACACCTCATCAAATATGTGAAGGTGTGCATACATTCTCTAAAGTGAGTTATAGACAAGGGTTAAAGTCAACGCACCATATTGCATACACTGTCTGAAAGTTGAAGTGCTTCACCCCACCTGTTTACCATAATAAGTCCCTTAATCAGGTAAAAGAAGACACTTAAATCAGGTACCCCGCCCCTCCTCATCATATCCCCAAATAACTCGAAGGCCTTATCAACCTTGCACGAAAGAGAAAGGCTTTCAATCAAAGAGGAATAAATATTCCTGTCAGCAGACGTAAACGATGAAGACGACAAAATCTCTCTGTGCAGCTCAAGAGCAACCTCCAGTCTTCCCGCCTTGCAAAAGCTTTCAATAAGAATTCTGTACACAGGAGTAACTGGCACAGATTCATTCTCATTTATCTCATTTAGAAGACCAAGATTGATGATGAAGTCCTTGTTAAATCCTTCAATGACCTTACGATAGCTCACCATATTCCTCGGCCAATAAGTTTGTTTCATCTCCTCTAGAAGTTCGTGAGCCTCATCCAAAAGGCCAGAAGCACAGCAATGGTTAATTAAGACCCTATAAGTGACATAATTTGGAGCACACCCTTTGATACCCATCTGTCTCAACAAATCAAGGCTCTTCTTAACTTTACCTGTTTTCCCATATCCATCAATCATGGCAGTATAAGTCACAACATTTGGAGGAATTCCCTTTTCTTCCATCATGAGCATAAGTTTGTGGGCTTCATCAGTCTTTCCAGCTTTACAAAGTCCATCAATCATCACTGTGTATATAATAACATTAGGAGAGCAAGAGTTCTCCAGCATTTTAGACAAGACCTTCAACGCAAGATCCAGCCGTTTGTCCTTGAATAGTCGATCAATCAAAGAGCTGTAAGTATATACATTTGGATTATAGCCACGTTCTGACATCTTAGTAAATACCACTTGTGCTTGATCTAGCTTGCCCTCCTTGCAAAACCCATCAATAAGAGCATCGTATACAATGTGATTTGACTCACAACCTTCTACTGACATTGCAGCTAATAAGTTGTGAGCATCTTCAACCTTGTGTGCTTTGCACAAACCATCTACTAAAGCTCCATACGTAACAACATTTGGCTCCTGTGCATTGCTTTCAATCCTAAAGTACATGTCCACAATGGAGATATCCCCACTTCCCCTCATTTTGGCATATATTTGGCAAGCTTTTTCAATGTGTCCAGCTTTACAGTGGCCATCTATCAAAGCAGTGTACGTGACAACATTTGGAGCGCAACCTTCTGACAACATCGTTTCAAAGAGCTCATTTGCATCGGACACCTTTCTTGCTTTAAGGTAGGCATGTATAAGAGCAGTATAAGTCACCACGTTAGGGGAACAACCGTCCCTTACCATTTCGTCAAACCAACTACGAGCCTGTTGAATAATGCCAGCTTTACAAAAGTTATCAATTAAAATTGTATACGTATATACATCTGGGACAATACCATTTTTCTTCATTTCATCAAACAATCGGAAAGCATGTTCTACTTTCGAGGCATTACACAGGAAACCAATCACTTTTGAGTATGTATTGCAGTCGGGTATAAACCCCTTACTCATCATTTCGCGAATAACTTTATATGCTTTATCAAATTTACCAGCCCCACAAAGGCACCTAGCAAAATTGCTGACATTCACTTTATTAAGTACAATCCCTGCATCCAGCATTTCAGCATACACACTTTCGGCCAATTCTAGAACCCCCTCTCCTGGTAACTCTTCATTGCCACAAATACCGCCTATCAATATGTTGTAAACCACATAACCTGGTTGATAACCACAGTTTACCATTTTGTTGAGTAACTTATAAGCATAAGAGTAGTCTCCCGCTTTGCAATATGCATGCACTAGCGAATTAAATATCTTAGGGCTTGGATAACAACCTTCTATCAGCATCATACTAAGTAATCTCTTACACCTACCCAGCTTTTTTTTATTTAAACAACTACAAAGCAAAATCCTGTATGTTACAACATTAGGAACGCAAGAACTTGAGCGCATCCTAGTGAGGAAATCCATAGCTTCTTCAAAAAGCGAAGCTTCACACAATCCAGATATCATTTGTGTATAAATTATTGTATCAGGAACGAACTCTTCCTTCTCAATCAAATCTAGCGCTTCTCTCCACTTACCAGCCCTACAAAGAGAATGCACAAAGCAACCCAACGTCTGATGGTCCATGCGAAAACCTGAATCTGACATATCCCTATGAACCACATGTGCCGTGTCCAATCTACCCGCTTTCAAAAACACGTAAACTAACGCACTGTAAGTAGCTCGGGAGGGCTTGTACCCGAACTGCTTAAGCCTCTCCAGCTCTTCCAGGGCCAAACTCCACAACCCATTTCGGCAACACTTCCTAATCAACAAATTAAGCAACTTCCGGAGCACCACCTCATCGTCGTCCCTAATTTCTCGAAGAAAACGTTCCGGCACCTTACCGTCCTCCCTGTTACATCCTAAAACATCTAACAAGGCATCGTAAGCAGGCGCCGTGTGGCTGTACCCAATCTGCCGGCCGGCCCACAAGAAAAACTTGACACCCAGTTCAGCATTATAGTTCTGTACAAGCTTCAAAACATCAACTACGAGAGACTCATTTAATTTCTTCCTAAACTGCCTAAGTAGCACCTGGGTTTTTCCCCCAAACCCATCATTACTATTCTTAATCACATTCCATACTAATAAATCTCTCTCAACAGTTTTGGGCGCTGCAGGGGCCACCTTGTATTTGACCGTCTCAGGAAAGTCCAGGGCAGCCAGGCCTGTCAGCACCTTTTTCAGGAAGTTTCTATGGGACGGTGCAGAGATGCCCTGGTTTCAAGAAGAAAGGACAGGCAGCAGAGGCATGAGGCCTTTGCCTTGAGAAGGGAAATGCTTCACGCATTCAGGCTTATAAAGAGACTTGTGCTGCATTCCGTAGAAGCATTTCCTGGTAATTTTCCCCAAAACTCAAGATGGCGGAAACAACCTCCCAGTGTCTAATAGCCATGGCTTACTGTTTGTCGCACTTGGAGATTGGCTTTTTTTTTTTTCCCCCCATTTCCGATCTCACGGGGCTGCCGCATTTCGTTTTCTCCGTGATGTAAGGGTTCGACCCTGAGCTTTTGATGGGGACTCCTTGCAACTTTGGCGATCCGCGACGTCCATGTGTTCAGGTTTGGGGTTAATGAGCTGTTGACCGACTGTGGAGGAATTCCAAAGGTACCTTCAAGGTGTTTGCCCGAGCGTGATTGTCGTGCCGCCTTACCGGAAGAACATACCAAAGCTTCTTCAAACCAGCCTTGACATTACTAGGGGAGCAGCCGAAAGTTTGCTAGTCGGAGGACAAATCAATATCATGCGCCTAATGGAATGGTACGGGCCAGAAGGGAATGTAGAGGACATGGCTTTGCAGGCCAGGCGTCGCTTTGCTTTAACGATCAGCGTGCTGGCTGCTTATTTACTGGTGTCCCCGAATGGGCAAGTGAACCCTATGCTGGTGAGCGTTGCTGCTCAAATGGGTTCTCGAAGGAATGTAGTGCCGCTTGTCTTGGCTGAAACACTCATGGAGTTGGACTTGGTTCGCACAGGTCAAACAAACGTTTTTGGCGGTAGCCCACTTCTGTTGCAGGTAAGTTCTCACTCAGCTCACCTTTTTCCGTTTTTCGCACATTCTGCTTTTACCTCGTCTCTCAGCTAAGGCTATATCAGAGTTTCTCACTTGTTTTTTTTTTTTTTTTTCGCTCAAGTTTTATGTGGCTTCTGACTTGTTTTTCCGCTCTTGCAGCTTTGGTTGTCCGATAAGTTGGGATTGCTCACTGCGCCAGAGGCAAATTGGCCTCATCTGCCCGGCCGAATGCATCAGCGGGGCATGATTTACCCGGAGATGACTGTGCATCAGTGGTACACATTCATGAGAGAAATGTTGCCGAACGAGATTACTTGGAGGCATGAGGCCCTGAACATCCCGGATATGGCCTTGAATTCTGCAGGTTTTGAGAGGATGGTGATAGCTGGGCTGACCGCTTTCACATTCTACATTCCTGGTCGTATTCTCCGTCAGTTGGGAATAAGCCAAGGGCTTCATCGAGCTGGGATTGAGGACTTCCAAGTCCCTGCCTTTACCTTCCAGAATCTGAGAGGATATGAGCATAATTGGGGCCTGAGACAACTCGGAGGAGCTGACCCAGATTACAGCACAGAGCTTATGCCCCGATATCGAGCATGGCTGAAGAGAGAGATTGCAAGCAGGCAAAACAATGACTGACTCTTTGACAGACTCAAATGATCTAGAATAAACTGTGAGCCTGTTAAGGCCTCGAGCATTTTATTCTGTTTTTTATGCTTAACTGTTTGTAAGACTGCTCAGCCTGTGTAATAGAAGTTATAATTAAATAAAAGTGAAAGTCGGGGAGCTTTCCTCGCTTGTTTCAAGTGTTGAACCACAGCATTCCGTGAACATCGACCCAGACTCTGGTAATAGGGGACCGTGGATCAAGTTGATTGATTATGACCGAATCTCGCGGAGAGATTGCCTACGTATCCCTTTTCAAGGAATCAGGTCAAAACGTAGTTCAGGCAAAGGTTCGCTCGGGTGTTTTAGCTCTCCTTTTACGCTCTAATTTTTGCCTAGAACCGCCCATGCGGGTTTTCGGTCTAGCGAGCTGATTGATTAATGCCTATTTATTTTTGCCTAAACCGCCTTCTCAGGTTTTCGGTCTAGCAGGCTTGCTCTAACTTTTGCTTGGAACCGCCCACCCTTGTGGTTTTCGGTCCAACGAGCTTCTCTCAGGGATAGTAACGCTTGAGTTGATCCAGGTTGACCAGAGTGTTGAACTCGTTGCCATCAAGATCGATGAGCTGAGCTGCTCCCCCAGAAAGAATGGTCTTAATGATGTACGGTCCGGAACGCTTAGGTCGGAACTTGCCGCGGGGATCGAAAACTGGTGCTCGAATCTCCTTTGTGACCATGTCACCTTCAATTAAGTCCCTAGATTTCACCCTCTTTGTGCATCATGTCATGCAAAATAGTCGTGGCAGCTCTTTGATAAGTCGGACCAGCATTCTTCAAACCAAACGGCATGACCAAATAGCAGTAAGTCCCCCACTCAGTGATGAAGGTTGTCTTCTCGCGGTCTTCAGGTGCCATGAGAATCTGATTGTAGCCTGAGAAACCGTCCATGAACGAGAGCAAAGCATGCCCTGCAGTATTATCCACCAGCACATCGATGTGTGGCAAGGGAAAATCGTCTTTGGGGCTTGCTTTGTTCAAGTCCCGGAAGTCAACACAGACACGAATCTGGCCATTTTTCTTAGGAACAGGGACGATGTTGGCCACCCAAGTGGGATACTGAGAGACTGCGAGGAAACCAGCGTCAATCTGCTTAGTGACTTCCTCCTTGATTTTCTGCACCCAATCTGGTCGCATCCGTCTGAGCTTCTGTTTCACTGGCTTAGCATCAGGCAACAGGGGGATTCGATGCTCCACTATCTCAGGATCGATACCAGGCATGTCTTGATGAGACCATGCAAAGATGTCGCTGAACTCAGTGAGGAGCTCTTTGAACTGACGATGCTCCTCCGGATCTAACGTGGAGCCCACTTGAACCATCCGAGGATCACTCTCATCTTTCAAGTTTATTAAAATTATCTCTTCTTTTAATGGCTGAGCATGCCTTTCGTCTTCCCTTTCAATGAAAGCACGGATTTCCTTGGGGATGTCCCCATCGAAATCTATCCCTTCATCGTCAGGGTCGACACAGTTTATATAGAGATCATTCAAGTAGTCAGAAGAGGAGTCCTTCATTTCATAAGACCCTGCAGGGTCGCCAAGTACAAGGGAGTCGAATTCGAAGTAAAAGCTATGACGTGGAGGGCCGAGAGGCACAAACTCCGACTCAGAGCTAGACTTAGACTCAAAAGACCTGACAGACTCAGTGTCGGACTCAGCTATGTCATCAATGCAAGTAAGGCGCGGCTTGAAAATGCAATTTTTAGGCTACCCTTAGCTTCCACGATAAGAGAGGTGGGATCCTCGAGGGCGTCGGGCCCGAGCATGAACACTTCGGCTTCCTCGGCCTCTTTGGCCAAACCCACTTGAGAGAACTCTCGGAACAGCTGCTCCAAGCTCCCCTGATCGAAAGATCCCAGCCAGTCAGTCTTCGGCTTGGGTTGGCTAAGCTTCTTCTTGAATTCCGCGCTAGCTGGCTCTTCGTCACTGGAAGACCAAGTATCGTCCGCGAAGATCTCAAAACCAGGTAGCAGCTCCCCGGTGACCGAGTCGATAAAGGGCTCAGCTTGCCCACGATAGATATCATTCCCCTTTTCGCGGATGAAGTAGCTGTTGGGATCGCCATAGAGGGATCGAGGTTTTCCCGTGTGTTTCCTTCTTTTGGCGTCATTGGCAGAGGAAGAGTATCCCAAACCAAAGCGGCCCTCACAGGAAGGAAACGCAGGGAATTCCGGAATCCCTTGTTGGTGAAGTCCTAAGCCAAGGCCAGGTAGATAGGACATCCTTCTCATAATGTCCAGAGCGACAGAGCTTATGATGAAGTCCCCATCCACGTTGATGGCCATGACCGAGCCAGAAGTATCAAAAGAGAATCCCGCGAGATCGACGTCTTCGTCGTCGTGCGCGATACCCAAAACAGGTGTGCCGTTCTCCTCGAGCGGGCGAATGCCTGAATCCCCGCAGATGATCAAAGTCCCAGTGGGAAGTCCCAGCATGACTTTCTGATGAAGAGTGGATGGAACAGCCATGATGTCAGATCTGTGAAGCCATGGTCTTCCTAGCAAGAGATTGAACGAGGCCGGAATGTCGACCACATGGAACTCGACATCCATTTTGAATCCCTCTGCATCGAGAGTGAGCACGAGTGTGCCTTCAACTAGACGACGTGTGCTGTCGTATGCCTTAACGGCCATGCTGGAAGGTGCAAAGTCCTTCTTAGTTAGTCCCAAACGGTGAGCCACCCTCAAAGGGCAAACATTGATTGCCGAGCCGTTATTGATAAGAACGGTTGGAACCCAAAGTCCTCGGCACTTGACAGTGATATGCAAGGGTCGATTGTGGTCAACTCCTTCAAGCGGCAGATCCTTATCGGTGAAAACCACGGTATGCTTAGAGGCAGGTGGGAGGATAAGGGAAATCATCGCTTCAGGCGTGACGTCCGGTCGGATCTCAAGACGAGAGAGAGTGTGGCAGAACTTTTGACGATGCTCCCGGGAGGAACAGATTAGTCCCCAGAGTGATATGGCAGCGGGAATCCGCTCCAATTGCTTTTGAATCATGTCGTCATTTGGGGCATTAACTGGTACCTCAAATGGTACAGATTTTGAGAAAATAGGAGGCTCGTTCTTCCGGTTAGAAGAGTTGGACGAACTTCCCGCTTGCAGATTAGCAGGCTGAAAGACTCGCCCACTTCTTGTAACATTAAGAACGTTCTCCAAAGAGGGTACCATTTGAGGGTCTTGACTATCGTCCCACAGATCAGCAGGGACTTCTCCCAATTTGCGCTTCCCCTTGTCGGAGGTCGTAGGGGCCACAGGCACTTCCATGTTCAAACCCAAATCCTCAGTCAGATCCTTGATCAAGAGTGAATCCCAAAAGTCAGGATCTCCAACAGCTATAGCTTCTTGGATTGGTTCTGTACTAGCGACGAAAGGAACATCCCACAGCCCTTCATCAGCAAGGGAGCGATTGACAGTCCAAACCTCGGACCCAACCTGGATGTTGACTACATCATTGACATCCCAAAGATCAGCTGGCGGCACAAGGTCCGTAACCATGATGCTGCAGTCCTCTTCAGGAGGGGAAGGCACAACAGGGCGCGGAAGGTTTTCGTCAACGATGAAGAACGTAGGATCATATTCGGGATCTGCCACCGAGTTAACCAACCTGTCAAGAGTGGAAGGGAAGAAACATTCCCCTAGGACGCGGGTTTCATCCTGAGTGAGATCCTCCTCTAAATACTGGATTTCATGGCTGGGCAGAGCGTAACCCTGGAGAGGATTAGGGTCAAATCCTAATGGAAATTGCCAAGCAGGCTCGGGGTCCCAATAATACTCCTCCTCAAGCAAAACAGGCTGAGGTTGTTGGAAGAGCATGTCCAATGAGAATCCGTCCAAAGGATCAACCATGGCCGCCTCGTAATTGGCCATCCAAGCATCATACCAGATGTGGTCAAAGGGAATGTCTTCAGGATTAGGTGGGAATCCTTCTAATTCCAGCTCCGTCCATTCATTGATTATGGGAGTGGCATAGTCATCATTATCAGCTATAGCCCACCCTACAGCTTGCATGTCAAGTTGTTGCTCTGGTTGAGGGGGAATAGCAGCTCTGAAGTGGTCCAACAGACTTAGGGAGGAGCTCGGATCTGTCACATTGAAGTACGGATTATCCATGGTAGAGGCAGAATTGAGATGTACAGCAGGCATAGGTTGGTGGAACAAGTCACTGATGGAAGCGTTGAACACAAACGCTCCATTCTGTAGACGTGCAGAGGGCTGATTGAAATTGGACGACTGTCCTTCCTCGGAGCGGATATAAGAAATCTCGGCCTCGGACTGAGAGGGGATAGGCACAATCGGCCTAGGTTGATTCGTTGAGGTTATATGGTCAGTGGGGTTGAATATAGTGGAGCTGAGGGATATATCAGTGGAGCTGATGGATATCTGGTTAATGCGCGGAGCATTGTTGTGGTTTGGCATAGAATTGGCGAGGATGTTGGGTTTTTGAGGTGCCGGTGGTGGAGCATGCAGAGTCCCTTCATCTATGAGATCTTGAATCGCATGTCGGAGGCGAAAGCAAGAATCGGTAAGATGGCCGGGCCCTTGGTGATAGGCACAGTAGAGATTGGCTTTGAAATTGGGAGAAGGCTTCTTAGGTAGAGGAGTTGGATCGAGGAGCTTCAGATGTCCTGATTGGATCAGTTTCTCCATGACCAAAGATAGTGGTGCTTCAAAAGCGGAGAAACTACGAGGTTGGTTACGCGGTCGGTTGTTCTGCGGAGTTTGAACCTGATGGACCTCGGCAATTTGATTAGCAGTTTTCGAGGAAGAGGCATTGGTACCACTGGTTGCAGTATTGGAGTAAGTCCCTCCCCCAAACAGTGCATTAGTATTTCCAGAATATGCCCGAGGCTTCGACTTTGATGGATTGGACGATTCTCCCTTTGACAGAATCCCACTCTGCAATGCATCTTCGATGGCCAGACCGGAGTCGAAGAAGGTGTCGAAATTGGAGGATGCTTGAACAAGGACCAAGTGTCTAGCATAGTCTGGCTGGAGATTGCGGGAGATGATACGGAGCTGATCTCTCTCGCTCGGGCGATCAGTCATTTGAGCGGCTTTGGCCCTCCATCTTTTGACGAAATCCGCGAAGGATTCTTTAGCGTCCATCTTGGTGGATTCCAACTCCCGAGTAGTCATCTTGAGCTGGGAGTTGTAGCTATACTGCGAAATAAACGCAGCCCCGATGTCCTCCCAAGTCCTTCGCTTGGCAATGTCGAGTGACAGAAACCAATGGAAAGCGGGACCCGAGAGGGTTTGAGGAAACAGCTGAGACATGGCTTCGGGCTCGACAGAGAGGAGCTTCATGGCAGCATGGTAACCATAGAGATGGGTTTTAGGATCGCCAGTGCCATCGAACTTGGCTATGTCGGGCATTTTGAACTTGTCAGGAAGCTTGGCATTGGGATAAAGACAGAGACGGTCCAAGTCGATCCCTCCAGCACTGAGTTTTTCGGACTTTGAAACAGATTCTTCCAGCTTGGCCATCTTGGCGACGAGAGCAGTCATGTCAGGGTTTTGAACAGTCCTAACAGCAGTGATGCCTGGATTCTGAATGGGATTCCGAGTGCCCTGAGTGTTGACCAAGGCGACCAGACGCCCTGGATGGTCCGGATCTTCGACCATGATGGGTTGCTCGTGCACATCCTCTTCGGCCTCGCCCTCCTCTTGAACAGTTGGAGGAAGACGAGTGTTAAAGAGGTCATTCAAGCGGGTCATGTTAGCATCCGTCTGAGCAGCCCTTTGTTGTATCACAGCTATACTAGCCTGGATGTTCATAAGTATGGTTTCCAGAGAGAGCGGTTGCGGCTGATCTGCCATGATGGTTGGTCCAGAAGTACTTGATGCAGAGGAGGGGGCAGGAGATTCCGGAGAGTCTGTTTCTTCGAGGACCGGAGAAGAAGCGGACTGCAGGGTGGCAAGCAGAGAACGCGGGGAGTCTTCCGTTGTGACTGACTGGGCTTGCAATCTGACTAGCCTCTGAATCGGATTCCGGTGCAGACGTTCCCAAGTGGGTTTAGCTTTTGATACTTTCCTTGGCGGTGCAATGATTCAGAACCTTTGCTTGCAGAAAGTGAGAAAAGGCTAATAAGGGCCCTGCAGAAACTTTAATCTAAATAAAAGACTAAAGCGAAAACACAGTCACCGTCGTCAGTGTCGCCCTTAGACTCTAGTACTAGCAGACAAGTCTGTCTTATGACGTTTGGATATTACCATTGATCCTCAGAAATCTTTTCATGGTGTATCCTTTTTGTATCAATTAAGCAAAGAGATGTCAAAGTAGTCTAAAGATTTTGGTTTATTCCGCTTCGAAAGTCTCAACTTTTGAACTCGGAACAATTTGGTGTAGATAGGCACGATGCTATAACCGGGGAGGCATAGGCAGCACAGTGCCGTAACCGAAATGGTGTACATGCTTCGCATGATAACCAAAATGGTGTAAGCATCGCGGTATCTTTCCCGTTTTGTTCCTCGTTTTCTGTTTGAAACTTCGATTGGGTAATTTAGCCAAAGGCTTTAGAAGGTCTTGATTTCCCAAGGTTTAATTGATTCAAGGAACTTGAGAATTGACAACGTGCACCATCGAGATGCACGACTCCTCATCGGGCCATGGTAAGGTCCTAATAAACATAAGACAGACTTGAAGGAGAGAGAACCTAGGAGCCGCCCTAAACATGCTTCTACGCAAAACGGTATGCATGTATGAACAGTGCATGCGATAGGGAAAGCAGTAACACGTTGATAGTATAGGGGGTTAGATGCAAGTAATCCTACCCTGTAGGTACCTGTCCTAGTTTGGAGAGTGCTAGTGCTTTGTATATGCAAAGGCTGGTTTTGGCTTGAATCAGGTTCCTCGGACTAGAGCCAAGATATACCTCCCGCTGCCCGCGTAACCGCAGAGCAACAGTCGAACGGTAGAATGACTCATCATCGTCGAAGGTTGTTAGTCATTCGGGGTCCCCGGGCTCCGGTAAACCGTGCCGGATTGCCAAAACGATCCAACGAGGCTTATCCCACATCGATGCAAATGAGAATGCTAAAAAGTTTGATTTAATGGAACAGAATCGCAAATTCGCAAATGCCTTTTCAAATTTGGCTCTCTTTATTTAATCAATATTTAGAAGAAATTACGCGGGAGAACAATCGGAAAAGTCCCAGATTGGATGGCCGGACACGAGGTCCTGTTAAATCACCAACCCTTTCTTTAGCAGCGCGAAGCTCACTATTTTGACAGACTTTTGTGGGATTATTCTCGAGCGTATTAAAATCTAAATATAGATCAATATTGGTTCGATCCCCAGCAGAGTCGCCACTGTGGGCAATGCGAATTGCCCCGACTCTTTCTCTCTCCTCCGAGGGAAAGGGATTCCGTTCCCCACCCTTTTTGAGAAAGGAGAGATGCTGCCGGTTCGCGTGAGCGCTTTTTATGAAGCTGGACGTCAAGCGCTCGCGAAAAATACAGAGTCGCCACTTGGGTTTGAAGGTCCGATACCCAAGGAACCGTATTTCGAAGCACTTGCCGCGCTGTTTGATTTGAAAAAGTTAAGGAACCAGTCCGTCATAACCATATCTGGGTTCGGGAGCCAGGTTACGAGAGGGGAAGGGTTTTATGGCACCCCTCTCGCCCAATCCGGAGATCGGTCTCTACTTAGGCATTTGCGAAAATGTTTGTTTTGCGATTCTGTTTAATTAATCATTTTTTAGCCAATTAGGGCGGGGGAACAGTTAATCGGGGATTTAAAACTGTAACACGTTTGCAAGGTGTGGTAGATAGCATGCATGGATGAAATAAATGAGATAAAACTGAAAACTGCTTTCGGGATGCCAAAACAGTGCAGGGTATGAATTTATCACGAACAGTGACCAACTTGCATGCAGAAAATGGGAGCATGCAAGTCACACCATCGCGCGACACACCCATACCCTCGCGCGAGTGTCAACATCCTTTTACAGATTCAATTTTATCTCCTTCTGGGCTCTGGAAGGACCAGTGCACACCCAGGACAAACCAAGCAGTTTATGTATGCTGGAAATAACTACTTATTACAATCTGATTGAGTAAGAATAACACACAACCCTTAAACAGTGAGGGTAATAAAAACAGAGACCAAAGGCCTAGCTGCCCATACAAGGGCAATCACTGGAACTGATCAAACCATCGCGCGATGGAGTCACATCATCGCGCGATTGTTCTGACTGGACATCCAGGAATTGCTTTGCATGCCTGGGCTCTGAGACATATTCAGAAGCTACCCAGGGGCATTCCAACATGAATAAGGAAAGTAAAGTATACTAATCTACTGGTTTTTAACATGCAAGACAGTGAGATATCAAATATGATTCAACATGGACATATGAAATCATATAAACTGGATCAGAACAAGAGACCCATCCCCACGAGAACCATGTCACACGAGCCAGAAGCATCGCGCGATGATGTGGGTTCGTCGCGCGTGGGTTCTCATGTTCACAGCATCTTGTAAATTTGCTGGCTTTGGGGTCAGAAGCTGATATTGATTACCAGTCCTGACCCTGTCAGCCCCCCTCAGGGATCAAGACAGTAAAGGCTAAAAGTTATACCTTTGCTTGAGAATGGTTTGAGTGAGGTGGTATGCCTTGGACAAGGGAGAAAGTGATAGTGGTTTTTTGATTGAGAGGGAAGATCAAGATTGTGACTCTTGTTCTTTCCTTTGGGATCTTTTTTGGTAACCCTTTGAAAGTAGAACAAGGGGGGGGGTTTTATAGGAAAAGAGGGAGCTTGTTGGTGTCAAACATGGCTAGGCAGCCAGCCAACAATGCTGGCAGCAATCCCTTGGTAGAGGAGTGGGGTTTAAGTTGATGGGAGAGTGGGGGTTTAGGTGGTGCAAGGATGGCCGAGCAAACGCCGTTCAGCTGATGGAACGGGGTCACATGGCCCTGCAGGCGCTTCATCATCACGAAATCCAGCTGGATATGACAGGTGTCGACCATCGCGCGATGGAGTGGAACCGTCGCGCGAGGGTTCTAACTTCCCCGCGATGGTCAATCAGTCAAAGTTTGACTTTGACCACCACCTGGCAAGTGAAGCATCGCGCGAGTGTCTCAGTGCATCGCGCGAAGGTCAAACCCATAGTCAAAGCTGGGCTCAAACGGTTCTGGGGTTAAGGGACGGGTTCCGCATATACCAAACTCAAAACCATTTCAATCAAAACTGTCCTCGACCTGATTCATCATCGGGGGAACAAGAAACTGAAAAGAAACAAACTGAAGATAGACAAAATGATTGAGCAATCAGATTGGGGTGTCTACACTGGTCCACTCGGACCTCGCCTCGAGCGACTCTCACTGCTACCTGGCCTCCCTGAAACGGCCCTCCTCGCCTCAGCAGCCCCACAGGCCTGGCCTCGAACCTCTCTAAACTCTCGTACCCCCAATGGCCCCGCCAAGCGCTCCCTCTGATAGACTGCATAGTCCATGTCAGGACGCAAGTGACGTGTCAAGTCAGCATCAGGCCGTGTGAAGACCTCCAACTCAGCCAAGGTGTACTCTCCTGTGTGTGAGGCCCGTGGTGGAAGCGGTCCGGGCACCTGAAACCTCGCATAGCCAAGTGACTGGCGTGTCACTCGGTCACCCAAGTACCACTGCCAGCCAAAGGCCGACTCCAGCAGCACTCTGCTCGCCGTGACAGCCCTGCTACGAGCCAAGTACTCGGGCTCAGGCTCTGTCCCCCTCCAAGGATCCCACTCAACCTGTAAAAGCAAACAATGCAAGTATCGGTCAGCGACAGCATTGAAGCAATAAAAAGGGCACGCACTTTGTTATTCTTACTACTACAAAGTATAATATTATACCTATGAGGGGCGAAGCTCGTCAAGGTATACCCGGAAGCCGTTCAGATCTCCTCTGCCTCTCTTCTCCCCCATATTCTTCTTGCTCCAAATGTGTGCACGTGGGAGCATCCCCAAGTCCAGGCTCTTTGTCACCGGACGGCACATATTCAACACCTCGTAAGCCCAGAGCTGCATGATTGTCAATGGATTAAATTCGATAATGCATGCAAAGACGCTATTGAACAGATTATGCTATCAAAATGAATACAAGTGCGAATATCAAAGTGTGCAGAATCATACCTCCCAAATCCGCCAGTACCCCGCAGTGCTCACCTCCGTCCTCGACGAGTCTCCAAAGAAGCCATAGGCCGCGCCTAGTGCTGCTCCACCCCAGTCAAAGCGCGAGGCCGTCCTCAGGTCCCTCAACGCTGGCAAGTAGGACAAATGAACCTTGCTACGCCTGTTTGGATACAGGGTAGCACCAAAAAGGTACAGCAAGTACGCCCGGGCAATCTGCTCCGCCTCCTGCTCAGTTGTCACCTTCTTCTTCAGATATCGGGTGAATTGCCCGTACCTCGCCATCCCCTCCTCAATCTTGGGCACCTCGCCCAGAAACCACTCCAAAGCCGCCTCGTCCTTCTCAATGCCCGAGTCAAACGGAATGGGCTCTCCTCCAACTCTCAGGCCCGTGATCGCCGCAAAGTCAGTGGGCGTCACCGTCATCTCCCCAACCGGTAGGTGGAAGGTATTTGTGGTATCCCACCACCGCTCTGCAAGTGCAACCAAGACAGCATGGTCATTCCTCGCCGGAGTGAGTGTCTCAATGAACTCTCTAAAGCCCGCCTCGTCTACCAATTGTCTCACTCTCTCTGGCAAACCCTAGTACAGCGCTAAGGAACTGCATGCACCCCCGAAGCCGCGGATATCTCTAGGCCGCGCCCTCTCCTGCATTAGATACAAACAACAAAAAAGACATGTCAGCATACAAAGCTTTCATTTTCAAGTTCCAAGTAATCAATGCAGCCTGCCTACAGATGGTTGGTTCAAGTTATTATATCTTATGCACGGCGTTCAAACATGAAGCTATGGTATTGCAGCCTGCCTACAGATGGTTGGTTCAAGTTATTATATCTTATGCACGGTGTTCAAACATGAAGCTATGGTATTGCAGCCTGCCTACAGATGGTTGGTTCAAGTTATTATATCTCATGCACGATGTTCAAACATGGAGTTATAGTATCACTATTCAAGTTCTATTTCAGAAGTTTGCTATCACTCTACAAACTTTCAAGAACATTTGGGCGCATGCATTGTATTTGAATTGTATCTAAACAAAGGAATGAGCATCTATTAGAAAGTTACCTCAGACCAGCTGCGCGAGATGTGAGTATCAGGGTCTCTCAAGACCAACTCAGAGTCATAATCCGCCTGTCGTGGCCGATATGCTGTGAAACCCAACGGCACGAACAAATGTGGTGCCGGTGCCCTGTATCCCTCTGCTGAAAACGGAGCTCGAGTCAAACTCTCCGCCTCCGACACTGCCGTCACTCTAGGCCCCCCCACTCTGACGCCGGCTCTCTCCTCGGCCTCAGCATCCCTCAAAAGCTCCTCTTCTGCAGCCCTCTCTCTCTCGGCCCTCGCCGCGGCCTCAGAAGCGGCAATCTCCCGCTCTCTCTCCTCCCGGGCCTCTAAAACGGCAGCCCCTATCTCGGGGTTATCCTCTAAAAGCCGCGCAAGCTGCGCGTCACTCAAGAGCTCGGCAACATCTTGCTTTGTGATCGGCCTGTGACCCGATGATGTCGCTGCAGGACGGAAAAGCACATCCTCCTCTCTATACGCAAATGGAACCTTCGTGGCTCGCTCGCTCTCGGTCGCCACATCCTTGCCTTTCGCCGGATCTCTCGGCAGATGCTCACTCGGCCCAGCACCATCACCACCAGAACCACCGCCGGCCACTACTGAACCACTCACGGCCGTGCTTGGGTCCAGTTGTTCGATCTGTGACTGCACTGCTCCGTCCCCCTCCATCGCGCGACGATCTGACTCCGTCGCGCGATGCTCGCCGTCGTCCCCAACCGCCTCTGCATGGCCCTGTCCGCCATCGCCGCCGCCTGTCGTCGCCGCACCCGTGCCTGTAGCAGCCCCTACCAGCGGCTGATCACCCGTTTGAACCACCATGGGCCCCCCCTCGTCCTCCGGACGATCAACAACTCCTCCTCCGCTGCCCCCGTCGCCGTGGTCTGCCATGGATGAGTGAACGTGCTTGGGTTCCTGGATTTCGAAGCAAAATCAGAGGTTTGGAAGGTTTTGGAGTTGGGAGTTTGAGAGAGAATAGAGTTGGGAGAGTTTTGAAACTGCTGTGAGCGGTTTCTGAACATCCCCGTCGATCAAAAGGATGCCAGCAGTCACAGGCCGGGTCTGGGCCCGTTTCAGATTCAGGCCCTAGCAAAGAACCATCGCGCGATGGTATGGCTCTCTCGCGCGACGGTCCAACTGGGCCGTTGACCAAATTTGATCCCTGGTTCGGCCCGTCATCATATTTGAGGCCCACAAAGCTTTTCTTAGAGCTTGCAAGTAATATTGGATCTTTACAAGATGTTCAGGGTCAAAAATGCTTTATATCCCCAGCAGTGGTCCGCCCGCACAGATCAAATTTTCCAATCAGCGACGATCCATCCGTCCATTTTACAATCAGCGACGATCCATCCGTCCATTTTACAATCAGCGACGATCCATCCGTCCATTTTCCAATCAGCGACGATCCATCCGTCCATTTTCTAATCAGCGACGATCCATCCGTCCATTTTACAATCAGCGACGATCCATCCGTCCATTTTTACAATCAGCGACGATCCAACCGTCCATTTTTATAATCAGCGACGATCCATCCGTCCATTTTCCAATCAGCGACGATCCATCCGTCCATTTTACAATCAGCGACGATCCATCCGTCCATTTTACAATCAGCGACGATCCATCCGTCCATTTTTAGAATCAGCGACGATCCATCCGTCCATTTTCCAATCAGCGACGATCCATCCGTCCATTTTACAATCAGCGACGATCCATCCGTCCATTTTACAATCAGCGACGATCCATCCGTCCATTTTACGATCAGCGACGATCCATCCGTCCATTTTTAATTTTCAATCAGCGACGATCCAACCGTCCAATCTCTTGGTGCACGGTATTTGTACATACTGTCATGCGCTTTTCGATTAATTGGCCTTTGGGTGAGTTAGATGGGTGTCTAGAAATCTTTGACGTTACCCGTACCGACTAATGGTGCTCCGCGTGCCGTCAAAGAGGGACTACTGTAGACACCCCAATCTGATTCCTCAGTCATTTTGTCTCTTTTCAATTTATTTCTTTTCAGTTTCTTGTTCCCCCGATGATGAATCAGGTCGAGGACAGTTTTGATTGAAATGGTTTGAGTTTGGTGAATGTGGAACCCATCCCTTAACCCCAGAACCATTTGAGCCCAGCTTTGACTATGGGTTTGACCTTCGCGCGATTCACTGAGACACTCGCGCGATGCTTGACTTGCCAGGTGGTGGTCAAAGTCAAACTTTGACTGATTGACCATCGCGGGGAAGTAAGAACCCTCGCGCGACGGTTCCACTTCATCGCGCGATGGTCGACACCTGTCGTATCCAGCTGGATTTTGTGATGATGAGGCGCCTGCAGGGCCATGTGACCCCGTTCCATCAGCTGAACGGCGTTTGCTCGGCCATCCTTGCACCACCTAAACCCCCACTCTCCCATCAACTTAGCACCCCACTTCTCTACCAAGTGAGTGCTGCCAGCATTGTTGGCTGGCTGCCTAGCCAAGTTCACCACCAACAAACACTCCCTCTTTCTATAAAACCCCCCCCCATTGATCTCTTTCAAAGGGTGACCAAGAAAAATCCCAAAAAAGAAGAACAAGAAGCACAACCTTGATCTTCTCTCAATCAAAGCTACCACCCCTTTCTCCTTTGTCAAAGGCATACCACCTCACTCAAACCATTCTCAATCATCCAAGCAAAGGTATAATTTTTAGCCTTTACTGTCTTGATCCCTGAGGGGGGCTGACAGGGTCAGGACTGATAATCAATATCAGCTTCTGACCCCAAAGCCAGCAAATTTACAAGATGCTGTAGACATGAGAACCCACGCGCAATGAACCCATACAATCGCGCGATGCTTCTAGCTTACACGATATGGTTCTCGTGGGGATGGGTCTCTCGTTCTGACTTCAGTTTATATGATTTCATGTTTTCATGCTTAATCATATTTGCTATATCCCACTGTCTTGCATGTTAAAATCAGTATTTCAGTTCATTTTGCTTTCCTTATTCATGTTGGAATGCCCCTGGGTAGCTTCTGAATATGTCTCAGAGCCCAGGCATGCAAAGCAATTCCTGGATGTCTAGTTAGAACAGTCGCACGATGAGGTGACTCCATCGCGCGATGGTTTGGTCATTTCCAGTGATTGCCCTTGCATGGGCAGCTAGGCCTTTGGTCTCTGTTATTATCACCCTCACTGTTTAAGGGTTGTATTTCATTCCTATTCAGTCAGATTGTAATAATTATTTACTTCCAGTATATGAACTGCTTGGTTTGACCTGGGTGTGCACTGGTCCTTCCAGAGCCCAGAAGGAGATAAAATTGAACCTGTAAAAGGGATGCTGACACTCGCGCGAGGGTATGGGTGTGTCGCGTGATGGTATGACTTGCATGTTCCCATGCTGTGCATGCAAGTTGATCACTGTTCGTGATAAATTCATACCCTGCACTGTTTTGGCATCCAGAAATCAGTGTTCAGTATTATCTCATTTATTTCATCCATCCATGCTATCTATCACGTCCTGCAAACATGTTACAGTTTTAATCCCCTTTAACTGTTCCCCCGCCCTAATTGGCTAAAAACTGATTAATCTAACAGAATCGCAAACAAATAACATTTTTGCAAATGCCTAAGTAGAGACCGATCTCCGGATTGGGCGAGAGGGGTGCCATAAAACCCTTCCCCTCTCGTAACCTGGCTCCCGAACCCAGATATGGTTATGACGGACTGGTTCCTTAACTTTTTCAAATCAAACAGCGCGGCAAGTGCTTCGAAATACGGTTCCTTGGGTATCGGACCTTCAAACCCAAGTGGCGACTCTGTATTTTCGCGAGCGCTTGACGTCCAGCTTCAGAAAGCGCTCCCGCGAACCGGCAGCATCTCTCCTTTCTCAAAAAAAAAAGGGTAGGGAACGGAATCCTTTCCCTCGGAGGAGAGAAAGAGTCGGGGCAATTCGCATTGCCCACAGGTATGTGTTTTCAATTTTGTATAGCATAAGGACGGCCCGTCTTATTTTCGTATATTATTGCGTGTCTACAATGGGGAGGAATGGATTCTACTTCGTCGTTCGCGTGTCTTCGTTCCCGTCGTCTATCTTCATATTGAAGTATTTATGTTTTCGTAAGTCTAGCACTTAGAATTGAAAATAACGCACAAGGTGAATTCATGCTTTATCAAAGTATTCATCTTAGTATTTTGTTGATTATGCTGATTATTGAATGCTTAATTTTTTGTAATGCAAAATCACTTCCGGATTGTTGCATCCCCTGTGTTTTCATCAGTCTAGCACTTGTTTTTTTTCCCCCCTTGATCATTATGTCTAGCACTTGTTGAAAACAAAGAGAAAGATTTGAAGAAACAATGCCACTAAATTGTCTAGTGTTTGTGTAGGGTATGGCCAAGCTAGATAGGGCTAGTTTGCTGTTGTAGACGGGAACGGCCTCGTCTGATTTTGCCTTTTTGTGTTCTTTCTTTTGCTGTTGTTCAAGTTGTTAAGGTATCACCAACCCGGACCCTTGTCGATCAACCCTTTTTGTGCAGGGTCTGCATGGCCAAGCCAGATAGGGCTACTTTGCAAACGGCCTTGTCTGATTTAGCCTTTTTGTGTTCTTTTTTTAATGTTGTTAAGGTATCACGAACACTTGTCAAGGCCGCTCATGATAGAGCTCGGAAGGCCTTGAAGTAATCTTGATGTATTTCTGTTTATTAATGGGATGATATTTGGTGACAAGAAAAAAAAAGAAAGTGTAGCAGCTATTGTGAGATCAACTCATAACACTGTCAATTTTATATTTCAAACACTGTCATTTTTTTGATAATGCTTGGAATTATAAAATTGACAGTGTTTAGAGTTGATCTCACAATAGCTGCTACTACTTTCTTTAATACCAACACTGTCATTTTTACGCATAACATTGTTAGCTATTTTGAAGTTTGTCAAAATTGACAGTGCTTGAAATTATAAAATTGACAGTGTTTTTGACAAAATTGACAGTGCTTGGAATTATAAAATTGACAGTGTTTGGAAATGAAAACAACTCCAAACACTGTCAATTTTATATTTCAAACACTGTCATTTTTTTCTTAATTGACAACACTGTCATTTTTTTGTTAATTGACAGTGTTTGGAACATTGTCAATTTTTTGATAGTGCTTGGAATTATAAAATTGACAGTGTTTGGAAATGAAATTAATAAAATCAACTGCAAACAATGTCAATTTTACATTGAAACACTGTCATTTTTTTGTTATTCTCGAAAAAATGTTAATTTTACATTTGAAACACTGTCATTTTTTTGTTATTCTCGAAAAAATCTTTTTCTACGTATGATGGGACTATATTTGGTTTTTTAACAACTCATGGTACCATCCCCTCCCACATTGGAAGTCTTTTGGAGAGTTATGTATTTTAGATCGTTCGCTAACCATCTGGATCTATTCCTTCCGAAATAGGCCAACTGATTAACCTCAGAACCCTTTAAGCGAGCAAAAACCAAATAGCTGGCTCTATCCTTCAAGAAATAGGATTGCTCAGCTCTCTCAATGAGCTGAGTTTGTATGCTAACAACCTGACTGGTTCGAACCCTCCTTCTATTGGAAACTATAGTAGTTTAATCAATTTGTTGCTATGTGAAAATTTGCTCTCGGGACACATTCCTTCAACTATTGGGAACTTGACCAAGCTCGAGATGTTAGTGTTGTCCCAAACTCCATTGTATGGCTCCATTCCTACAGAGATAGGAAGTTTGGATTCCCTCTGGCATTCGAATATCCGCGAGACCCAACTTACTGGATCTATTCCCCCAACATTGAGCAATCTTACACGTTTGACTGTATTAGTGATAGGTGAAAACAAGTTAATCGGTCATTTACCAGAAAACTTATGCTTTAGTGGAGTACTTGTATTTCTTGTTGTAGACGACAACAATCTCACAGGAAACATCCCAAAAAGCATCAAAACTTGTAGTAGCTTATCCAGAATCAGGTTTGAGGGAAACCAACTTTTTGGAAATATATCAGAAGAATTTGGCGTGTATCCAAACTTGGTTTACATTGATTTGAGTCGTAACAATTTCTATGGTGAGCTCTCTCAACAATGGTGTTCGTTGAAGATCAAAATTTTGTTACCGTTGTAGCTGTCACATGTTAAAGTCAAGCTGCTACTTATGTAGCACATATGTTGCTGGTGCATGTCTGTCAAGGTTGTTACTGTTGTTCTGCTACTACCATTTGATTGATTGCATTGCTTGTTACTGCTGCTGCTGCTATTGACTGCTATAATGGCAGTAATTTGCACATATTTTGTTTCTTCATTTTGCCTTTTTATTGTCCATAGAAGCTTGTGTTGAACTAGATTTTAGTATAAGGTTTAATCTCTTTGAATTTGTTTTGTGAAGAGATGTTATACCAGCCTTCATTTTGCCTTTTACTGTAAGTATCTCGCTTTCATCTTTTAGTAGTAGCTTAGTAGTTTATGTGTTAGTTGCTTGTATTTAGTTTGGTGGATACCTCTAACCTGACTGTGATGTCAAACTTGAGGTGTAACGAAGCCAAGCTAAATACTGAGTTTGAGCTTAGTTAGTTTAGTTTAATTCGTTTAATTTGATTGCATTGCTTAGCCGAGGTGGTGGCATAACCCCTTGCATATTCTGTTTGTTGAAGTTGAGGTGGCGGCATAGCCCCTCCAGTCTGATAGTTTGTTGATAGATGTTATACCAGTCTTCATTTTGCATTTTTGGCCCTACTGCTGTACATCTTATGAGTTACGTATAATCCACCTACTGCTGTAGTTCTGCTAGCCTAGCTGTTATTACTTACTGTTTAGTGTTTTTTTGATGTTGTTTGGTGGTCACTGCTGCTATCACTTGGCAGTGGTAGTTTTGGTTATTTGTTTTGCTCTGTGCCTGTTTATGGTGCTTTGCTCTAGTCATCACCTCAGGTGGTTTGTTTAGAACGTTTAGTGTTTCAATTAGTAGTGTATGCCTAACCTTCAGGGGCTGTCGTTGGGATCTCCCTTCGCAAGTGAGAATGTGCTGCTGATCTACTCGTATCCATGCCATCCGGACAGAAACCATACATATACTTAGCTTACTGCACTGTCATCAAATATAATTTTTGTTTAGTTTCAAGGCGAACCTGCTTCTTACTAATCTTCTGGGCCTTGCCATCCTGCCAATCACGATACACCGAGAAGAGCTCCAGCAACACTTTTGGATTTACTGTACCTGTTTCAGCCATATAAAACAGAACGCAAAAATGGTTTCCTTCAAACATTTCCTGTACTGCTTAAAAACAATGCATTACACAAAAACTGGAGTCAATGAAGCAATAATACAAGCATAAACCACTGGGTAGGCAAATATACAAGCAAAGGAAAATAGATTAACCAACACACTTTCTTTTTGCCTTTTTTCCCCAAACAACAGGAAACATGCGTTAGAGTAATGTCAAAATTTACGTTGTTCTTCTCTACAAGCATTTTGTTATTGTTTTTGTATGCAGTAGTTCGAAGAAAAGGGAAGGCGAAGCACTTAGATTCCATAAGTGATGAAGAAGATATAGATGAACAGACAAGTGATGAGGAAGTATCAAAAGGAATTATAGAAGTTGACGCAATCTCAAATCCGCCAAAGAAGTTAAAGACGAAAAAATTGGCGGGAAGAAAACCAATTGAAGTTACTTCATCTTCTGTCCCAAAGGCTTCACATGAAAGACATGCTCAATCTCAATATGAGCTTCGGGTTAGATCGCCAAATAATCAAGGAATCAACATAGAGCAAGCTGCGCCTCGAACACAACCTCTTAGAAAGAGACCAAGAATTGTGGTTGAGACTCAAGAGACACAAGCGACTGAAGAGACACAACACATCGCTTTTAATCGATGTAACATGCAAGCGATGATTAGACTAATGAAAGGGTTTCCTGTCACTCCTGCGCTCAAGGTTTCGCTGAAAAAAACACCTTTTTGGCATTTGATCAATGCATTTATTGAGGAGAAGGTGAAGAGTGATCATTGTAGAAAGTTTGATGAGGTGGTTGTTAAAATTGTAGAGTCGTATGATGCAGAGGCAAGAACATTTAGATTGGGAAACAAACATGTCAAGCTCGAAAGGGAAGATGTGAAGTTGATTTTTGGGATTTCATGCGGAAATGAGGAGATAAACCAAGGTTATTGTAAGAAAGAAGATGTGCAGTTAGCGGTTAAGTGGAAAATAAAGGGGAAAAGATTGGATACTTCAATAATCAAGAATCTTTTAAAAGAAAAGCAAAACAGCAAGTTGGAAGAAGATGCGGATGATATCGCAAGATTGTTGTGTTTGTTCCTTTGTGGGACGTTGTTCTTCTCTACAAGCGGCACCACAATCAATTGGGTTTATGTTCGCTATATGGAAGACTTGAATATGATTAAACAATTCGATTGGGCAGGAGCTATTTGTAAGTACTTGCTGAAATCTACTCACGTGGAACATAAAGATCCCAAAGAAGTCAAAGGTTCTTCAATTCTATTATTGGTAATCAACAATATAACTCTTTACATATGTTGGTCTAAAAAATAATTATATGTGTCCTTTTAAGTTGTAATTCTGTTGTGCAGTATTGGCTTTGTGAGCATAGCAACATCTTGAACCAAGAGAGCCCAGATTCTATTCCAAGGTTACTCAAGTGGAACATTGCAAATCTGCGGAAAGCGCTCAAAGACGTGAAACAGTTGCAACAACTCTCAGATGAGAAGGTAACATGGTTGTTAAGTGTTCATGTTTGATTTCAATGTTCATAAGGAGACCTGTCTGTGAAGAAACTTTGTGGTTTAATGTGATTTAATGGCATTGCCTCTTTGTAGGTAAAAGATGGAACACTTGAACAAACCATTGAAGAAAAAGTTGAATATGAATTTGAGCAACAGGAGATTCAGCAAGAAGCTGGGGAAAAAGATGAAGTCAACCAACATGAGGTGAAGAATGATGAATTCGTTGAAGCTCAATTTGAAGTTCAGCAAGATGAGGGGGAGAAAGTTGAAGTTGCTGAAGTTGAGAACGTGCCTGATAGTTGTGGGTTAGATGATTTCAATACTCCCACTAATATGTTTCAGTCTCCACTGTGCTCGGGCGAAATAAATGAATCACAGGTTGTTAGTTTCAAACGTGATGAAGTGACCTCTCCCAAATATAATTCGGATTCAACTCTTGAACCTAATACATTGAGTGGAAAATCACTACTGCAAGAAGAAGATGAATGCTTGAAGAAACTTGTGGATAACATATTAGATGGTTCAAAGAAGTATGCAGCTGCAGTGGTTGATGAATTGACAGAAGAAAGACACTCAATTAGTGACAATCTCACTGACAAGATTGAATATTTGGAGATGCAGATGGAGATTGAGAAACAATCAAACAAGGATGCACTTGCCATGATTGACGAATTGAGGAAGGAAAAAGACTCAATTACTAATGACATGTCCACGAAGATCGAATGTTTGGAGAATGAAAAGAAACAGATGGAGATTGAGAAAGAATCGATTTGCGAGCCTCTCAATGATGAGATTGCAAAATTGAAGAAATTAGTGGAGAGTCAAGACAAACAGATTATAATGTTGAAAGATGTTATGAGCAAAGGCCCACTCACAACGATGCATGAACTCAAGAACCAAAAACAATCGTTGGAGAAGGATTTGATTGAGAAGGTTGAAAGTATGGAGAAGGAAAAGAAGCAATTGGAGCTTCAGAATTTGAATATGCGAGAAGACAATAACATTGTGCTACAATCTAAAGATGATCAGATACATATATTGGCAAGAGCATTGGCAAGAAAAATTGAAGAAACAGAAGAGGAAATGAAGAATCAAATCCAGAATCTTGACAAACAAAATAAGAAGCTGTGTTTGGCAAAGGACAGATACATACAGACACTTTTAAACAAAGCCAGTGTCCTCGAGAAGCAAAAGGCTAAACAACAAGACATCAACAATGCATTACAAATGGAAATTGACGAGTTCAAAATTCATGAGGTAACACAACGCTATGCTAATGAGACCGAGGGCGCAGTGCATCAAGTAACTCAAAATGCAACTCTTGAGAAGATCCGAAGACTTGAACGTGAGAAGGAGGAGCTTGAATTGGAACTCTTAGATATTAGAGTGCATGAAGAGAGACAGAAACGCAAGGCAGAAAAATCTCTTATCTCTCCCAATTCGAACATAATAGCACTCAAGGCAAGAGAAAGGAAGAAGAATACAGATGCGGACTTTGTCTATGAAGAAGTAAAGAAGAAGACGAAGACTGGAAAAGAACTTTTCATAGATGTAGATGACTTAGTCGAGTCTCAAGAGGATGAAAGACAAAACAAGAAACTGAGAAAGTTGAAGGCAAATGCTGAGGTACGAAAGCTTTTAAATCATGAAAGTTGGATGGCGATTGAAACACTTTGGAATACAGCAGACATCAGGTAAAAAAAATTAGTCTTATTTCTATGTAATGTCGAAATAATGTAGAGTTTGGAGACTTTTGACATGTTATTTTTCTTTTGCAGTACTGTAGTATGGTCTTCGAAAGATGAACTAATGCATGTTACTGCGCATGACATAGAGACGCTGTTGTTTGAATCAGCATTATCAACCCGGGTAATGTTTAAATTTCATTGGTTAACTGTACAGATACTGCTAATTGCAGATACTTTGCTAACTATACGGATTCTGTTCTTTTATACAGTCTGTTGATGCTTACATGAATATCCTTATGCAACAACACGTAGACCAGCAACCGACATTCATATTGGAAACGCCACCAGCCAAGTCTTTTGTGTTTCCCAGCTTTTTTGTGGTAAGACACTAGTAGTGAACTCGTGATATACGTTGGCCTTATACTTCTTTCTGGTGATTTCATGTATATCTGTTTTTTGGTGAGTTAATGTAATTTTCTTTCACCACAAGATCCGTTTTATTGCTTTGTAAATAGTCAATCCTCAAAGACAAACAACCAATCAAAGTGAAGAAGATTCTTGATAAGATGATGCCAAAGGCCGAATATGCAACTTTCTTGCTTTTCCCCATAATTCATCAATTCCATTGGACATTGCTGGTGCTTCATAAAGATGAGGGAAAGTGGATATTCTACAATTCTTTGTTTAAAGGGAATCGAAAAGATTTTTACTGTGAGACAACAGATAATTTGGTGAGCAAACATCTATCATCTTTTTCCTGTTACATATTTATGTTTGAATGCTAAACATGTTTACATAAACTACACAGAGAAAACTTATTGCAGACTATATCAATAGTCATTCCAAATCAAGTGCTGGGAAAGGTATTGGTAACACAGTCCACATTGAGCAGTTTTCTCCGCAACAACCGGATGGATTGTAAGTACTACAAAATTTCAAACCTATTCTCTTTTTTCTATCAATGAATGACCAACAATAAGATATCATGGCACAATTATATTGTTGCAGTGTTGAGTGTGGGGTCGTCGTTATCTTCTTGATGAACCAATATCTGATGAACCAAGAACGGAGCAAAGTAATAAGTATTGAGGAGTGTAGGAAAACAAGAGCCGAGATGATACTTGCTTTTTTGAGTGAGCAAAGCAAGTTGAGCACTTCAAAGGTTCCACAACCAGTACAAAACCTCAAGCAAATTGCAGAATCTTCAAAGGCTCTGAAACCACAGTTCAAGCAATATCAACTTAGGGTAAGACAAGGCCCTAAAATCAAATAGCAATGTTAATCGTCTCTTATACTTGTTTTTGGAAGGATTCTCTCTTTGAAAAGAAGGTATCTATTACCAAAGTTAGATTGTTATAGAAATGGTACAGTCACCTCGTTGGTCAATATTAAGGGTCAAAGTTGAAACAAGTTGAATTTACTGAAAACAAGTTGTGCAGTTTGTATTTCTCTTTCAAGAAGCTGAAGTTGTTCGTTGAAGATCAAAATTTTGTTACTGTTGTAGCTGTCACATGTTAAAGTCAACCTGCTACTTATGTAGCACATATGTTGCTGGTGCATGTCTGTCAAGGTTGTTACTGTTGTTCTGCTACTACCATTGATTGATTGCATTGCTTGTTACTGCTGCTGCTGCTATTGACTGCTATAATGGCAGTAATTTGCACATATTTTGTTTCTTCATTTTGCCTTTTTATTGTCCATAGAAGCTTGTGTTGAACTAGATTTTAGTGTAAGGTTTAATCTCTTTGAATTTGTTTTGTGAAGAGATGTTATACCAGTCTTCATTTTGCCTTTTACTGTAAGTATCTCGCTTTCATCTTTAGTAGTAGCTTAGTAGTTTATGTGTTAGTTGCTTGTATTTAGTTTGGTGGATACCTCTAACCTGACTGTGATGTCAAACTTGAGGTGTAACGAAGCCAAGCTAAATACTGAGTTTGAGCTTAGTTAGTTTAGTTTAATTTGATTGCATTGCTTAGCCGAGGTGGTGGCATAACCCCTCGCATATTCTGTTTGTTGAAGTTGAGGTGGCGACATAGCCCCTCCAGTCTGATAGTTTGTTGATAGATGTTATATCAGTCTTCATTTTGCATTTTTGGCCCTACTGTTGTACATCTTATGAGTTACGTATAATCCACCTGCTGCTGTAGTTCTGCTAGCCCAGCTGTTGTTACTTACTGTTTAGTGTTTTTTTGATGCTGTTTGGTAGTCACTGCTGCTATCACTTGGCAGTAGTAGTTTTGGTTATTTGTTTTGCTCTGTGGCCTGTTTATGGTGCTTTGCTCTAGTCATCACCTCAGGTGGTTTGTTTAGAACGTTTAGTGTTTCAATTAGTAGTGTATGCCTAACCTTCAGGGGCTGTCGTTGGGATCTCCCTTCGCAAGGGGGACGTCCTCTGCATAGTGACTTTTCTGCTATTATTTGTTTTAAATTATCTGAGCTAGAAGGAATATAAGACAGGTTTTAATTGGTTATGAATGACTATGACAGGTTATGTGCAACAAGTTTTTGGTTCAAAAGTGCAGGTTTTATGGTTAAAAAAAAAGGCAGGTTTTTCATCTAAGTTAACTGTTGGTTGATGGTTGAAAACTCAGTGGTTTGTTGATTAAGAAACCCCATAAACAATAGGTTAGTTGATTAAAAAACTCTAGGTTTTTTGGTTCAAAAGTGGCAGCTATGTGTGTATGTGTTATTGGACTGCTGTGTGTGCACAATGTGTCCTGCTACTATTATTGGATTGCTGTTTTCAGCCATAAGTACTCCTTTATGCATCTAGAATTTGTGAGGAAAAACCTTTAGAGAACAACTGTGTTGTGTGTGAGTGAGTGTGTTGAGCTATGGAGGGATGTGTTGGCTATAGGTTTCATGTGTGTGAGTGAGTGTGTTGAGCTATGGAGGGGCATGTTTTTCCTATGTGTCCAAATTGTGTCTGAGTTGAGCATGTTGTTCTCTGAGTTGAGTGTCAATGCTATTATGGCAGGTTGTTTGTTCAAAATGACTGTTGTGTGTGCAAGAGGTTTTTGAGCAGCAGGTTTTTGAACAAATGAGTGCTGTGTGTGTAGCAGGTTTTTGAACAACTATTGCTACTCTATGTGTGTGTGTGTCCAACTTGCAATTTTAATGGAGATTGGAGATTGTTTTGTGGTTTGGCCCATCCAAAGAGGTGTTTGTGTTTGTGTTCATGGCCAAGTGCATTTGGAGGTTTTTTGGTGACACTGAGTGCTGTGTGTGAAGTACGTTTTTGGTTCAAAAATTCAAGGTTTGTTGTTGTTTGAGTTGGGTTTTTGGGTAACTTTGAGTTGGGAATTCCTTTGACTTCAGAACATTTGGAAAAGTGGGCAGTAGTTATAAGAGAGGAAATTGAGAATTTAGATGTATTTTGTTGGGGAAAGGATAATGAATAGGACAGATTCCATGCTGAAATTCTGGGTTGTTGGTGTGCAACTAGGAGAAGAATTTCGGGACACAAGTGTTGTGATGAACCATTTTTTTATGGAGAAACTCTAGCGCTTACTCTTTGTACTTGGTCAAAAGATTTCAGTTTGTTCTTGTAAATGGATTACCCTTTTTCGTCTATAGAGAAAGATAACCGTTACGTTTCATCTGATGGGGGAGCAAGGCATTCAATTTCTGAAGACCCCTTCAACAATGGTTTGAACTTTGATACATATGCTGGATGGTGCAGCAGCCCGACGAACACGGACCAAATATTTGCCCCTTTTGCATTTTCACCCCTTCAATCAATTCCCTCAAATTACGCCCCCTTTTATGGATTAAACTTCGCCCCCAATTGCGATATTACTGGAAGTCCTTACAACGGTGGAGACAAAATGGTTTTCCAGCAAATGAATACCCAAATTGGCTTTCCAATGAAATCCACCAGTTGGAATGAATGAATCAACTACCAAAAAGGATAATTCTTCGTTTCACCAAAACTGGTTCGATGCAGGAAATCGACTCATACCTCGTCTATTTGCACAAACACTTGCTAAGAAAATGCTAAAGGCATTGTCCTTGGTCAATTTTACATTTCAAACACTGTTATTTTTTTAATACCAACACTGTCATTTTTACGCATAACATTGTTAGCTATTTTGAAGTTTGTCAAAATTGACAATGCTTGAAATTATAAAATTGACAGTGTTTTTGACAAAATTGACAGTGCTTGGAATTATAAAATTGACAGTGTTTGGAAATGAAATCAACTCCAAACACTGTCAATTTTATATATCAAACACTGTCATTTTTTTGTTAATTGACAACACTATCATTTTGTTGTTAATTGACAGTGTTTGGAACACTGTCATTTTTTAAAAGTGCTTGGAATTATGAAATTGACAGTGTTTGGAAATGAAATTAATAAAATCAACTACAAACAATGTCAATTTTACATTTGAAACACTGTAATTTTTTTTTTCATTCTCGAAAGAATGTTAATTTTACATTTGAAACACTGTTATTTTTTTAATACCAACACTGTCATTTTTACGCATAACATTGTAAGCTATTTTGAAGTTTCTCAAAATTGACAGTGCTTGAAATTATAAAATTGACAGTGTTTTTGACAAAATTGACAGTGCTTGGAATTATAAAATTGACAGTGTTTGGAAATGCAATCAACTCCAAACACTGTCAATTTTATATATCAAACACTGTCATTTTTTTGTTAATTGACAACACTATCATTTTTTTGTTAATTGACAGTGTTTGGAACACTGTCATTTTTTTATAGTGCTTGGAATTATGAAATTGACAGTGTTTGGAAATGAAATTAATAAAATCAACTACAAACAATGTCAATTTTACATTTGAAACACTGTAAATTTTTTTTTTCATTCTCGAAAGAATGTTAATTTTACATTTGAAACACTGTTATTTTTTTAATACCAACACTGTCATTTTTACGCATAACATTGTAAGCTATTTTGAAGTTTGTCAAAATTGACAGTGCTTGAAATTATAAAATTGACAGTGTTTTTGATAAAATTGGCAGTGCTTGGAATTATAAAATTGACAGTTTGTGGAGATGAAATCAACTCCAAACACTGTCAATTTTATATATCAAACACTTTCATTTTTTTGTTAATTGACAACACTATCATTTTTTTGTTAATTGACAGTGTTTGGAATATTGTCATTTTTTTATAGTGCTTGGAATTATGAAATTGACAGTGTTTCGAAATGAAATTAATAAAATCAACTACAAACAATGTCAATTTTACATTTGAAACACTGTCATTTTTTTTTCATTCTCGAAAGAATGTTAATTTTACATTTGAAACACTGTCTTTTTTTTAATACGAACACTGTTATTTTTACTCATAACATTGTTAGCTATTTTGAAGTTTGTCAAAATTGACAGTGGTTGAAATTATAAAATTGACAGTGGTTTTGACAAAATTGACAGTGCTTGGAATTATAAAATTGACAGTGTGTGGAAATGAAATCAACTCCAAACACTGTCAATTTTATATTTCAAACACTGTTATTTTTTTGTTAATTGACAGTGTGTGGAACACTGTCATTTTTTTGACAGTGCTTCTAATTATAAAATTGACAGTGTTTGGAAATGAAATTAATAAAATCAACTACAAACAATGTCAATTTTACATTTTAAACACTGTCATTTTTTTTTAATTCTCGAAAGAATGTTAATTTTACATTTGTAACACTGTCATTTTTACGCATAACATTGTTAGCTATTTTGAAGCTTTTTAAAAATTGACAGTGCTTGGAATTATAAAATTGACAGTGTTTATGACAAAATTGACAGTGCTTGGAATTATAAAATTGACAGTGTTTGGAAATGAAATCAACTCCAAACACTGTCAATTTTATATTTCAAACAGTGTCATTTTTTTGTTAATTGAAAACACTGTCATTTTTTTGTTAATTGACAGTGTTTGGAACATTGTCATTTTTTTTGATTGTGCTTGGAATTATGAAATTGACAGTGTTTGGAAATGAAATTAATAAAATCTACTTCAAACAACGTCAATTTTACATTTGAAACACTGTCATTTTTTTTTATTCTTGAAAGAATGTTAATTTTACATTTGTAACACTGTCATTTTTTTAATACCAACACTGTCATTTTTACGCATAACATTGTTAGCTATTTTGAAGTTTGTCAAAATTGACAGTGCTTGGAATTATAAAATTGACAGTGTTTGAAAATGAAATCAACTCCAAACACTGTCAATTTTATATTTCAAACACTGTCATTTTTTTGCTAATTGACAATGTTTGGAACACTGTTATTTTTTTGAGAGTGCTTCGAATTAGAAAATTCTTATACTGGACCTCCCACTAAATCTCCCCTAATAAAATCAACTACAAACAATGTCAATTTAAATTTGAAACACTGTCATTTTTTTAATACAAACACTGTCATTTTTACGCATAACATTGTTAGCTATTTGAAAGTTTGACAAAATTGAGAGTGCTTGGAATTATAAAATTGACAGTGCTTGAAAATGAAATTAATAAATAATCAACTCCAAACAATATCAATTTTACATTTGAAACAGTGTCATTTTTTGGTTAAGCCAACACTGTGAATTTTAAATAGAATCTACTCCAAACAATATTAATTTCCAAGGTGGTCATCTGTATACCTCCTCGCTACTTCATGATTCTGACAATGCTCATTGTCCATTGGAAATGAATAAATAAAAAAACCTCCCCGTAGCAATATTCCCAACTCGTCAAGTAAAATATTTCAAATCACGAAATCGAAAAAAAGATGAAGAATGAGCTACAATCCTACACTAAGAGTTATCTAGTCCATTGATGTCTAAAAGCAAGTCATACCGATGTATGTGTTTGGCGTTTGGTGTTTCTCCAAATTGTATCTTGCCCGGATATGAGCAAGAACTAAGCTCTATTTGATCATCATCCATATCATAAACTAACAATACCGTCCACCTCATAAATCTTCAGATGACCAAATTTGCAAATACCATAACCAAGTGCACACTTTTTGTCCATTTCAAGTTCCAAATTCAGACCAGAAAGGGGAGTGAAACCTGTGGATGGAGCCCATACTCTCTCACTCATGTTTCATTGTTCCCTTGGAACTTTCAGGCCCTAACTGCTTGAACAACGGAGAGATTCTATGGCAGAGGATTATTTTGATAAGGATGAAGGTATTAGCAGCTAAGAATATTAAGCTTGCAGCCCAGAGCTGTAGGAAGACATTCTTGCCTTTGAATTCAAGAAGATAACCCCACATTAGCCAATGGATTTGAGCTCCCATCCATATGAAAATGGACAACAAACCTTTCCATTTAAGCTTTCATATTACTCCATGGCAATATCAAAGGCAACAGACAATAGAACCAAACGAAGTACTGTGCTTTAATGACCTGTCAAAGAAATGAACTTTTCAACCTTAAATGAAAACACGTCTGATAAGAACATATTTCCCAGTGCAAATAAAAAAATTCCAGTGCATCTTGTGTTTCAGAACTTCACAATTCAACACTATAGTCACTTTTTATGAAAAAGAATGCAGAAAGACTTTAATGTGTCATTAAAAGAATCAACTAAGAAGAGGTTCCTTGCAAGTCCTTTTGTTGTGCCTCGCAATGGTTCCGCACCTAAGAACAATTAGGTAGTCTCTTTACTTGAATGGATATGAATTCCAACGAAACAATGTACTATTAAAAATGTAAAGAATCAATCATCTGTAGCTTCTTTGCATGTCCTGCGGTTGTGGTGAGAAAGCTTATCACACCTTGCACATTTCATTGGCCTAGCAAAGGATTGTTCTTCACCCCTGGAACGAATGCGCTTTACACTAGGTCTTCCAGCTTGCCTCCTATTTTTTGGAGCTTTGATAACCCGAGTACTTCCTTGTGTGAAGTCAGGAATATCCATAGCTAGAACTGGATGGATATTATCTTGATATGTGAGCCGATATGCCTCAACATGATAAAACGGATCAATGTAGCCAGCCAAGGATCCCTCCGCTCCACAAGTCTTGACTAAAACCGTTGCGGCATGAGCACATAAGAAACCATTGTATTGCCAGGCTCCACAAGAACATGTTCCTTCCTCAAGATTTACTAGAACAGCAGGTACTGATTTCACCTCATACAAGCCGGTTTTTGATTTATAAACCCTCCACGACCTCCCCTTGTCAATCCTCTTAGCTAACTTCGCATCCATATCTGGACAAATCTGAGAAACCCAACGCGATGCTTCTTCTCTTCTACGCGACATTTGAATCATAATTTTGGACCTTAACTCTTCAACTAAATTCATTATTGGCATAACCCGTGCAGCAAGTATCCAGTTATTGAAGGACTCAATAGCACTGGAACTCATCTCTCCGTATCGATGCCCTTGAAAATAAGCATTAGTCCAATGTTGTTTTGGAACACTTGCAATAAACGTCTTGGCCTTCTCGCCCCCATGCTCGTAGAACTTAGCCTCACATATCATATAAGCTGATACCGATGGAGCATAAGCGATTGCATTAAACAATTTAACCAACCTATTTCGATAACCCTGTCGAAACCGTCCAGGGAAGTGATCCTTCAAATTGAATTGAAGATGATACAAACAGTAAGCATGATGACAATCAGGAAAAACAGCCGGTATGTTACTCACGAGACCATGGTTGCGATCACTAATGAAAGTAATAGGCCGTGTAGACAAGATAGTCTTTAAAATCCGAAGAAACCACAACCAATTACAATCATTTTCTGCATTCACAATAGCAAATGCCAAGGGAAATAAACCTGCAACACAAAAAAGAAACACAAAACAAACAAAAATAAGATGGAACTCCACTTAGATGTAGTTCTAGTTAAAGAAACATTGATCTACTTAATAAAAACAAACACTGATACAAATTTGTCCAACCCCAAAATGTCACACAAAGTGCCTGTGTAGAGACAAGGTGCTCACTTCTCAGACCAACCATTACTAGAATAAAAACAAAAACTGCGACCTTTTAAACCTATGGAAAAATGACTGATATGTATGAAAACAAATAGATATGGATATGTATGGAAACCTAGGCTCTTAAGCTTTGTTGTCGCGTCTGTCACAATTCCAACCCCAGAAACTTAGCGAAGAACACAATCGCCGAGGTCATTTAGTAAACCTAAAAGTAAGTGAAAGTTCTGAATCCCCACTTAAATGTATTACAGTGAGTTCAATCCGAGCACCATTGTGATCAAGATTCCATTAATAAATACCTTAGCCACCTAGCGGGAATTCTTACATTACTGTTCCTATAAAAGATCTACAACAGAAAATGCGAAGAGTTGGTATCCCAAAGTGAATCTTGTAAAGATTGAAATGACTCTTCGGGTTTGTGTACAGATTATGATTATGGTGATTTCAAGAAGAGGCTTCTTGTGAATCCACTCAAAGGATGCTTGGCACCATCTTTCAAAAGTAAAAAGTCCCCCAAACAAGCAAAGCAGATCGCTGAAACATTGATTAGATCATGATGAGAAGCAAATTCCATTCGTTCTCTACTTTCTTGCCAATCTTTTCTTATATAATCAGGCGTCTGGGCGAGCTTACGCGCAACTCAGCTCAGCTAATCCTGGAGGACCATAAATCCATTATCCACTAGCGGGGCCCACTTTGAAGCCAGAACAAATTCTTCGCCTAGACGAATTCCGAAGGAGTTGATAGCACCTGAGAGGTACTTTTTTGCCATTTTCTTGAACTTAAGATTTGACGTGCCTTACACAACACTAATTCTCGTTTTTGAGCAATACATTTTTGATTGTTTTAAACAATTACAACCACATCTAATCATCTATAGCCTAACACCTTGTGAATATTCTGTGGGTAATCCAAAATCTAAGAAAACTCTTTTAAACATGTTATTTGAAAGCTGTCCACCCACCCAATATTGAGCTTTCCAGCACTGTTGGAGATGACAACAATAACAAACCAACGTAAGCTTTTTTGGCTGTTAAAAAAACCCGTCTAGTGATTTAAGCACAAACAAGATGGGCAGACTCTATAGCATACAATAACAGAAGAGGGCAGAACTATATAGATAAGTGAAATCTTCGCTCTCAGCATATTACAATTTACAACTATGAAAACCCTCTGCAGCCCTCAAAGAATGATTTGAGGTGAAATGCATCCAAGTTCTACAAAAATAACACAACTCTGACAAAATCCATGAATTACAATACTTAAGGTTACCGCGTTAACTGCACATCCCTTATGGAGACACTCCTCCATAAGGACCTCAAGCATTGCATAGTACACAAGCATTGCATAGTACACAATAAGATCATGTCGGTATTGCCATTGTCGATCAGCCCAATAGAAAATTTTCAAAACAAATAGATATGGATATGTATAGAAACCTAGGCTCTGTCTTATGCCAATCATAGAACAAGCAGATAAATAGATATGAATACCTAAGGAATACATTCAAAATAAAAAAAAAAACACAAAAAAGTACCTTGATCTGCATCTTTTCCTGTGGCAGCAAGAAGACAACCCTTGAATCTGCCTTTGAGATGTGTCCCATCAAGGCAAAGGAATGGTCGACAATGATTAAACCCTGTGATACATGCATTAAACGACACAAAGAGTCTCGAGAATTCCTTGCTGACGGGATCAACTTCAAGCTTTAATAAGCTCCCTGGATTTGCAATTTTGGCAGCTTCAACGTACCACCTCAACTTATCAAATGAACTTTCATAGTCTCCAAATATTTCCCCCCTAGCTTTCTCCACTCCTAACCATGCATGGTGGTATGATAAATCCAAACCGTACTTGTCCAAAAACAAATCCAACAGATCCATTGGTGATGTGTTATTCTTTTTCTGAACCATAGTAGTAACCTCACTTGCAACTAAAGTAGATGTCACCCGTTTATGTTTATTCGTTCGATAGGTTGAACCACAATCATGCTCGTTTACCAGTTTCTTAATCCAAAACGCTTTGCTTGAGCGATCCAAAATGGCATGCACATGCCATCCACAACTAGAAATCGAACACTTTGCAGTCACACGATACTTGTCATTTTTGACAAGATCATACATAAAACCATTTTCAATAGAATATCGCTGCAAAGCTGCCCTAAAATCCCTCACACCACCAGTAAATACTTGCCCAACCTCATGTATCAAGTTGGCCCAACCCGCTGTCAAGTACCTAGTTTCGGCATGGTGACAAAATTCGTCCAAAGGTTCTTCTCTTTCAACAATAGCGATAGCACCACTAGAACTACCAACTTCAAATCCACTACTTATACTTCCAAGTGTTCCTCCACTTGGAAGTGTTCCTCCACTAGAACTACCAACTTCAAATCCACTACTTATACTTCCAAGTGTTCCTCCACTACTAATACTTCCAACTGTTCGTCCACTACAAGATTTAATCTCCTCAACCTTAGCATATATTCTATCAGTAGTAGGATACAAATACAACATATTATCAAAAGCTTCTTCATTATCAAGCTTACAATCACTCCCATCCAACACATACGACAATGAGAAACTACCAATGCATAAGTTGTCCCACCTATCACAAATCTTTCTTAAAACATGCTCCAACCGAATGCCAACAGATATCCTCACAACAAGAACCTGCGATATATAGGTACACAGCAACATTTTGGTTGTATCCATCGCACAAAAAAACACACCTGCGAATAATATTTGTTTGATATAATCAGTCGATTTGTACACTATCTAATGCCTCAAAAACACTATTTATACTCATAATATACAAACAGATTTCATAAACAGTCTGGTGTGTGTAAAATTGACAGTGCTTGGAATTATAAAATTGACAGTGTTTGGAAATGAAATCAACTCCAAACACTGTCAATTTTATATTTCAAACACTGTCATTTTTTTGTTAATTGACAGTGTTTGGAACACTGTCATTTTTTTGACAGTGCTTGGAATTATAAAATTGACAGTGTTTGGAAATGAAATTAATAAAATCAACTACAAACAATGTCAATTTCACATTTGAAACACTGTCATTTTTTTTTTCATTCTCGAAAGAATGTTAATTTTACATTTGAAACAGTGTCATTTTTTTAATATCAACATTGTCATTTTTACGCATAACATTGTTAGCTATTTTGAAGTTTGTCAAAATTGACAGTGCTTGGAATTATAAAATTGACAGTGTTTTTTGACAAAATTGACAGTGCTTGGAATTATAAAATTGACAGTGTTTGAAACTATCTAATGCCTTAAAAACACTATTTATACTCATAATATACAAACAGATTTCATAAAGAGTCTGGTGTGTGTAAAACTTACATTATCATCAAAGGCATAAAACAAACGTTATAACACAAGGTGTGCGTTTAATAATTTACGGTCTAAATGTAAAAACTGACCATGTCCAAAATCCTTAAAGTTGCAGTGTGAATTTTTCAATTTGAAGTCTAATTTTTTTCCAAAAGTGCGTAAGCCCTAGGTGCTTAATTTGTAGTTTATATTCTCTTGGCATTTGTGATCATCTAATATGAACTCTGTCAACATTGAAAGCACAAACCGAACATTCAATTCAAAGGTACAATAAAACTTACATTATCATCAAAGGCATAAAAACAAACGTTATCATCAAAGTCACAATTGAACATTTAATTATCATCAAATCAAACATTGTCATCAAAACCTTTTCTGTAATCGATTAGAACAAATTAGAACAAAAAGAAATCATCAAAAAACGAACCTATTCTCAGATCGATTTAGTTCGAGCTCGGATCAACGGAGAAAAGGATATGTGTCTTGATCTAGACTCCACGAAAGAGCTTGCACAAACTGGTGAGAAATCCTGATCGAGCTACACTGCACTATCTCTATCGCGATCTCTCTCTCTCTCTCTCTCTCTCTCTCCGTCTCTCGTAATCGTCGTTATACACAGACGGTTTGAAGTTTATTAAAGAAGGGGCAATTTTGTCCCACTAAAAAATGAAGTTGGACCTGAGGTGTTTGAAAAAAGAACGGGCTGGACTAGAAGTGTTGTGAAAAGATGAGATGGACTGGGCCTGTTACAAATTGGTATAATGGGCCTTAGAACAATTTATTATTGTATGAACCTGTGTGGATTGCTATTCAAGTTGGATTGTAGGTTGTATAGTCAAGAAACCTGCTAAAAATCAGTTCGAATAGCAGGTTGAAAATGTTATAAAAAATTTACAATGAACAGCGGGGCAAAAAATTATGGTGAATAATGGAAAATCTAATGTTATGGAAACTTTTCAACTTATAGCGTTTCTTAAATGCTATGGGAAATTTTAAATTTATAGCGTTTTAAAAATGCTATAGAAAATTTACATTCTATAACGTTTTAAAGATGCTATAGAAATTTTACAATCTATAGCGTTTTACAAATGTTATAGAAATTTTACAATCTATAGCGTTCTAAAAATGTTATAAAAAGTCTACCAATCTATAGCGTTCAAAAAACCCTATTGAAAGTCTACCATTCTATAGCGTTTTTAAAACGCTGTTGAAAGTCTACCATACTATAGCGTTTTAAAATTGCTGTTGAAAGTCTATCATACTATAGCGTTTTAAAAACGCTGTCTAAAGTTCAAGACTTTTAATAACATCGGCTAATACAGCGTTCGGAAAAACGCTATGTATATAATTTAATAGCGTTTTTCGAACGCTATAAAATCCAATTTTTCTTGTAGTGTGCAAAATAGTAAAAACCTTACCCAAGCCTTTACCTATTCTCGCCAATCTCCGATGCTCCCCGAGCTTCTTCAAGATCCAATAAATTCACCACGGACTTCACGTCCGATCTCCGGATTCAACCGGCTCCGAATCAATCTTCCAAAGATTCGGCCACAGCAGCAAACGGCATCAAGAACCACGAACAGTGAATGGATGAATGATATGATGTGTAACGTGATCTTGAAAAACCCAAAAACATTCAAGGAATTTTTAGAACCAATAACGTAATGGAAAAATATGGTTTCCTCCTTAAAACTCTCCTGGAGAGGCAAGAATAATGAAAACGGAATACGGGCTTGCGTCGAAAACCTCTCACAGCCGTGCCCCCCTTTCTTTCTTTTATGAACAAACAAAAACTCTCGCCTCCACCCCAAAAACTAAAACAGCCGTGCAACCCTTTAAAATAAAATTATGTAAGCAAAAAAAAACTCTTCTCGGGTTGGTTGCCTCCATAAGGTGAACAGCCCCTTTTATATCCAATTTTCCCAAAAACGAAAAATCTCATAATGACGCATAAATGGAAAGTTAATTTCGGAACCTTTCAAAGAAATTTGATTTAGGATAAATATATATGGAAAACTAGTTTTCGGAGAGATTCACCGGAAAGAAAATCAAGCAAGAATAAAATTTCTTATTTAGGAAATGATATGCATGATGTGTTGTGTAATGCTTTTACCTCTCTTGCAATTGGCTTGATTCCGTAGCAGTCAACTTGGCGCAAAAAATGGGAGGAGCATCGAGCAAGACACTACCCCTAATTATCCTACCCATTATGTAGCGACCCGTAATTTTGGCCCGTATTTTTTTTATAGAAGTATTGTAATTATTAGTAAAGGCGTGACACGTGGAAATACGAATAGTGTTATGGTTACTAGATTGGGGTTAATGTGATGTCATTATTTGTGAAAGGGAACAAGTGTTATTAGTGGGTGCATGTGTGTAAGTGTGGGTGAGTAGCATGGAATAATTTTCCTCTTTCTTTTCCTATATCAGCCGACACACTCACACACACATATCATCTCTCTCTCTCTCTCTAACTCTCATCCGGCCCTCTCTCGCCTCTCACCTCCCCTCAACTTCTCTCCTCGATTTCATCTTCTTAGAACAAGATTCCGGACAAAGTCTGAGAATTAAAGTCGTCATACGGAACGCGGGCTTTCCGGATATCCAAGAAAAATCATGATCGGACCACGTGGGAGTTCGGTTGACTTGGTCAAAGGGTCGGGTTTTGCTCAAAACCCTTGAGGTAGGGATTTCTTACTCTTGTTATGCGTTTATACGGTGTTTATGTACCTAGATCGTGCTTTGTTTCGTTGTTTGAGGTTGTCTATTCTATTTCCGAAAATCTGCAGACCAGAGCCTCTGTTTTTGGGGTTTTACTCCTTCTTAAACTCATGATTGAATTTTGGTTCCTTCATATGAAATAGAGTAGACTTAGAGCCCGTTCTAATGCCGCTGGAATCACTCGAATCCGTTGAGTATTGAATTTATGGTGATTTTTAGGAAACTGGTCTGTAATCTGTCTCGTTTTCTGGGTTTCAGCCCACTTCGAACGGCCATAAACTTCTCGTCTGATGTCCGTTTTATACAAACTTTATATCGGTTCGAAGGCCTTGAGGTTAGCTTTCATTTGCCACCGGAATCGTCTTAAAACTCTTAGTATACAGAAAGTTATGATCGTTTGAGTGGAGGTGTGTCAATCTGTCCCGCAGATTCGTATCGCTTTGGTAAATTCCTGTTTAACCTTTCTTGGAGTCCAGATTTGACTAGGGTTCCTTCATATCTTTTAAGATTCATTCACTTGCGCAACTTTTGGGACTAGAATCGCTTAAAAATATTAAGAACTCGATTTATTATGATTTTTAGAAGATTGCCCTGTAATCTGAAAGTCTGGGCAGCGCACGGAGCTGCGTTTTTCATTGTTTGTTATGGTTAAACGATGCTATTGGTTGTGGGTCCTTATGGGTCTAAAAGATTGGTAAGTTAGTGAACTTTTGGCGTTAGAATCATTGAAAAATATTGAGTATGGAATTTTTAATGAATTGTCGAACACGGACTGCTCTCTTGGAAAATTTTGGTCCGTTGATCCTCGTTCGTCTGTTTTGACTCCCAATCGCTTCTAACACATTTTGAACGTCGTTAAACCATCCTTAAGCTTGATTACTTGAGTTCTAATGAGTTAATGATCATTTAAATTCCTTTGATGCCCGTTAAGCGTAATCTTAGCGTCGTTGTAAATGAAATACGTGATGTAGGATTGTTTAGGAGTACCAAAGGCTAAGTGTGACGTTGTGGGAAATATAGTTGGTAGACGTGAGCTTTTCTAGTGATCCAAGTGGTAGCACAGTAATGCGTGTCCGCGTAATTTGCTTATCCTTCGAACTCTTTTGGCTCTCGTTCCATGAGATCTAAGTATCAATATTAGTGAGTAGCATGTTGTAGAGTGGCTATGGAGTCGGTACAATATTGTTATGTTCTGTTATGATTGATCGTTTGGATACATTGTAATGTGATTGTCGATTCGTGTTTGACCTATAAGTCGGTTTGATTGACGTGATCTATTGCGTCATGAGATTATGAGAAGTATTTGCTGAAGGGATTGTGTGATTGTTGGGATTCGAGTGACTGTAATTGAGAATTGGAATGAGAAAATGCTAACTGCAACGCAAGAGGTAGAAATGTAGAGTTGTTGAGATTACGAGAAGTGTTGAAATAGTTGCGAACCTATTATGAGTACGTTTGATTGATGTGAGTTTAATAATATTTCTACATGACAAGTGAACGGTTAGGAATACTTACAAGCTGTCGGGAACTCTTTGGCCGTAGTCTGTCTTCCGCTGTAATAAACTCATGTTTCTCATGGTTCACTTATGAAATTCATTCACTCTAGATGCATAACTCATCATATTTTCCTATAACTTGCGTATAGATTTCTCTACTGGGCTAGTGTAGCTCAACCTATCATTTTCAGGTATTTAACAAGGAAGTTGGCATGGCGTGCATTGTGTGCCTGTTGATCGTGGGTTTCGAAGGTATAGAAGAGGCGACAAATTGGCATTTGTTTGAAATTAGTATTCAAAAGAATGATTAAAGTAAAATGTAATATTATTTTGACATTTGCATATCTTGGGGCTTCGAGCTAGGGTTGTAACGTTTGAATTGAACTTTGAGGATTGGGGGAAAATATGTCATTTAGGTATTATCGGTACTTCATTAATGATTTTTATTATTTAAAATTATTATTATTTATGTTGAAAATCGAGGGCGTGACAAATTGGTATCAGAGCACTAGGTTTGAATACCTAGAGACCGTGGGGAGATTTAGTCTCATGGGTTCAAAAAAAAAAAAAGTTTGACCTCCTTGTAGTGTAGTACGGTTGCGAAGTTACTGTTAGTAGTTTTGATCTTGAGCCGTTTGCGGTAAGGTATCCTTTTAGATGAGATGTTAGACAAAAAAAAAAATTTTTTTGAAAGGTCGAGATTGTTGTAGTGGTTATGCGTAGTGGCGGGGTTGTAATGTGGAAGACGATATCCGTTAGTATGTAAAAGAAGTGTTATACTGTTAATAAGATTTGTGAGCTAAATATTTGATACGTTCTATTTGAATTGCGTAGATATGTGTCAAGTTTTAAATACCTTAAGTAATTTTTATGTGATGTGAGTTGTATCGTAGCTAAAGGATTGAACTAGTGAGTACCTTGAATGTATGAAGGGATGATGTCTTGGTAATGGTGTAATCTATGGTTGTAGTTGTTGTTGTTGTTGGCGGTCTTGCTTCTGAGATTTTGGTGGTTAGATGCCTTTTTTTAATGAGATGCTAGGCAAAAAGAAAATAGAGATGTTGGTGATAGTGTGTAGTGGTGATGTTGACGTGTGAAGGAGGATAATTGTTAGTAGATGATAAAGGAAAGAAAATATTAAGATGACTTATGAGATAAGTGTTAGATGTGTATTTTATTTAAATCGTATAGATTATGTTCTATGTTTTAAATGCATGAAGTGAGTCTCATGTGATGTAAGCTGCATTGAATGTAAGTGTACGAAGGGTAATATTTGCATGACAGGAATCATAGTTGTCCGAAAAGTGAGCAGGATGTATTATAGCTAGATGATTGAGTTAGTGTCTGCTTCGAATATGTTGAGAAGGTAATGACCTATTATGGTAATAATTGAGGTTGGTGGTTGTTATTGGGGCTGTGATTTTGAGTATAGGTAAGGCAATTGAGCCCGCCTAGGGAGTTGTATGTATTTGAGGTTGACTCAGGAAGATGAGGATTATAGGTAGGGTGTCTAGATACGGTATGTGTCTTCTGGATACCCAGACGACTACCGAAGAGATCCAGTTGGAAGAGGCGCTTGATCACCGCTCCTTCTAGATGGAAGTCTCGGGAAGTCAATCGGATACTAGGTTTATATTAGGGGTAAGATCTCTAGGCCTAAGGCAGATAACTATATATAGAAATTTCGTAGAAAAACGATGTGATGTGGTGTTGTCATAGTCATTGTGGTGATCGCCGTAGCGGTAGTGTTATGAATGGGATTGTTAGAAGTTATTGGTGCGAATGAACTGATTCTTAAGTAATGAGGTTGTATAATCGTTTTAACTCGATGATGGGTGTGAGATTGACTATTGACGGATTGTACATAATGAAGGATGTTTACGGATCTATGATTCGAATGTCAGGGCTACGTGTGATATTGCACTTTTTATGTATCGTGGTGTGGCATGTCATAGTATATGGACAACGGATGGAGTCGTATCCAATTTAGGATGTCGACGAAGGTTACGGGGCCTAACACTGCCCGGAAATGTGGAGTCGCATTCACTTCTTGGGATGTCGATAAGGGTTACGGGACCCAACACCGCCCGGAATTCACGTCAATATGGACGGAGCCCGGTTCACCTTCTTGGTGGGACCTTGGCAAGGGTTACGGGACCCAACACCGCCCGGAATTCACGTCAATATGGACGGAGCCTGGTTCACCTTCTTGGTGGGACCTTGGCAAGGGTTACGGGACCCAACACCGCTCGGAATTCACGTCAATATGGACGGAGCCCGGTTCACCTTCTTGGTGGGACCTTGGCAAGAGTTACGGGACCCAACACCGCCCGGAATTCACGTCAATATGGACGGAGCCCGGTTCACCTTCTTGGGGGGACCTTGGCGAGGGTTACGGGGCCCAACATTGCCCGGTGCATTGCCTTGCATCACGTATCACGCATTGTTGATTAGTTGAGCTAGACTTATGACCTGTGTTGCATGGAGTGTGTGCTTGCAAAGAAAAAAAAAGCATTTTTTTTGTGAGCTCATTGGACGGTTATTTATGCATCTATACTTGTAGTCCTTTGGGAATTGGGTAGATGGCTCTGTAACCGTATTTTGACGTTTACTTTTGACATTGGAAGAATGTAACTAACTTTGTTATTTCCGCCCGTTAACTTTGATACTTGAACTTTCTCCGATTTATGCTAAACTCAAAGGACCTTTTTGGTAATATTATTATTTTGAAAATAGTGCGTCGGTTGGATACTTTGTGAGTCCGTGGATACTGAATGAGTCTGTTGGATATTCTGTGTATCTGTTAGATACTGGGTGCGTCTGTCAATCCGTGAATGTGTCTGGTGTTGCGTAAACTATTAAATTGTACCGTGGGTTTGTTGAAATATTTCATGTATGAAATGTGTTGATATTTCATTTAATCGTTTGATCTGTTATGAATCTGAGTGTGTGAAATTTGCCTGTAAGATGCAGTCCAGAATTGGTAAAAAGAGTTATATGGATACATAGAGGTGTGAGATAGAGATTATGGCTAGCGGTTTTAATTTATGTGTATTGGGTATCTATGTATGAAATTATCAGTGTTCGGTTAATGGAAGCGTTCTATTGATACGTCTGAAGATCGGGTTAAACTCAAAATTCCTTTTTCCTTTTCTGAATGAGAATGATGATGTATGAAAGTTGATTCTTAGATTAGTTCGTTTTGAAAAAAAAAAAAATGATAACGATACAAGTTTGGAGTCGGCTATATCATGATGATGTGTCACCTTATTTTAAATTCGTTACCATGTTGTCTAAATTGTCGTATCCTAAAAGACTAGGTGAGGTGCATAAGATTGATTGGTGATGATATCTTTCAAAAAAAAAATTTGTAAATGAACTTTTCCCTGTTAAATTCTATAAAATTTTGCCACAAGGTGGGCGTGTTTCGATGATTTTTCAACTACGGAAACTAAAATTTTCAATGGACTAAGCTTTTCATCAAAACTGCTCGGAGGTGTGTGATATTACACTTATACTGTGAGAATGGTGAGTGGGAAACTCATTATTGTTGTTTGATTCTGATTTCATTGTGTCGGACACGTAGACTTTGAGCTAATGTATGCCTTTAAAGGGAACTTGTCTTGAGTTTGCGTTAAGGGTCATTAGAGCTTTGCTTATGTAAGTCTTGAGAGCGAGAGTAAGTTGAATAATAAGAAAGGAAGTGAAATAGAAACGTATGAGAGTTGACCACTTTATCAACGTACATGAAAAAGTCTTATAAACTTCGTGGAAGAGAAGGAAAAATCTTAAACTTGTTAATTGTATATGGTGGCTTGGCAAGTTGTTGAGTTACGATGTCGTGAAGTTCTTCTTTGTGTTTGGATACTATCCTTAGAAACGAAACTTTTTAATCGGAAAGAGTGAAAATGGATATGGTTTGGGAGACCAAGATTGATTGCTAACACGAGTAAGATTCATACGAATACGGCAGCTCTTTTATCTGATGTGTGTGAACTTTAGGATCTGACGATCGTTTTAGTAAAAGGTGATACAAATTGATTGTGGCATTGTAGAGTTAATTGCGTCTTGGACACAAGAGTAGGTGGGTACGAAACGTTGTGAGTGGACACGGTCTTGTGGATTAGAGTTTATTTGATGATGTGTTTCGTAGGTTTGATTTAAATTTCGAGGACGAAATTTCTTTAAGGAGGGTAGGATGTAGCGACCCGTAATTTTGGCCCGTATTTTTTTTTTTAGAAGTATTGTAATTATTAGTAAAGGCGTGACACGTGGAAATACGAATAGTGTTATGGTTACTAGATTGGGGTTAATGTGATGTCATTATTTGTGAAAGGGAACAAGTGTTATTAGTGGGTGCATGTGTGTAAGTGTGGGTGAGTAGCATGGAATAATTTTCCTCTTTCTTTTCCTATATCAGCCGACACACTCACACACACATATCATCTCTCTCTCTCTCTCTAACTCTCATCCGGCCCTCTCTCGCCTCTCACCTCCCCTCAACTTCTCTCCTCGATTTCATCTTCTTAGAACAAGATTCCGGACAAAGTCCGAGAATTAAAGTCGTCATACGGAACGCGGGCTTTCCGGATATCCAAGAAAAATCATGATCGGACCACGTGGGAGTTCGGTTGACTTGGTCAAAGGGTCGGGTTTTGCTCAAAACCCTTGAGGTAGGGATTTCTTACTCTTGTTATGCGTTTATACGGTGTTTATGTACCTAGATCGTGCTTTGTTTCGTTGTTTGAGGTTGTCTATTCTATTTCCGAAAATCTGCAGACCAGAGCCTCTGTTTTTGGGGTTTTACTCCTTCTTAAACTCATGATTGAATTTTGGTTCCTTCATATGAAATAGAGTAGACTTAGAGCCCGTTCTAATGCCGCTGGAATCACTCGAATCCGTTGAGTATTGAATTTATGGTGATTTTTAGGAAACTGGTCTGTAATCTGTCTCGTTTTCTGGGTTTCAGCCCACTTCGAACGGCCATAAACTTCTCGTCTGATGTCCGTTTTATACGAACTTTATATCGGTTCGAAGGCCTTGAGGTTAGCTTTCATTTGCCACCGGAATCGTCTTAAAACTCTTAGTATACAGAAAGTTATGATCGTTTGAGTGGAGGTGTGTCAATCTGTCCCGCAGATTCGTATCGCTTTGGTAAATTCCTGTTTAACCTTTCTTGGAGTCCAGATTTGACTAGGGTTCCTTCATACCTTTTAAGATTCATTCACTTGCGCAACTTTTGGGACTAGAATCGCTTAAAAATATTAAGAACTCGATTTATTATGATTTTTAGAAGATTGCCCTGTAATCTGAAAGTCTGGGCAGCGCACGGAGCTGCGTTTTTCATTGTTTGTTATGGTTAAACGATGCTATTGGTTGTGGGTCCTTATGGGTCTAAAAGATTGGTAAGTTAGTGAACTTTTGGCGTTAGAATCATTGAAAAATATTGAGTATGGAATTTTTAATGAATTGTCGAACACGGACTGCTCTCTTGGAAAATTTTGGTCCGTTGATCCTCGTTCGTCTGTTTTGACTCCCAATCGCTTCTAACACATTTTGAACGTCGTTAAACCATCCTTAAGCTTGATTACTTGAGTTCTAATGAGTTAATGATCATTTAAATTCCTTTGATGCCCGTTAAGCGTAATCTTAGCGTCGTTGTAAATGAAATACGTGATGTAGGATTGTTTAGGAGTACCAAAGGCTAAGTGTGACGTTGTGGGAAATATAGTTGGTAGACGTGAGCTTTTCTAGTGATCCAAGTGGTAGCACAGTAATGCGTGTCCGCGTAATTTGCTTATCCTTCGAACTCTTTTGGCTCTCGTTCCATGAGATCTAAGTATCAATATTAGTGAGTAGCATGTTGTAGAGTGGCTATGGAGTCGGTACAATATTGTTATGTTCTGTTATGATTGATCGTTTGGAATACATTGTAATGTGATTGTCGATTCGTGTTTGACCTATAAGTCGGTTTGATTGACGTGATCTATTGCGTCATGAGATTATGAGAAGTATTTGCTGAAGGGATTGTGTGATTGTTGGGATTCGAGTGACTGTAATTGAGAATTGGAATGAGAAAATGCTAACTGCAACGCAAGAGGTAGAAATGTAGAGTTGTTGAGATTACGAGAAGTGTTGAAATAGTTGCGAACCTATTATGAGTACGTTTGATTGATGTGAGTTTAATAATATTTCTACATGACAAGTGAACGGTTAGGAATACTTACAAGCTGTCGGGAACTCTTTGGCCGTAGTCTGTCTTCCGCTGTAATAAACTCATGTTTCTCATGGTTCACTTATGAAATTCATTCACTCTAGATGCATAACTCATCATATTTTCCTATAACTTGCGTATAGATTTCTCTACTGGGCTAGTGTAGCTCAACCTATCATTTTCAGGTATTTAACAAGGAAGTTGGCATGGCGTGCATTGTGTGCCTGTTGATCGTGGGTTTCGAAGGTATAGAAGAGGCGACAAATTGGCATTTGTTTGAAATTAGTATTCAAAAGAATGATTAAAGTAAAATGTAATATTATTTTGACATTTGCATATCTTGGGGCTTCGAGCTAGGGTTGTAACGTTTGAATTGAACTTTGAGGATTGGGGGAAAATATGTCATTTAGGTATTATCGGTACTTCATTAATGATTTTTATTATTTAAAATTATTATTATTTATGTTGAAAATCGAGGGCGTGACACATTACAATCAAATGGAATCGAAATAACAAAGACACCAATGGAGGTTTTGGACAACCCCGGAAAGTGCCAAAATATCTAACAGTAACCTGTTTTGCATTAATCAAACAATAATTATAAAACCGCAAACTATTCTTGGCATGAATAAAGTAACATCATGAGCACAAGTAATATAAGATATGGTGAACTGAAGTTAGGAAAGTTCGCTGTTCTAAGGTTATGTTTCATGTTTCAACGGCCAAGTACAAGTACGACTCCAAGTAAATGTGTTCTTAAAACAAATTTGAGAGTAATATTGATTGATATGCCCATCTTTCCACTCCCCACAAAACTCTCTCAAAATCCCCAACTCCCTCCCATGTTCTCTGGCCATCCCCTCCCCATGTTCTCCCTCTAATAGTTTTAAGAACAACTCCAACATCTCAAAATGATAGTCGCTTGCGAAAAGATGCGTGATTTTTAGACACACAATAAAGTGCTTCTGTACATGATTTTTTCAGTTTCTCCACATCAAATTAAAGATCTCGATTATTTCTTTAATATGGTGCGAAAAAATTTAAAAAATTATGAAGAGAAGTACTTTATTTTCATCTGGAAAATTACACATCTATACGTCTTTTCGTATGAGACTATCAAAATGGGACTGTGAGAGTACTAACATTCTAGAAAATTAAAATTGGGGGACTGGAGGCTTGTGAAGCAATACATATTTGAATATGGATTTGATAGATAGTTAAAAATGGGTGAATATTTTGGATAAAAAAAAATTCGTGATCATGGAAAATTTAAAACTTAAAATATTTAACCATGCGAGTGGGGTGGTAACCAAATTGAAATGCACCATATGCCCCACAATAATTCTATGTACCTTAAAAATACTCTGAAAAGAGAAATCAGTGTTCAAATTTACTTGAATGTTTGTATCACACATATTAAAATGAATCTGAACCATTAATTTATACCCCTTTCGAGGTATGTAGCATTAGTGTATACCCGTGCACAAAGATCAAGGACTCAAATCCCGCTATCAACACAAACAACTAACACTTCTTGCCTGTCCTAAAAAAACAAAATAAAGAACCAACAATACCGTTGTCCGCTAACAATAGTGTCGGTAGGGTAATCAAAACTTTCCCATAACGACCGATTGAAATGGTCGAACACGACCAGATTTCCAGACTCTTGTAGCTGAAGCAGGGAAACCGGAGAGCTGAACGGTGGAGTAGACCATCCGAACTCCCCGCCGTGGTCTTCCATGTAGAGACCGGTGGCGTTGAGGCTGACGGTAATGTCGATGTAGTGGACGAGGGAATTGTGGCTGGCTGACCACACGGTTTGTGCTGGAGGCAGTGTGGACTACCGCCAGGGAGGAGGTGTAGGTCAAGGAAGCGGAGAAAGGTCCAGCGGCCAGGAGGCCGACGGTATTGCCGTTGCCATAATTGCCGTCTAGCGTGTTGGAGCCGGTGAAGTCTGGGAAGAGGGAGTCGGGGAGTGGAGTTAAGGTGGGGCGTAGTGGGGATGAGGTGGGGAGATGGATGGGGTGGAGGAGGAGGGGAATAAGGAGGGGAGGGAAGGAGAAGGCCATGCAAGATGAGGAGAGAGAGAGAGTAGAGAGACTATAGCAACAATGCAAATTCCAAACACATGCACAAAGAGCAATGCGGCCAACACAGTTTCGGCCAAAGCTACTTTTATAAATATTGTTCGGTGCATATGGACCCACATTTGTCAAATGGATACAGATATTGTATTGTTGTGTCCGGAATTGCATTCTGAGACCTTTTAAATACACTAATACCTCAACAAACACACGATACGATAGAATAGTAGCCTATCGTGTAACATGTGTGATGTGGACCCCACAAATCGTGTGCGTGAATGTAGTTTTATAGTTTTTGCACTTGGAGTAACATTGCATACTAATATAGAATCGTAAAACAACTCGTTTCGGTCATTCTTTATTTCTCATAATAATGCTTAGACACACATTGAAACATACATGTTTGTATTTGTTTGTGTGATGTAATATTTGTGTCCCCTATGCATTCGTGGGACGCATAATTTATCTAACGATTGTACATATCATTGTTAGGATGTTTGTTTTTTTTTTTTTGGACATTGCTTGCTATCTCAAGACCATAATGAAAGTAATCGTTGGGAGCATCATGTGAAAATATCACATGAAACTTTCATAGCACTCATAAATTACTCGATAAACAACAGGTAATGAAGCAGGGTAACATCAACCCGACCCTGATCGGATTTTCATATTTTTCTCCCGAACCCACCCCAGTACCCAAAATTTTGATGAATACCTGCCTCCATCGGGGCGGGGTGGGGCGACTTAATTGCCATCCTTAGAAACGACAAATAAAACACCAAAATGACAAAATACCAAAAATATTAGCGCGAACCCACATTGTCACTCATGAAGGCGATCACAACCGCTCCCCCTGTTGTCGCTGAAACCAGAGGTCTTGTTTTGGAGTCCTCTAAATTTATGATAATCATCTTTTTCCCCCTCTCAATTGTCTAACTATCTACTTGCTCAGTGAGCGGAGATAAATGAATCAACCAACTCTCTATCTCGGAGGAGATTTAATTGGTGAGTTTAGTTGTTTATTCCTTGTACGTACATTAATACTGGATTCTCTGTTTCTCTTTCTTCGTTTCTCTGTCTAGATTATTGTATCCATCGACGAAAAAAGAAAAGCAAAAGCGAAGAATTTGGTATTGTACTAGTAGAAAGTAGAAACAACTAAAGTGGGTTATGGTCTTTCTTTAATTTTCTCTTTCTCTTTCTCTTTGTTTTTGCCTTCTTTTAGTGGTTGCTTTATCTCTGGATGCCCAAGTTTGCAAGTTCTACTTTATAATAGCCGTTCAAAAAAGTTCTGTATGGATTCGAAAACGAAGAAATTGAAAGAAAGGAAAAGGATTGGGTCAATATTTCAAGGATTGATTAAGAAATGGTGGAAGTTGCCGTGTTTGAGGGATCCGGGGACTCTGGCAAGCGGTCTCTGCAGAGCATTCTGCAGAGAGGGTGCATGACGCATTCGAACCATTCAAAAGTGTCACACCCCAAAAATGAGAAGTGACCGGCCGTGAACCATGAGGTTAATCCATGGAACACGCAGCCTGAATAAATCAAGGTAACCGAAAATCAAACGATCACTTTTTCGTTATTAATCAAATCAAAAGCCAAATGTGTCTCATCATAAACATGGGGCACAACCATCCCATGAACCAAACAATATCCAGTGATCCAACAATAATAAAAAGAGTTTGTTATCTAGCAATTGTTTCGAATGCGGAAGTGATTTTAAAATAAAACTAAAGTGAGACACCCTAAGGAGGTCAACCAAAATAAATCCCCGAGATGCCGCCAGAGTCCTTGCCCCCAACTTGCCTGAAAAAGAAGTTGGAATAAATCCGTCAGCTGACGAGCTCAGTGAATAGCAAGTATGTGTTTACACCCGTTTTTGGCACCAAATCTTGGGCTAGCGCTGGAGGGCCATTTAATTGAAATTCGATTAAATTGGGCCAATATTTATGAGCTTCTCGGGCTAAAAATTAATGGGCCACATTAATTTCGTTATTGGAGCAAGGCCCAATTAATCAAAACCCAAATGAAACGCGATGCACTGAATAATTTTCCCACTTGGATTATTCCCGAAGGAAGTCAAGCCCGCATTTGTTTTGGAACACGTGGAATTGGGTTGATCAGTGGCTAATTGATCCTATTTTTTAGGAGTTGCATGATGAAAAACGTGGGTGTGTTTGGTGCAAAAGAATTTCTAACTGCCCATTATTTGAGAAACCCACGGAAAAAGGAAATGGGTTGGCACATGATCTCCAATTAACTTCTCTGAACTGCCAAGAACCACCCATTATGGAGGAAAACATGTGCTGTACTCGGGTAACCTCCAAAAAACCGCCAACAAGGAGGGAAAAGCTCAATCATGGGACACATGGCAACATAAGGAGAGGCCAGCAAATTTCTCTTGCATGCAGAACCGTGGAAGTCTTTGCCTATAAATAGAAGAACTCAAGAAGAAAAAAGGGTCCACACACCAATCAAGCTCAACGCTTAAAACCAAAAGCCTTCCCAGCGAAGCAACTATCTCATTTCTCCCTCATTTCTATCTCTCTTGTACCCCAACTTTATTATTACGACGTAATAAAGTTATTCATATCTCTCTTGTATCCTCAATTTTATTATTACGATATAATAAAATTATTCTACGATGTTTACTTTTTCTCATACGGTTGGGAAATTTTAAGTCCACTCTCATTGTGGCAAAACCACGAACCTCATTGTGGCCTCACCCTTTGGGTCACACGCAGTCGCACTACATACGAAGTTAGATCGAGGCGCACTCACGCCTTCCATACGTTGGACGACGACAAGTCCTGGCACTCCCGCGCTCATACAGCACACGAGCCATTGGATTTTCCCCTCACGCCTACCCGGCGGAAAAGTGGGAAACAGTATGTATATTAAATAAAATTGAAAACGGGGATAAAAATAATTTACCATTAAACATAATTCGGCATACGAGGTGTCCAATATAGAATAATAAATTAATTAATGAAGCATTTAACCAAATAAGTATTCTTGGTGGTGATCACAATAATAACTCCATCAAAAATGGGGAACCACAATCAAACAGTACCATGACCAAAATAAATCTCAACAAAATTGGATCCAATATCGAACTTAGAGTCACCAGGGTTGGCAGCCCGTGGTACTTTTCCCTAAGACGATCCGGCGAAAGAAAGCCATTGAGCATTAGGGTCACCGGCCTAACACGGTCTTTTCCCCAATGGCCAGGGTCACCAACACGATAAAGAAAAAGTTCCCTGGACTTTCGAAATAAATGTTCCCATTAATATCCACCAAGTTCTCACCAAAAAGAATATTAACAATTGATCTCAGAAAATTCATCGCATGCCAATTTATAGAACAACTTATAAACAGTTTTGATTCTCCGAATACCATCCATATAAATTTATGAAAGAAATACTTTTAAGGGACACAGGGAACTTTCGAAAATACGTAACATACTTAACTACTCACCTGATTTCAAAAGTAATGCAATCGAACAACGCAAAACGAGTCTAGTCTGAACAAAGAATCATAGAAATATAATTATCACTAACTGTGTCAATATATCAATAGCAAAGAAAGACCACCTAAAAGAATATTTTACTAACTAGACTAATTACCCAAATTACTAGACAACTAGCAACCTAAAACTCTAATTTACTATTCCCACATTAGCAACCAAAATCCACCCACGGAAACTCCATGGATTTCTTTGTTTCTCAAGAACAATACCATGAGTACGTACCTGTTACCCCTTCACCAATAAATATGTATTATCCTCATGTACTCATATCAGTCCAAAACTATTTATTCTGAAATCACTATCGCAATAGTATATATCAAAATAATTTAACTAAGAACTCTCCCCGGCCAATGCTAGAGCACCATGCACTGCCCCACCTGACACCACACAACCCGCACATCACGCACACACCCTCTCCTCTCTCTTGCCACACATCCATGGACCCGATTGCTCTTCAACAGAAAACAAGAGATCAAGATGGAAAATAATATTACCTCAATTGAAACCCAAAGAAATCTTCTTCCAAGTTTTGGCCGCTGCGCTTCTCAAGAGTCAGAAGTTCTATTTTTTTTCAATACTCTCTCAAGATATAACCCTAGTATCCTATAACCCACGGTCTCTCCTAAATAAGAACTCTACTCCACTAAAATATTTCTGAACGATTAACTTTATAAAACTACCCACTAACGTAACATCCCTAATCTGTAGCTAATTAGTTAATTAGAAATTAGGTAAATAAATAGCAATATAAATTTACTTAATCTGACTTGCTATGAAATTCAATAATCCAACACAACCACTAATTACCCAAAATCAATCTCATACCCCGAAGATTACAATCGTGTCAACAATACTCATAGCGCGCACAAAATAATTAGAAGTAGTTGGGACCCAATCATAACACCAATATAATAAATGGCGACATAAATAAATAAAAAATGTCAGGCCGTAACAAAAAGTGTTTTCAGCATTCCGTATTTAAAAAAAAAAACTCGTTTAGGGAAGAAGTTGAAGAGTTTAACACTTTCCTGAAAGAGTTTGTTTTCAATCCGGATCATTGATTGTTAAGATGGACCGTCCGGATGCGCTCTCAACAGGGCGCTTGGCAATAACAAAGTCAACTCCTACCAACTACAAAGTAATAAGTGCTCCTCCACAAGGTCAGAGGTTTCATTCCCACAGAGGCTAACCATTCCAAACTTTGGGGCCATGCTAGGGTTATGCTCGATCATTACCTTCAAAGCCTCGGAATTGTCGAGGGGCATGCAAGTTGGTCCGAACATCGATCCGGTGTCATAAGAAGTAGGCTACAAATGAACCGAGCAGCTTGCAAGCTCGGCTCAGCTCGTTTAGTAAACAAGTCGAGCTCAAGTTTCCGCTCTCTTAGTAAACGAATGAAGGTTGGCTCATTCAAAAAAAACTCGGCTCATTAAGGGAGACTCGACTCGATTAAAGAGGTTCGTTTAGTAAATGACTAAGCTCAACTTGTTAAGGGCCTGGCTTGTTAACGCTCGATCAAATGTGGGCCGCTGCCCTAGGCTTGGCTCCTCTCTTAATTGACTAAGGCCCCGTTCGGCTAAATAAGCAACTGGCTTATTTTTTTATCCTTACTCAAATTTTTTTCGTATTTGTTAGTATTTGATCATTTTTTTTTTGAAGATTATTGCATCGCCATGACGAGTGGAATCTAAAAAGTAAAAAATTATGATCGAAATCCAATTGTTTTTTGAATAAAGACAAAAAAACTGGCTTATTTTTTTCTTTATTCAAAAAAATTAGGTTTCAATCATACGTTTTTAGTTTTTAGATTCCTATCATGACGATGCAATAATTCCCAAAAAAACTGATGGAAAATTAACAAATGCGAAAAAAATTTAAACAAGGATAAAAAAAAAATAAATCAGTAGATTTATTTAGCCGAATAGGACCTAAGCTCAACTTCATACGCAGGACTGAGTATCAAAGCTTCAGTCATAGGCTCCCAGCATAAACTGCCCTTATGGTTTCGATACTTCCTCCAGTAGCTTTCATACCCGTTACCGCAGTTTTCTTTTCCGGGCCGGGATCGACAGAGAATACAGTTTATGGCAACAACAAAACAAGTGCCGGAATGTGACTTGTGTAAATAGGCGGACGTATGGTTGCTGGCCGTAATTCAAGACTTGTGAAATGGCTCTGGAATCTCACTCTCTCAAAGATTGCTACCACAATTTCTTCTACGGACCGAGAGCAACAAAGAAACCAAATTCGGGAACAATATCCATAGCAAAAAATAAGGCAAGTGATTGTTACCCTGCTGAAACGACATCTTTTGTCGTACACCTCTTTGCTATTCTTGTAAATCTATATCTGAATTAAAACTATTATGCGGAAAACAGATATAATAGGATTTTGAATTCAACACATCTCAAGAATAATAAATAGTGTACCTTTGTTGGCCATCGTGGTTAGAGAAAACAAACCCCTTGGACTAGAAATACCGTAATTCTTGGCTCACCTTCTCTATGTCTCTACTTTTCTAGAATACCCCAGTACTTTAATTGATGGAAGAACCGTAAGAATAAGCGGTGGGTATTCTACCTCTTATAGAGGAGAGAAGAGGGCCTTAGAGATAATTATTAAAAGACACTTAGTCCATTAAGGTCTCTTTTATTATCAAGAGTTTTCCCTCATCTATAATTCTAAGGCTCCGTTCCAGAAACCTTCTTAAAACATAAATAACTTATTTCACATTTTCAAACTCAAAAATAAAGTAAATGAAAAATATTTTTTTATTTATTTTTGTATCGTATAAAAGATCTCATCGAGATCTTCCAAACAAGATCCATATTGCATATTTTTAGATTTCAATAAGCCCATAATTTTTGAGCTTGAAATTGTCTTCTTAAAAAATAATGGCTTTTTTTTGGTTCCGGAACGGAGCCGAATTAGTTATCGTAATGAACCATATCACTTCATTGGCTTATCTGATGGTGGAGTCCCACATGCACAAAAAGTGGACGCTAGTGGGCCACACTAATAGGAAAAAATTAACATTCTCCCACTTGGCTCATCAAGCGGATTGTGATGCAAAGTGTATTTCTTCAAAATATGCATTTTGTTTAAAATGACTCGAGTGGGCTCCACACTAAAAACTTTGACACGTGATCACCGATTTAAAACTGCCAATAGATTCAAACCAATTAGAAATTTTAATACTGTGATTAATTCAAATCACCAATGTAAGTCATAGCGGTTGTATAGCACCATGCCACTTCCCTTCTATGCACCACACCATTGATAACCTTCACTAACCAAGTCCAAAATAGGAAAAATATCATTATTTAGGCTGTAATGCCTAAATCCCCTGTAATTTGTCTTGTTAAGACATTTCCTGTTGAACATCATCCAAAATAATATGTGCACTCATAATTGGAAACATGAAAATCAGAACAAACTTTTATTTGCGCTAAACAGTGTCATGCACAATAACCACTCAATCAAGGGTTGTTAAAAGAATCATCCTAACAACATGTTATAAGTTTTTGGTGACAATCCTTCATTAACAGATCAACAATCATAAGGGTAGTAGTCAGTCAATTTTCAATTGACACTTGTCGTTTTTGGACTCGTTCTCTAACAACCAAGTACTTTACTTTCATGTGCTTGGAATCGCTTAAATACTTGACATTTTTAGAGAATAAAAATGTAGTGAAATTATCACAATAAATCTTCATTCGGTCAGACAATTGAGTCGACAACACCAAGACCAAAGATGAAGTTCTGCAACTATAAATATGATATGTGGCCTCAAAGCATGCCACAAACTTGGTTTCCATTATGTATGAAGCAGTAAGCTATAGAATATTTCACACATTTTATGAGATTGCTCCAGTATCTAACAGAAAGAAAAATAAATAATAATATTTACTTTCTGCTATCGAGACAACCAATAAAATCTAAATCTGAGTATCCAATCATGTCAAATGATCCGATTTTCTATAAGTAAGCATATAGTCCTTGGTTCTCATAACCTTATTCACTGCTTTCCAATATTCTATTCCTGGATTACTTTAATATCTGTCCAGCATCCCTACTGTGAAACTAATATCCGGTCGAGTGCAAGTCTGGGCATACATCAAAATTTCTAATGCTGATGCATATGGAATTTCATCCATTTGCTTTCTTTCTAAGTAATTCTTTAGGCACTGGCTTTCATTAAATTTATTATCTTGACAATGGGCGCATCATTTACTAAGCAAAACTGCATATTGCACCTCTCTAGAGCTCGGTTAATATAGCCCTTCTGAGACAGTCCTAGCAATCCTCGAGATTGATCACTAAAGATCTCTATGCCAATAACATAAGTTGCCTCACATATCAACCATTTCAAAGTTCTTCGAGAGATATCCTTTAGTTTCATGTAATAAACCAAGGTCATTACTAGCTAACAAAATATCATCCATATATGACACCAAAATGATAAACTTACTCTCACTGACCTTTAGATATATACACTGATCAACAACATTTTCTTTGAATCCGAAGGAGGTAATGGTATCATTAAACCTTAAGTACCATTGCCTGGAAGCTTGTTTAAGACCATATATAGATCTCTTTAATTTGTAGGCCAAATGCTCTTTCCCTTTTATTGCGAATCCTTCAAGTTGCTCCATGTAAATATCTTCATCCAAACTACCATTTAGAAAAACGGTTTTCACATCCATCTGATACAGCTCTAAGTCATAATGAGCTACTAGGGCCAAGATGATTCTAAGTGAGTCCTTCTTTGAGATAGGAGAGAGGGTCTCCTTATAGTCAACACCTTCTTTCTTAGTGAAACCGTTGGCCACAAGTCTAGCCTTAAATCGTTCGATATTGCTTTTGCATCACGCTTGGTCTTAAAGACCCACTTACAGCCGACTTTCTTACAATAAGGAGGCAATTCAACGAGATCCCAAATTTTATTCTGATCCATTGATTTCAACTAATCATACATAGCGTCAAACCATTTATTAGAATTATCACTATTCAACTAATCAATGTGTGGCAAAGGAAAATCGTCCTTGGGACTTGCTTATTTTAAGTCCCAAAAGTCAACACAGACACGAATCTGACCTTCTTTTTGGGAATTGGAACGATGTTGGCCACCCAAGTGGGATACTGAGAGACCGCGAGAAATCCAACGTCGATTTGTTTGGTGACCTCCTCATTGATTTTCTGTACCCAGTCTGGCCGCATTCGTCTGAGCTTCTACTTTGCTAGCTTAGCATCTGGCAACAGAGGGATTCGATGCTCCACTATCTCAGGATCGATACCGGGCATGTCTTGGTGAGACCATGCAAAGACATCGCTGAATTCGGTGAGAAATTCTTTGAAACCACAGTGGTCCTCTGGGTTTAACGTGGAGCCCACTTGAACCATTCGGGGATGACTCTCATCTTTCAAATTTATAAGAACTACTTCTTCTTTTAATGGCTGAGCATGCCTTTCATCTTCCCTTTTGATGAAGGCACGAATTTCCTTGGGAATATCCCCATCGAAATCTATCCCTTCGTCGTCGGGGTCGACACAGTTTATTTAAAGATCATTTTAGTAGTCAGAAGAGGAGTCTTTCATTTCATAAGACCCTGCAAGGTCGCCAAGTACAAGGGAGTCAAACTCAAAGTAAAAGCTATGACGTGGAGGGCCGAGAGGCATGAACTCCGACTCAGAGCTAGACTTAGACTCAGAAGACTTACCAGACTCAGTGTCAGACTCAGATATATCATCAATGCAAGTAAGGCGTGGCTTGAAAATGAGATTTTTAAGGCTACCCTTAGCTTCCACGATGAGAGAGGTGGGGTCCTCGAGGGCGTCGAGCCCGAGCATGAACACTTCGGCCTTTTTAGCTTCCTTGACCAAACCCATTTGGCAGAACTCATAGAACAACTGCTCCAAGCTCACCTGATCAAAAGATCCCAGTCAGTCAGTCTTCAGCTTGGGCTGGCTAAGCTTTTTCTTGTATTCTGCCTTTGCTGGCTCTTCATCACTAGAAGACCAGGTATCATCAGCGAAGAATTCAAAACCGGGCAGCAGCTCCCCAGTAACCGAATCAATGAAAGGCTCAGCCTACCCAAGGTAGATGTCATTCCCCACTTCACGGACAAAGTAACTGTTGGGTTCACAATAGAGAGATCGAGGCTTTCCCGTGCATTTCCTTCTTTTGGCATCTTTGGCAGAGGAAGAGTACCCCAAACCAAAGCGGCCCTCAAAGGAAGGAAAGGTAGGGAATTCCGAGATCCCTTGTTGGTGAATCGCTAAACCGAGACCTGGTAGATAGGACATCCTCCTCATAATGTCCAAAGCGACAGAGCTTATGATGAAGTCCCCATCTACGTTGATGGCCGAAACTGAGCCAGAAGTGTCAAAAGAGAAACCCGCGAGGTCGATGTCTTCGTTGTCATGCGTGATGCCCAGAACAGGTGTGCCATCCTCCTTAAACGGGCGAATGCCCGAGTCCCCACAAATAGTCGAAGTTCCAGTAGGAAGTCCCAGCATGACCTTCTGATGAAGAGTAGACGGAACGGCCATGATGTCAGATCTGTGGAGCCATGGTCTTCTTAGCAAAAGATTGAAGGTGGTTGGGATGTCAACTACATGGAATTCGACATCCATACCGAATCCTTCTGCATCAAGCTTGAGCATAAGTGTGCCTTCGACCAAGCGACGAGTGCTGTCATAAGCCTTAACAGCCATGCTGGAAGGTGTGAAGTCCTTCTTAGTTAGTCCCAGACGGTAAGCCACCCTTAAGGGGCAAACATTGATTGCCGAGCCATTATCGATGAGAACAGTAGGAACCCAGAGTCCTTGGCATTTGACTGTGATATATAAGGGGCGATTATGGTCAACTCCTTCGATTGGCAGATCCTTGTCGGTGAAGACCACGGTGTACTTAGAAGTAGGTGGGAGGATGAGAGATATCATTGCTTCGGGCGTGACATCCGGTCGAATCTCGAGACGAGAGAGAGTGTGGCAAAACTTCTGCCGATGTTCACGGGAGGAGCAGATTAGTCCCCAAAGTGATATGGCAGCGGGAATCCGCTCCAGTTGTCTTTGGATTACGTCATCATTCGGGGACCCAACAGGTACCTCAAATGGTGTAAACCTTGAGAAAACGGGAGGTTCGTTCTATCGGCTAGAAGAATTGGACGAACTCCCAGCTTGCAGATTAACAAGCTGAAAAACTCGTCCACTCCTTGTAACGTTAAGAACGTTCTCTAAAGAGGGCACCACTTGAGGGTCTTGACTATCATCCGAAAGATCAGCAGGGATTTCCCCCAATTTGCGCTTCCCATTGTCAGAGAACGGAGGGGCCGCAGGCACTTCCATGTCCAAACCTAGGTCTTCGGTCAGATCTTTCATCAGTAACGATTCCCAGAAGTCCGGATCCCCAACAGCTACAGCCTCTTAAGTAGGTTCCGCATTAGCAATAAAAGGGACGTCCCAAAGCCCTCCGTCAGCGAAGGAACGATTGATGGTCCAAACCTCAGATTCAACTTGGATATTGACTACATCGTTGATGTCCCAAAGATCGGCTGGTGGTACAAGGTCCGTAACCATGATGCTGCAATTCTCTTCAGGAGGGAAAGGCATTACAGGGCGTGGGAGGTTTTCGTCGACGATATAAAACGTGGGATCATGTTCGGCATCAGCCACCGAATTAACCAGCTTGTCGAGAGTAGAAGGGAAGAAGCATTCCCCTAAGACACCAGTCTCATCTTGGATAAGACCATCCTCTAGATATTGAACTTCATGGTTGGGCAGGGCGTAACCTTGGAGAGGATTAGGGTCAAATCCCAACGAAAATTGCCAAGCAGGTTCGAGATCCTAATAGTACTCCTCCGGGGGCAGAACAGGCTGGCGCTGCTGAAATAGCATGTCCAATGAGAAGCCATCCAAAGGATCAAGCATGGCTACTTCATAATTAGCCATCCAAGCATTATACCATGCATGGTCAAAAGGGACGTATTCGGGATTCTGGGGGAAACCATCCAACTCCAGTTCCGTCCATTCATTGATGATGGGGGTGGCATAGTCATCATTATCAGCTATGGCCCAACCCACGACTTGCATGTCAAGTTGATGCTCTGGTTAAGGGGGAATAGCAGATTTGAAACAATCCATCAGACTTGGAGAAGGGTTGGGATCCATCACGTTGAAATACGGGCTGTCCAAGGTAGAAGTAGAGTTGAGTTGCACAGAAGAGATGGACTGGTGGAACAGGTCACTGATAGAAGCGTTGAATACAAACGCTCTGTTCTGCAGGCGCGCGGAGGGCGCATTGGAATTGGACGACTGTCCTTCTTCGGAGCTAATATAGGAAATCTCGACTTCGGGTTGAGAGGGCATAGGCACGATCGGCCTAGGTTGATCTGTTGAGGTTATATGATCGGTAGGGTTGAATATAGTAGAGCTGAGGGATATATGGTTGATGCGTGGAGCAATGTTGTGCTTTGGCATGGAATTGGAAAGAATGTTCGGCTTTTGAGTTGATGGAGGTGGAGCACGAAGGGTTCCTTCATCTATGAGGTCTTGAATCGCATGTCGGAGACGAAAGCAGGAATCTGTGAGATGACCGGCCCCTTGGTGATAGGCGCAATAGAGATTGGCCTTAAAGTTGGGTGAAGGGTTCTTAGGTAGAGGAGTTGGGTCAAGAGGCTTCAGATGTCCTGATTGAACCAACTTCTCCATAACTGAGGACAATGGAGCCTCGAATGCAGAGAAGTTGCGAGGTTGGTTGCGAGGGCGGTTATTCAGCGGGGTCTGCACTTGATGGACCTCGGCAATGTGGTTGGCAACATTTGAGGAAGAGGCATTAGTACCACTGGTTACGGTATTGGAGTAAGTCCCTCCCCCAAATAGCGCATTGGTGTTTCCAGAATATGCTCGAGGTTTTGACTTTAGCGGATTAGAAGATTCCCCTTTAGACAGAATCCCACTCCGCAGCGCATCCTCGATGGCCAGGCCAGACTCGAAGAAGGTGTCGAAATTGGAAGACGCTTGAACAAGGACCAAGTGTCTAGCATAGTCAGGCTGGAGATTGCGGGAGATGATACGAAGCTGATCCCTCTCACTTGGGCATTCGGTCATTTGAGCAGCCTTGGCCCTCCACCTCTTGACGAAATCAGCGAAGGATTCTTTAGCCTCCATTTTGGTGGACTCCAACTCATGAGTAGTCATTTTGAGCTGGGAATTATAGCTGTACTGCGAAATAAACGCAGCCCCGATGTCCTTCTAAGTCCTTTGCTTGGCAATGTCGAGTGACAGAAACCAATGGAAATCGGGGCCCGAGAGGGTTTGAGGAAACAGCTGAAACGTGGCCTCGGGCTCTACTGATAAGAGCTTCATGGCAGCACGATAACCATAGGATGGGTCTTAGGATCGCCGCTACCGTCGAACTTGGCCATATCAGGCATCTTGAACTTGTCGGGAAGCTTGGCTTTAGGATAGAGGCAAAGACGATCCAAGTCGATCCCTCCAGCACTGATCTTCTCAGACTTTGAAACGGATTCTTCTAGCTTAGCCATCTTGGCGACAAGATCAGTCATGTCCGGGTTCTGAGCAGCCTTAACAGCAATAGCACCTATATTCTGAGCGGGAATTCGAGTTCTCCTAGGGTTGACCAAAGCTACCAAACGCCCTGGATGATCCGGATCTTCGACCATGATGGGTTGCTCATGCATGTCCTCTTCGGTCTCGCCCTCCTCTTGAACAGCTAGAAAAAGACGAGTGTTAAAGAGGTCATTCAGGCGGGTCATGTTGGCATCTGTCTGAGCGGCCCTTTGCTGTGTAGCGGTAATGCTAGTCTGGATGTTCCTGAGGATGGCTTCCAAAGTAAGTGGTTGCGGTTGATCTGCCATGATTGGTGGTCCCAAGGTGCTTGATGTAGAGGAGGGAGTGGGTGATCCCGGAGATTCTGTTTCCTCAAGGATAGGAGACGAGGCCAACTGTAGAGTAGCGAGCAGAGAACGCGGAGAGTCTTCTGTGGTGACTGACTGGGCTTGAGATCTGACTAACCTCTGAACCAGATTCCGATGCAGACGTTCCCAAGTGGGTTTGGCTTTCTGCCTCGATACTTTCCTTGGCGGTGCAATGATTCAGAACCTTTGCTTGCAGAAAGTGAGAAAAGGCTCAATAAGGGCCTTGCAGTAACTTTAATCTAAATAAAAGACTAAAGCGAAAACACAGTCACCGTCGTCAGTGTCGCCCTTAGACTCTAAGACTAAAAGACAAGTCTGTCTTATGATGTTCGGACGCTGCCAGTGATCCTCAGAAATCTTTTCGGGGGTGTATCCTTCAAATAGATCGACTAATACTAAGAGACGTCAAAACAGTCTAAGGCTTTGACTATTCCGTCCCGGAAATTTCAACTTTGAACTTAAAACAATTCGGCGTGGATGACACGATGCTAGAACCGAGGTGGCGTAGGCAGCACAGTGCCATAGCCTAAATGGTGTACATGCTTCGCATGATAATCAAAGTGGTGTAAGCATCGGGGCATTTTCTTCGCTTGTTCCTTGCTTTCTGTTTGAAACCTCGGTTGGGTAATTTAGTTAAAGACTCAGAAAATCTTGATTTTCCAAAGTCTAATTGATCTCAGGATTTTGAAAATTGACAACGTGCACCATCGAGATGCACGACTCTTCATCGGGCCATGGCAACGTCTTAATAAACATAAGACAGACTTGAAATAGAGACAACCTAGGAGCCGCCCTAAACATGCTTCTATGAAAACGGTATGTATGTACAGTGCATGCGATAGGGGAAGCAGTAACACATAGACAGTATATGGGGTTAGATGCAGGTAAATCCTACCCTGCAGGTACCTGTCTTAGTTTGGAGAGTGCTAGTGCTTTGTATATGTAAAGGCTGGTTTTGGCTTGTAACAGGTTCCTCGGACTAGAGCCAAGATATACCTCCCGCTGCCCGCGTAATCGCAGAGCAACAGTCGAACGGTAGAATGACTCATCATCGTCGAAGGTTGTTGGTCATTCGGGGTCCCCGGTCTCCGGTAAACCTTGCCGGATTGCCAAAACGATCCAACAAGGCTTATCCCACATCGATGCAAATGAGAATGCTAAAAATTTGATTAATGGAATAGAATCGCAAATTCGCAAATGCCGTTTCAAATTTGGCTCACTTTATTTGGTCCATTTTTAGAGGAAATAACACGATTTTGAACAAATGAAAAAGTCCCATATTAGATTGGCCGGACACGGGGTCCTGTTAAATCACCATCCTAACCTTCGGCAGCGCGAAGCTCACCGTTTTGATAGACTTTTAAGGATTTGTTCAAAAATGTTTTAAACTCGAAGTATGGATTAATATTGGTTCGATCCCCAGCGGAGTTGCCACTGTGGGCATGCGAATGCTCGATTTTTCTTTCCTCGGTGAAGGGATGTCGTCCCCCCCCCCGGTTTGAGAAGAGAAAAAATGCTGCCCTTTTAAAGCTGGACGACAAGCGCTCGCGAAGAATACAGAGTCGCCACTCGGGTTTGAAGGTCCGACACCCAAGGAACCGTATTTCGAAGCACTTACCGCGCTGTTTGATTTGAAAAAGTAAAGGAACCAATCCGTCATAACCATATCTGGGTTCGGGAGCCAGGTTATGAGAGGGGAAGGATTTTATGGCACCCCTCTCGCCCAATCAGGAGATTGGTCTCTAATTAGGCATTTGCGAAAATGTTTGTTTTGCGATTCCATTTAATTAATCATTTTTTTTTAGCCAATTAGGGTGGGGGAACAGTTAATCGGGGATTAAAATTGTAACAATTTGCAGGATATGATAGATAATAGCGTGGATGAATGAAGCGACAAGGAATGAATGAGATAAGATTTGACACTGATTTTTGGGATGCCAAAACAGTGCCTTGGCTTGAGTTTGTTGCGAGCAATAGCCAGCTTGCATGCACGAAAATCCTTGCATACAAATCAAACCATCGCGTGACACTCTCAATCCATCGCGCGAGTGTTGACATCCCACCAACAAGTTAAATTTTATCTCCTTCTGGGCTCTGGAAGGACAAGTGCACACCCAGGGTCAAACCAAGTAGTTTATATGTACTGAAAGTAAATCATTATTACAATCAAAATTAACTGGAACTAAATACAACCCTTAAACAGTGAGGGTATCAAGACAGAGGCCAAGAGCCTAGCTGCCCATGCAAGGGTAATTACTGGAAAAGGCCAAACCATTGTACGATGGAGTTAGAGCATCGCGTGAGGGTCCCGACTAGACTTCTAGGAATTGATTTACATGCCTAGGCTCTGAGACATGTTCAGAAGCAACCCAGGGGCATTCCAAAATAAACAGGTAAGTAAACTAAGCTAGCCTACATATTTTTGATATGCAACACAGTGGAATATACTAAATATTATTTGACAGGAAGACATGAAATCATATAAGTGGACACAGACAAAGATCCCATCCCCACGAGAACCTTATCACGCAAAGGAGAACCATCACACGATGGAGTGCGCTTGGGTTTGCCTGTCCGCAATAACTTGTAACTTTGCTGGCTTTAGGACCAGGACTGGTATTGGTTACCAGCCTTGGCCCTGTCAGCCCCCCTCAGGGATCAAAACAGTAAACAAAAGGGGTTATACCTTCACTTGAGTGTCTTGAATATGGCTTGAATGAGGTGGTATGGCTTGGTAAATGAGTGTGTGGGAGTGATTTGAATTGAGAGAAGTGATCAAACTTGTAGTTCTTGCTTCTCTTTTGGAAATTTTTTGTAACCCTTTGGAAGATGAACCATGGGGGCTTTTTATAGGAAGAGTGGAGGGTTTGTTGGTGGCTAAACAAGGCAATGCAGCCAGCCAACAAGGCTGGCAGCACTTACTTGGTGGAGAAGTGGGGTATGAAGGTTAATGGGAGAGTGGGGGAGAGGTGGTGCAAAGGTGGCCCTTTAAAAAGCTGTTCAGTCGACGAAACGGGGTTACACAGGCCTGTAGACCCCTGATCATCACAAAATCCAGCTGGAAATAGGTGGAAATGACAGGTATTGACCATCGCGCGATGGAGTGAAACCATCGCGCGAGTGTTCTAGCTTCCCCGTGATGGTCAAACAGTCAAAAGTTTGACTTTAACCACCACCTGGCAAGTAGATCATCGAGCGAGAGACCCAGTGGGTCGCGCGATGGTAAAACCTTCAGTCAAGGTTTGGGTTTAAGGGTTTTAGGGTTAAGGATGGGTTTCATACACACCAAGCTCAAACCATTTCATTCTCCCAAGACTATTTTCGACCTAATTCATCATCGGGGAAACAAGAAACTGAAAAAAAGAAGTAAAACGATTGGGAAATCAGATTGGGGTGTCTACACTTCCAAAAGTCTGTCAAAACAGTATGCCTCACGCTGCTGAAGAACGGAATGGTAACGTAACAGGATTTTACATCTGACCAATCTGAATTGGGACTTTTACTATTGTTCACTTGTGTAGTTTTCTCCGAAGTATTGACTAATAGAGTGAGCCAAGCTTGAAAAACGTTTTCAAAGGGGAACTTTTGATATCTTTTGGAAAATGAAACTCTTTTATCTTGTACACTCTGCATTGCACAAGCCTCGCCATTGTGTTTCGGCAATTTTGCCCGGTTCGCCGGTGACAAGCTCTTCCGGAATGCCTTGCAACCCTCGATGATGATGAGCCATCGTGCTGTTCGACCATTGTCTTGCAATACACTTGATATGAGGAGAACATCTTGGCTCTAGTCCGGGGAACCCTGTTGAGACCCAAACCGACCTTTGCACTTGTACATAACCATAGAACCATCCCAACTAGGACAGGAACCCGTGGCTAGGACTTATGTAATATATCCTGTTTATGTGTTTTTCTTTCTGTACATGCATATCATTCATGCACTATTGCATTTTGCAGGCTAGAGGATAGGACTCCCCTAGGATTCGGTCAATCTAGGAGACTCTAAATCCATGGAGTTTGAGATTGTAACAGCCCTGATTTTTGGTCAGTGAAAATTTCGTTAAATATTTGAATTTTATATTAATACTCTTGTGGTTTGTCAAAATTACGTTTTTAGCCCTTGAAATTTGTTTCTTGACACCTTAGTCCTACTTAGCAAGCCTAGTTAGCTTTCAACCATCCGGTTGGAGGAACTAAACTAGGAAGCCACCTAGTTACTTTTATCTAACCGCAAATGGACCGTTTTGCCCCTCTTGAACCTTTTGAACCTTTTTAACCCTAGACTAAGAAATGGTTATTTGTTTTCTTTTACTTAATTTGGTTTTCTTCTTTATCCATTGGTCAATGGAAGTTAGGGTAATCTTTGTCCATTGGATAATAAGCCTCCCATTAAAAAAATGTTGGTTGGTACATGGATATAATATTATGTTTGTTTTATCACATGTGCATAGTACTTTTAATCTTTGTCTATTGGGTATTTTTCCACATTCCTATTATCCATTGGTTAATAACTACAAGGGAATTTATTACCCATTGGGTAATAGCACTACTCTTCCAACAAGGTACAAAGTACTATTATTTTTTTTTAAATGACTTTTATAATTGCTTTAAAGGACACTTTTGGATTATTTTATTATAAAAGTTCCCTAGTAACTATTGTCCATTGGATAATAAAAATTAGGGGATTTATTACCCATTGGATAATAGGGTTATTCTTTCAACTAAGTACTTCGTTGATTATTTAAATGGCTTGGTACACATGTGCTAATTGACTTGTTTAAAGGAAAAATCTTAGTCTTTAAAATCCTTTTGATCTTTAGTACCAAAAGTACTTGTTCTTTTATGTATTTTGTACACACATATATATATATGTACTTGGGAGAGAGAGAAAGAGAGAGAGAGAGAGAGAGAGAGAGAGAGAGAGAGAGAGAGAGAGAGAGGGGGAAGAGATTTGGATTGGACTTGGGCTTGATCTTCCATGATCTCTTGCCAAGTGTCAAAGTGAGACTTAGAGAGAGAGAGAGGAGAGGGCCAAGGCTTTGCCTATAAATAGAAGGCCATTCCAAGCCTTTCAACTCACACCTCAGGCATTTGCTCTTCCTTCTCTCTAAAAACCATTTCTGGGCAGCCTACTGTCCTTTCGGAAATCCTCCGTTTTCTCCTGCCTAGAGTAGATTTTAGGATCAACTTCCTTCTGGAAAGTTGTAGAGAACTTCGAAACCTTGAAGTTAGACCCAAGAACCACCCCAATCAGTTAAGAAATGACCAAGATATTGGTATCCGAAGTTCAGTAAAATCTCGGATTTCCAAAATTCCAGACAGCTTACTGTCTTTTGCTTTACCCCCATTTTTCTCCAACATAAGGTCGTTTCTAGGATTAACTTCCTTCACGGAAGTTGTAGAGCACTTCAAGACCTTCGATTTCGACCCAAGAACGATTGTATGCGGCCAAAGATTGACCGAGTTACTGCCGTCCGAAGTTCGGTCCAGATTTGGAACTTTCACCGCCCGTAGAATTTTTTCAACTTGCTTATTTCGGCCCCGACTAGTTTCGGATCAAGGTAGATTAATCTCTACACATTCTCCCTAGTATAATTTTTGTTATTTTAGTTTATGATAAGGTTATCTATTGCTATCGATGAAAATATTCCAAAGGTGTTCTTTTGAATTAATGAAAAGGATGGGGAGTATGTTGAACTCGTCAACTTATGTTTTGAGCATGCTAAATAATGTAATGATCTTGCTAGTTTGATTTCAAGGTTATGAAGCATGATTGTGATTTTGTATGTGGAGAGTCTTACCGCGGAAGTCTATGCATGTGACGAAACACGAGAGACGAGAAAGTAGAAACATAGCACCTAGGGTGTGTTTGAAAAGGTTGAAATGTTTGAAAACCGCAATGTGGCCGGACTTGCCCATTGTGTGAGGTGTGTGTGTGTTCCAATGGGAAACCGGAGCAGCGGAACCATTGTGAGGTTGTGTGTGTTCCCATGGGAAACCGGACCGGCGGTACCATGGTGAGGTATGGCTTGGTTATCCGCGGAGAGGAGCCAATGCAATGTGTGCCAATGGAAACCCGGTGCGGCGGAACCATTGTGAGGATACTCGGGAACCCGGAACGGCGGAACTGAGGTTGGGTGTGTGGCTTGGTTATCCGCGGTACGGAGCCAATGTCAAATGATTTTTGAAAAGTTGGGTGTGTGTGTGGCTTGGTTATCCGCGGTACGGAGCCAATGCAAATGATTTTGAAAGATGTTTTTGTAAATGGAAATGATTTACACGGTCTACGACGAGTCGCGTAGGAGAAACAAAGAGAAACTTGGACACCAACGTTAGATCGAGAATGTGGATGTGTTATCGTTATTAGTTTGATTCCTATGATCGTTTGTTTGTAAGTTATGGGTTAGCGGGTATGGGATTACTCTATTGAGCTTTCGTAGCTCACGGTGTTGCCTTATGGTGACCCTGACATATTATATCGGTGGCGACGCTGGTATAATGTGTCAGACCATGTAGATGATCAAGATGAACAGTTCACCATGGAAGCTTTTGGAGCAGAGGAGCTTGCTAGGATGGAAGAGCAGGCAGAGTAGTATTAGGAAACCTTAGTTTCCTTCCTTGTTGAATAATGTACCCCTTACTTATGATGTATTTATGATGTAATAATGAGCAAGACTCTCTTTATTATGTAATAAATGCTTCATTAACGTACCCTAATTTTGGGGGCGTTACAGAGATACCTCCGGTGTTTGCCGTGCCCGAACTGCTCCTTTGGTCTAGGACGAACTTTAATGGTGCGCGTATCTAGATTCCAGCAGTCATATTGTTCTACCTCGGATGGTCAAGGTAAGGAGATTGGCTCTGATTTCGAAGCGTTCAGAATTAAACCTGTCTGACAGCACCTACCAGGATTGTTGAAAATCTTCTGTACAAACACCTTAAGTGAAGCCTGGGTCACGGTAGGTCCTAGGCCTTGTTTCTAGGAGGCTCGAATGAAGGAAGGACGAACATTCGTGATGAGTTGAGAGTTTCCCCTTTTGCTTTGTTGCCAGTTCTGAGACATTGGTCGACCGCAAGAAGAAACTGTTCTCAATTGATTTCGTCCTTTGCGAAGACTGGTTCGCATAGACACCCTGGAAGGCACAGAGTTAATTGAGGTTCAGATAGTGCAGGAAGGGCAATAGTCAACAAAAATACCACATGAACCCTCAATAGAAATACCATCTGAAAGACCTTTGCCAATGGCCGACCAAGGAAATGGAGTTGAGGAGCTTAGGCAAAACATAGCTGCTTTAGATGCTCAATTTAGGCAGTCTATCGCCAATGTCGACGCACAACTCAAGACCTCTGTTGCATCTATGAAGAATGACATGAACATGATGATGGAAGCCATGCAAAAAGTCAGTGATAAGCCCCAAACCAAACCTCTTCCACAGTCCGAGAAGCCCAAAGAAGAAGTACCCGTTGCAAATCCTAAATTGGGCGCTCTTATGGCCAAAATTAGTAAGCTAGAGGAATCTATTCAAGACGAGTAAGGGTGCGCATCGATCACTTCACGAGTTCTCCAGAACAGCTGATAGTTGTAAAGAATGGAGTGGCGAAACAAGGGCAGAACAACATCGACCATAACCTCTGCAAGGGCCTCCTGTCTAAGGCCGAGCTGACGCTAAATCTGGTATGGGATATAGAAAGTAAAGGCCTCCAAACCAGTAAGGACGACCCACTAGGGCTCATGAAATGCATAGTCATTGGAGGGAGATCTAGCCATGAACACCTCCATGAAACGGTCTCAGCCCACAGACGCCTAAAGAAGTTGGCCCACTCAAGAGCTCGCCTATCTGCGAACTCAAGTATCAGAGAGACAACAACCTAGCCTCATATGCCCAATTGCCAAGAGGAATGGTCAGCACATTCACCTTATCATAGAGCTAGATCTACAAAGGAGAGAAAAGCAAGTAAGAAACCATAGGAAGCCGAACCAAGCGTTGAAGTAAAATGAGAACGTGAGAAAGACTCAAAAAATGAGAGCTGAGTGAGAAGCCAACCTATAGGAGGAGAGGACTACCCCCGAAAGTCTCAGTCTCTCCAGAATGAACTTTATCCAAACCTATCAGTGTTTCAGCCAAAACCATCGGAATCACATCCTTTCGAGCCTCGATTTGAATGGCAATGCTGACCAGAGCCGAGCTAGCATGACCAGTGGAGGGTGCCAGAAGGTAGGACTCAAGCAGGCACATGCAGAGGGTAGTCATGCGCCGAATTTGATAAGTTATGTTCGCAAGATCACCGGGGGGAGAAAACATCTCAATGTGTCGCAACACGTTGAGGAGTAGCAGGCGGCGTCGCTACTCAATCCAAGGGCCGCAGATAAAACCTTGTGGATGCTCTCATGTACCGGAGGGATAATGACTTTTCCCAAACCAAAGCCGCCTAGGCAGGCGCTAAATTCCTCCACAGTAGGGCAAAGTTCTTGCTCGCCAAAATATGTGAACTTTCAGATCCCAGAAGCTCGCGGCTGCCTTCAGGAGCTCGGGGCGTAAATGGATGTTGCGAAGATACCTCATGGAGTAGAGGGCATGAGCCCGGAAGTTGAGCCAATTGACCCTCCATCGAAACTAGCCATGGGCGGAGTGAGCCGGTGAGCGAAAGGCCATTGGGAGGAAGAGTGAGCTTTAGAAGAATGAGATGTAGGGAGGTATTCCCGAACAGATATAATTAGTAGCCGAACACGTGGTGTATATGACAGTACGTGGTAAAATACGAAGGGCATCTCACTGCACAGCGTGGTGAACGGCGGTATGGACCAGTGATATGGGAAGTCATTGGTCCAAGTAATCTGCTCGGCATTATAAGGACAAAAGACATGAGAAGTCGTTTGTGCAAGTATAAGAATGAGGACCAGTAACATGAGGGGTCATTGGTCCATATCTATTGTTCGGCAATGAGATGGCCGAACAAGGAAAGAGCTATTAAGTAAGCGGCCTAGAATGCTAAGGCGGTTAGAACGCTCTAGAAGATTCCAGAATGGCCTTATCTTCCAAAGGGTAAGATCCTGAGTATATAGGAAAGATACCCAATGGGAATGGGATGTTCGGCCAGCCATGAAAAAGAGTCCTAAAAGGACTCTTAAGTAATAAATTGATAAGGGAACGAGAGTCCAAGAACTCCTGGATTAACTATACGAGATAGGAATCCCAAGGGAACAAGGATGCTTGGGCAGCAAAGGTCTGTAAATCTAAAAATACAAGATGAACCTGGAGGTAAAAGGTACGCAATACTTTGGTATTCATATTATTCTCCTACTGATAATTAGGGTTTGTTAACCAGTACGTGATACTAATTTTGGCATCGGAGGGCCTTTGCTACGAGAAGAAAAGGTGCGCTCACCCCTTGTCTGTTTTGCAGACTAGGGTTCTAGTGTAGAGGCACGTGAAGCCATTGTAGTTTGGTGTTGTCCAGAGCACCGACTGTTTTCATCCCCCTACAATTGGCGCCGTCTGTGGGAAACGAATAGATTTTCTGAAAAAGTTATAATGGAAGAAGATCCAGCCACGCCGTTCAACCCAAAGGACCAGTTAAGTGCTGGAGGAGATAAATCTCCACCAGGTGCTCCGAAAAAGCCCACTGGTAGGCAGGGCAACACGGGCTCCACGAGAAGGAGCAAGTCTCACCGAAGAGAGGTGTCGGTGGAACATTCAAGGAGTGTACATAACAGTGAAGATGTCCTCGATCAAAAGAGGAAGGAAATCGAGGAGTACGCTCACTTGATTAAAAAACGAGAGTACGAGATACAAGAATTACAACGGGTACGAGAGCACCCAAAAGATTCAGGACTTTTGAGAAGAGATTCACAGAGAGATAGACGGACTCTGGTAATCCATAAGCAGGCTCATTCACGAGGGAGAAGGAGCAGGAGTCCCACTATGGGGCGATATGAGGTTTCTCCACGAAAAAGGAGAAACAGAAGCCGAACTCCGGAAAGACGAAGGGCTTCTTCACGAAAAAGGAGAAGCAGAGACCGAAGTTCCTCCCCAGGGGAGGAAGAAACGAGAAAGCATCACCGAGACAGGTACGAGCGGTCTGATGCTGATTGGGCCAAAGCCATAGCTCATCAGACGAAAGAATTCGAAGATGGGATAGTGACTGCACGAGAAGCAGCAAGAAGGGCCCTAAGCAATATAGCAGCTTCCCCCTTCTCAAGGAGGCTGCATGAGGCTAGGTTGCCAAGCAGAGTGAAGCACGGTACGTTCATACTTTACAAGACAAACGCGGACCCCATGGCTCACATACAGCACTACCAGCAAGCTATGTTCATGCATGGAGGAGATGAAGCCATCTTATGCAAAATGTTTCCTTCAAGTCTTGGCAAGGTGGCTTTATCTTGGTTTCATAAACTGGCACCACGATCCATACGAGGATGGAGGCAGTTGGCCAGGAATTCACTGCTTGGTTCTTGACAAGCAGAAAAGCCTCAAAGACGTTTGAGAGCCTTTCCACCATGAAACAGGCGGAAAACGAGCCGATCAGGGATTACACAAAGAAGTACTGGGAAACTTTCAATGAGATTGAAAGTTGCAGTGAGGAGTATGCCATTGCAACCTTCAAGACTGGATTGCCTGTTCGGGGAGAACTGCGTTGCTCATTGAATAAACATCCAGTAGCCACGTTGGTTAAACTGATGGAACGAATAGAGCAGCACGCCAGAATGGAGGATGACATACTCCGTGAAGATGGCAGGACCACTGCCGAACAGCCAAAAGCTCCTGTTAAAAAGGCGGATAAGCCAAAGCCCAAGACGTATAGAGAGAGAAAGGAGTACGGGCAGGCTAAGAAAGAGCCGTACAAGGACAAACAAGCCCCTGACCCTAAATCTTTCTTTTCCATCACTATGGTTTGGAAGGAACCAATATATAGGATTCTTTATCGAATAAAGAATCAGCCATACTTCAAGTGGCCCCCAGGTTTGGGCGGAGACAAGGATGCAAAACGTGCTACGAATCAGCACTGCAGCTACCATAGAGATTGGGGCCACATGACTGAGAATTGTGAAATGTACAAAAGACACCTTGACGATTTGGTCTCTCGGGGCTATCTCAAGGAATTTATCCAGGAAGATCCCAAAGACAAAGGGAAGGCCATGGAGATGGATTACGAGCAAAATCCTAATGGGGTGATCCACATGATTCATGGGTTGGCCACACCTTATACGAGAAATGAGGTTAGGCTATTACAGAGGCAAATCAAGTGCGATCAACACGTGATGCAATTGGGAAACAAGAGAGGGCAAGAGGATGACGTATGCAATGAAGGCATAGCATTCACAGATGATGATCTGGGAGAAGTCCAGGTACCCCACAACGATGCTTTGGTCATAACCCTACGAGTTGGGGAATATGACATTGAGAGGATTCTTGTGGATTCTGGAAGTTATACAGAGGTAGTGTACTACAATGCGTTCAAAAAGTTGGGGCTGGCTCAAAAAGACTTAGAACAATCTACAACACCCCTGATTGGGTTCGGTGCAGGAGCAATCTGGCCCTTAGGAAAGGTAACGCTACCTGTTCGGGCTGGGTCAGTGGTGTTAAGGACAGATTTCTTAGTTGTTGATGTTCCTTCTTCCTATAACGCGATTATAGGAAGGACCTGGTTGCACAAAATGAGGGCAGTTTCCTTAACTTACCACCAGATGGTGAAGTTCCCAAGATCCAATGGAGTCGAGGTAATTAGGGAAAATCAGAAAGTGGCCCAACAGTGTCTAATTTCCATCGTCAAAACGGCTCCAAAGGCCCACCATGTTTATACATTAGAAGTACGGGATCAGCCAACTATTGAGGATGTTGAGAGAAGTCCGGCAGAGAAGGTGGTTGAAGGCCTAGAGAAAATTCTGATCAACGAGACTGATCCTGAAAGATATTTTCTAATTGGAGAATCATTGCTAGCAGACGAAAGGGCTGAATTGATAAGATTCCTGAAAGGATATATCGACGTATTTGCATGGGTCCCAGGGGAGATGCCCAGGGTAGATGCAAGCGTGATTTGTCATCATTTAAACGTTGATCCCCAGCATAAACCGATCATCCAAAAAAAGCGAAGGGCAGCTGTGCAGTATGTGGATGCTGTAATCGAAGAGGTCGATCGTTTGTTGAAGGCCAAGGCAATACGTGAGGTTTACTATCCTAAATGGTTATCCAACACCGTGGTTGTAAATAAGAAAAATGGTAAGTGGCGTGTTTGTGTAGATTTCACAGACCTCAACAAGGCGCGTCCAAAAGACAGTTTTCCTCTTCCAAGGATAGACCAGCTGGTTGATGCAACTGCTGGATTCGAACGAATGAGTTTTCTCGACACATATCGAGGATATCATCAGATCACTATGTTTGGGCCCGATCAAGAGAAGACTTCATTTATCACACCGCGAGGGTTGTACTGCTATAGCGTTATGCCATTTGGGCTAAGGAACGCTGGGGCAACGTACCAGAGACTTGCAACCATCATGTTCAAGAAGCTGCTTGGTAAGTCTACAGAGGTTTACATAGATGATATGGGGGTGAATAGTCAAGATAAATAGGGACACATAGCAGAGTGTGAGCAAGCTTTCCAGGACCTGAAGAAATATCTAGCTAAGCCTCCACTTTTGTCAACTCCACAGCCAGGTGAGTCTTTAGTTTTATACTTAGCTGTTTCTGAACATGCTGTTATTGCAATCCTGTTAAAGGATTTAGGAATCGAGCAAATTCCAATTTATTATGTTAGCAAGACATTGCTAGATGCAGAGACGCGATATCTGCCCCTAGAGAAACTTGTCCTGGCACTTAGGACAGCCACGAGGAAATTGCCACACTACTTCCAAAGCCACAAAGTTGTGGTTTATACTGAATTTCCATTAAAGTCACTGCTACGAAAAGCAGATTTTTCAGGAAGGATCTCGACGTGGTCCGTTGAGTTAAGTCAATACGACATTGATTATCAACCACGAACGGCAATTAAAGGCCAAGTGTTGGCAGATTTTGTGGCGAAATTTTCTCCTGCAGTAGCTCTCATGCCTCCTACGAGAAAGGAACAGGAGAGAAAGACATTGCCCAAGAAGAACCAAGTCCCAGCCGAATAGGATCCTATGGAATGGAAGTTATTCGTCGATGGATCAGCATGCAACACTGGTTCAGGAATTGGGGTTGTTCTTTTTCCTCCTGAAGGGGTTATGATCGAACTATCTGTTCAGCTTGGTTTCAGCGCATCGAATAATGTGTTAAAGTATGAAGCACTCTTAGCTAGATTAAGAAGCGCAAAGGTCCTGAAAGTAAAACGAATCAGGGTGTCTTGTGATTCGCAGCTCGTAGTTAATCAACTGTCCGGGGAATACCAAGCCCGGAGTGAGAAGATGGCAGCTTACGTGGAAGCATCGAATGATCTGCTTCATACCTTCGAGAGGGTTCATATTGAACAAATAAGTTCTGAACAGAATGCTCATGCCGATTCTCTAGCTTAGTTAGCCGCAGCTGTCCCGACTGAACTCAAGCGAAGGGTAGCAGTTGAGTATCTAACAGAGCCGAGCATTGGGAGAAGTGTAGAGTTGGTCTTGGATGTGAACCAAGGTCCAAGTTGGATGGACCCAATTGTGGAGTTTTTACGAGATGAAATACTCCCCATTGATAAAAAGGAAGCTCATAAGATCAAAACCAAGTCTGCAAGGTTTTGGCTGTCCCCAGAAGGAAAGCTTTACAGGAAGTCCTTTACAGGACCATATTTACTCTGTGTGCACCCTGAGATGGTGCAAAAATTTCTTCACGAAATCCATGAAGGAACGTGTGAGTCATGCTGGAGGGAGATCCATAGCCCACGGAGCAATTAATCAAGGCTATGGGTGGCCACATATGCAGGAGGATGCCAAGGTGTACGTAAAAATTTGGGAGAAGTGTCAGAAGTTCTCACCAATGATTCAAACACCAGTCGAGGATCTGGTGCCTTTGACAAGTCCTTGGCCATTTGCACAGTGGGGAATGGACATTGTGGGTCCCCTCCACAAAGCAACTGGGAATCGAAAATTCCTACTAGTTGCAACAGACTATTTTACTAAATGGATTGAGGCAGCACCACTGGCAAAAATCACTGAACCTATGGTAGAGAGGTTCATGTGGAAGAGCATCATTACTCGCTTTGGAATCCCTTATTCGTTGATCACTGACAATGGGTCCCAGTTCCAGAAAAAATTCAAGGCTTTTTGTGCCCAGTACGGGATACACAATTATTACTCGACTCCAGCCTACCCTCAGAGTAACGGGCAGGCAGAAGCATCCAACAAGACCATTCTTAACGGGATCAAGAAAAGGCTGGACAAAGCGAAAGGGAAATGGCCTGATGAACTGCCACTTGTTCTGTGGGCATATAGGACAACACCCAAGCGGTCTATGGGAGAGACCCCCTATTCGTTGGCATACGAAACAGAAGCAGTCATTCCTCTGGAGGTTGGTTTGCCAACTAATAGGACTGCGTTGGTCAAAAGTGGGGGCAATGATAGGGCCCTTGAAATAGAGCTGGATCTGGCCGAGGAAAGGAGGGAAAGAGCTTTGGTGCATTTAGCTTCTTACTAGGAACAGCTCATAAAAAGCTATAACAAACATGTGCACCCTCGAGAATTTGGTGTTGGAGACCTTGTACTATGCAAGGTGCTCGGCAACACCAAGGTAGCCAACGAAGGTAAATTGGGGGCCAATTGGGAAGGCCCATATCGGGTAACCGAGATTGTGGGTATCGGGGCCTATAGGTTGGTTGATTTGGATGGCAATCCAGTGCCAAGACCCTGGAACGTTCATAATATGAGAAAATTCTTTGTTTAAAAGAGTTTTTTGGAACACACTACGTGATTGTGTGGGAGCTACGAGCAAAGCTCCTTGGTTTTTAAAGGGTACAAGTAATGCCACCCTGAGTCCTGTTATGTGATTGTTTGGGAATTACGAATATAATTCCCTTGTTTTAGTGTTTGATTTTATTTAGTTGCAAGGGGTACGAATAACGCCCCCTTGAGTTCAAGTTTATGAATAAAGTCATTTTCTTCCAAGTATACCAAGCTTTCTTTTTGATATCTTCGTTTTTGAAATATGAAAAATTGAGTTCGTTATTATCTTCCTTTTTCATATTGGGGAGCAGAGAATGGGCACAAATGCCGGGTACGAATATACGCATGGTAAAGAGAATACTTAGTTTAGACCAAATACTTGAGCCTTGCACATTTGATAATAAGGTATGAAATACCTGAGTTATGTACAACTAAACGCTATGATATAAGATATGTACAATTGACTCGAGTTTCATAAAGTACGAGACGCTTAAACTAAATACGAGAAACTTAGCTTCGTATGTCTCCTAAGTACGAAAACACTTGGGGACAATACATAAAGAGAAATGTTGTTCAAGTACGAAATACTTGGGTTGTACACTTATGATTTCATCTAAGTACGAGAAACTGGAAATTTAATAAGTATGTGAGACTTATGAGTATGAGTAAACTCAGAAATGCATACGAGAGCGTGCAAATATCAAGTAAAGTACGGGATACTTATAAGCGAATATGAAACATTTGGCTTAACAACATAACAAGCATATGTTAGCTACAATATTTAAGCATGAGACGCTTAAAATAAGTATGAGATACTACGCTTGCATATGTATGGACTAAACCAAAAGATAACTGTGCTAAATAAAGACTTGACTGTGCATTTGATCATATGCATCCATACCAAACAAGAGTGGGACGAGATACCCATAACAAGTGTTCAAAAATTAAGCAAAATATCCATGGCCAAAAAAGGGCCGAGCAAAATAGAAGTACTAATGACACGCAGGGCAAGAGAAACAACGGTCACACAGGACCTGTAAATCGTTCTAATAGTTAATTCACACTTACCAAATTTAGTCCAATTCTTGGACCTCAAGAGCAAGTTGGTTTGCAGCCTCTGTGCCAACCTCTGTTGGAATACCATCAACACCAGTGTCTCCTTCCTCAATGATGGGATCGTTGGTTGATTTCCGAGCAGGTGACCCTACAGCAACAGACCCCAGAATGTCAGTAGGTGTATCCTCTTCAGCACCAGCAAAATCTTCGATCTGTTGATCGATGTCATCTTTTGGGTTTCCCTGAGGTTCGTCTACAACTTGAACACGTTTGCTTGGCAAGTCATTGTCCTCCCAAAGGGGGGAATCTTTAGTAACTCCCACCTTTGTCAAACATGTCTCCCAGCATGCTACCTAAATTTGGTCTTGGATAGCGGGCATCTGCTCGACGTAACTTGCGGTTGTGGCATCAAAGCCCTTCTGGTATCCGTCATCATAGGCTGCTTTTTTGGTGCTGTCGATTTCAGATAAAGCCTGCTTAAAGCTCTCCTCGGTTGTGTCCAGCTTGGCTTTGGTATTGTCTGCTTCCAGTTTTGCTTTATCTCTTTCTCTCTCCAGCCTTGCTACTGTCTGGAGTAGCCTGGTGTTGTCCCTCATGAGCCTATTACGCTCGGCCTCAGTGTCTTGCATTTTCTGCCCCAATGTCACCATTTTTTGGATAAACTGGAAATGTCCAAGTGTAAGAAGCAACGTTACGAATAAAATGAAAAAGAAAGTGAAATGAAGTAACGAATGACTTTACCTTTATTCCACTGACGAGACCAGTGGATACAAGCTGATCAGCTGTTGCGCCAGCTTCTTTCTGCATATCAACGGGGAGCAGCAGCCCTTGGGCAAGTGCAACTGCCGTCTCCGAAGAGCTGGCAGTGTCCCTAACGTGCACGGGGCGATCACCTCTGATAAGAGAGGGAGCCCATGCTTGTGCAAGCACCTGGAGAGGAGGCGATTGGGGTTGGTTGTTCTCCGTGTCAGTTGGTATGTCAGAGGAAAAAGGGTCTTCAATCCTAGGACGCTTGTCCTGATGAGCATCTCCAATCTCAAGGGAGCTATCGCGCGGGGATGAGGATGATCGTGTTGACCTCCCCCTTGTACGACGAGATTAGGGAGGGGCGGCACCAGTTGATGCCACCCTACTGGCGGCACCACGGCCCCGTGTGGACACAGTCAGATGTGTGCTAAGGTCAACAGGTTGTCGAGTCATCGTACCTGGGTTTGTTGGAGATTGAGAGTACCCTGAAGACGATGACTGACTTGTGACACAGAGGGGAATGGTTTGTTGAGAATGGTGTTCAGTGACGATTTGCCTCCGCTTTGATCTTCTGAGCACTACACGTGTCAGAGGAACACCTTTGGAAACCGGAACTTCGCCTGGCTGCCCGGCAAGTGTAACTCCAGCCTGCAGTCTCGAAATCCTTGGTTGGGAAGTAGTGGAGGTAGAAGCAATGCTCGTGCTTTGGTGGGCAAGTCTTCTGTCTATGACTCGTTTGTAGGAGGGGTCGTATCCCAGCAATACCTCCGCGTTTCTCCCCGACCAGCTGTTCGGGTACCAGGTTCCCCTGTGTATTTCAGAATTCTGTTAATCTCTTCTGTTCGGACGTAAACTGGCTCTCGTCTAGGGCGCTTGTTGGCGTTGTCCGCTGTGACAAAGAAAATCCAAATACTAATTAGAAATACGAAAAGGCTATGCAAAAATAGTAAACAAGAATTATGAAAGAAAAATTAGGAGCATACGTGGGTAACCCCATATGTGGGGGCAATGCAAACCCACCACTTGGCCGTTTTCCCCTATTGGCTCGAATGCTCCAGTCACGTAGAGGAAGTCGATTTCATGGTCACGAGCTGAATTTGGCAGGTTTAGCACGAGACGCTTGTCCGCCCTCCTAACTTTGAAATAATATGTGTTGTACTCGGGGTTTAGTACTATATTGTACCACCACTGGATATCCCAGATTCCTAATTGGGTCCCTAGAATCCTGTTTAGGGCTATAATCCCCGTTACCAGCCTAAAAACGTTGGTAGAAACTTGCATCGGCGTGAGTCGATACCAGTTCAAGATGTGACGAAATAATGGGTGGAAGGGAAATCTAACTCCTCCCTCAACAATGGCAACTATTGGGATACACATTCTATCCCACGAGCCCCTGTCCCTATCTGTGCCTAAAGGGGCGAGTTCAAGCCCGACGTTGTCTAGAACATTGTATTCCGTCCTAAATGCCGCCATAGCAGCAGGGGTCTCACATAGTTTCCTGAACTTACCGGGTTTTAAAGGATTTTCACTATTACCCGCCATGGGTATACCTGGTTTAGAAGAGAAATCTAGAAATGGGTACGACTGGAGCCCTATGGAATACCTGACTCAAGCACAAAAATCCTAGAATGAGAAACGAGAAAGGAATAGGAATCTTACGATGGTTGCAGCGGCAACAATGGAAGGTGCGATCGAAAGCGTCGGAGAGGCGGTTATGGCGGAAAAGCACGAAAGGGTTATCAGAGAAACCGAGGTTTGAGTTTTTTTTTTTTTTTTTTTTGGAAACCCAAAAAAGACCCTTTTTAGGGGTTTAAGGGTGAGGAACGGAGACGAAACGTCTCCTCTCACGCCGTTACGAGTTAAAGTAACGGAAAGCAAATGACGTACTGACGCCGTTTGAGTGGAACGTCAGATCGAAATTAATGAATGGCATACGAAAAATGCCACGTGGAGCTATTACCTCGAAAAGGTATAATGCCAAAGGCGCCAAAATAATCAATGAATATTGATACTATGACTAACTGGGATCAGAGGAGTTCGGTTTAAATTCTGTTTCTAAAAAGCTTCACCCATTGCCCCCAAACAGTGGCAAATAGGTAAAGCTGGGGAGCAATTGTAGGGAAGTATTCCCGAACAGATATAATTAGTAGCCGAACACATGGTGTATATGACAGCACGTGGTAAAATACGGAGGGCATCTCACCGCACAACGTGGTGAACGGCGGTATGGACCAGTGATATGGGAAGTCATTAGTCCAGGTAATCTGCTCGGCATTATAAGGACAAAAGACATGAGAAGTCGTTTGTGCAAGTATAAGAATGAGGACCAATAACATGAGGGGTCATTGGTCCATATCTACTGTTCAGCAATGAGATGGCCGAACAAGGAAAGAGCTATTAAGTAGGCGGCCTTGAATGCCAAGGTGGTTAGAACGCTCTAGAAGATTCCAGAATGGCCTTATCTTCCAAAGGGTAAGATCCCGAGTATATAGGAAAGATACCCAACGGGAATGGGATGTTCGGCCAGCTATGAAAAATAGTCCTGAAAGGACTCTTAAGTAATAAATTGATAAGGGAACGAGAGTCCAAGAACTCCTGGATTAACTACACGAGATAGGAATCCCAAGGGAACAAGGATGCTTGGGCAGCAAGCGTCTGTAAATCTATAAATACAAGATGAACCTGGAGGTAAAAGGTACGCAATACTTTGGCATTCATATTATTCTCCTACTGATAATTAGGGTTTGATAACCAGTACGTGATACTAATTTTGGCATCGGAGGGCCTTTGCTACGAGAAGCAAAGGTGCGCTCACCCCTTGTCTGTTTTGTAGATTAGGGTTCCGACGACGAACTAGGGTTCCGGTGTAGAGACACGTGAAGCCGTTGCAGTTTGGTGTTATCCAGAGCACCGATTGTTTTCATCCCCCTACATGAGACTTGAGTGGGATAGAAAGCATTTGAAGTTAAAGGCCTGAATTTATAGGAAGGATGGAGGAGACAACTTCAACTTTCAAAGAGTCTCGGGTTCCAAAAGTGCATGTTCCGCGTGAGTTTTGCATAGGAAAAGACTTGGTCATAGCATGGAAGTACAACACAGACATGCATTGGCTCTAAAACACCATTGCATAGGTCAAACCTCAACCGTCATGCAAAATGCCTTGGGAAACAACAAAATGCTGGGTGTCAGGAAGATACCCCGCGTGGTGTAGTAGAGCCACTCACGGCGTATTAGATCCAGGAAATTAGCACGGTATAGCTTTGGTACCCTGTGAAACCTTGAGGAGTAATGCACGGCATTTTGAATCAACGCGTGGCATACTGCGTCTGCATTTCTGCAGTTTTTTACAACAAGAGCATGGAATGGATTTGAAGCATCTCAAGGCATCACCAACCACCAAAACCCACTCCAGCAAGTAGGGTTGTCCATGGACCCGACCCGTTCGACCACCCGACTCGTCCCGTCCCGAAAATGTACCTAATGGACGGATCTGATTCCCCCTGTCGGTCAGATTTGGGTCCCATTCGTCGGATTTTGCAAAGTTTCAGTCGGGTGTCGGGTGTAGGATATAAATTCTCGGGTGAACCTGACCCGACCGACAAAATAGTATATAAAGTGAAAAAACCCCTAATACAGTCAAATACACTTTATACACTACTGAAAAACCACGCCACTTCTTTTCTGCATCTGGACTTCTCGAGTTCTCCCCCACCCCCACCGTCCCACGCCACGCCATTTCTTCCCCACCCCCACCGACCGACCTTCCAAGCCCAAGAACACTAATAGTCGTCTTCCTCCATTTCCCCTCCCCCACGAACCTGAATAGTCGTCTTCCTCTCTCTCTCTCTCGATTCGATTTGAAACTTTCAAGAGAAATCCTTCCAAATTCTTGTATGGAGACTCCAAAGTGTTTGTCAACAGCAAGATCCAAACCCATGGAGGCTAACGATGACAATATTGTTCCCCTGAAAATGATGATACTGTATTTACGTTTGCAGTTATACTCTTTTTCAAGTCTTGATATGTAATCATCTCTCTTTCTCTCTCTCTCTGCCTCTAGAATAAACAATGGCTCTTGAAAAAGCAGTGATTTGTCTATCGAAAAAAATAGCTGTGTATTGTAAACAAAAATTTGTGATTTCTGTGGTAGTTTCCTCCAGATCTGTGATTTTCAAAGAGTTTATTGTGAATGTGATTTTAATTGACAACCCTACTGAATCCGACCCAAACCAATCAATGCTCGGTTTGGTTTGAACCCGACAAGGGTTTTGGTCAGATTCGGGTGACCATTTAACCAATCTGACAAAAGTCGGGTCGGGTCCAACTCGACCCGAATCCGACCAAATCTGAAATTCAAGGTCGTAGTATAGAAAGTCAATAAAATCCTATTTTCAAGCCATGTTGAAGTACCAAATCACGTTTCAAGCTGTTTCAAGTCGTTTCTTTGAGTGACACAGGTCATAATAGTCAAAAGTGACTTAGTCCAAGTTCCAATTCGAGTCCCGGGTCAAGATTTGAAATTGTCATCTTTTAAAGTCAACATTTTCTTAGTTTTCAGGTGTATTCCGAGCATAAGGTCAAACTTTCAAGTCACATCTCGAGCTTTGAAGATTGTCATGGTCATGTTCGAGCCCTAGCAAAGGCGTTTATGAAAATTCCTGGATGTAGCATCAATTTTTCAAAGCTTATTCAATTACTTTTTTGATTTCTATTCCCTTGTCAATAAATCCCCTATTGTAGACCATATATTGGACTCATTTTTATGGCTAATGGCTAGAGGTGTCAAACGGGTCGGGTCGGCACGGGCCCGACACGAGCACGGCACGTTTGGAGGCGGCACGACACGGCACAGGCACGGATTAATCCTCGAAAAACACGGAACGGCACGGTCGTAGTGGGCACGCGGAATGGCACGGGGCACGGAAGTGAGCGGGAACGACACGGGCACGGCACGGAAGTTGGCTTGGCACGGCACAGCATGACACGACCTTAGATGGGCACGGCACGGGCACGGGACGAAAGTGGGATGGGGCACGAGTCACGACACGGCACGACACGGTTCTAGCCAGGCACGACACGACACGGCATGGGGAATGCGGCATGGCACGGGCACGAAAGTGAGGGGGAACGACACGGGCACGGCACGGAAGTTAGTTTGGCACGGCACGGCACGGCACGACACGGTCTTAGACGGGCACGGCATGGGCATGACACAGAAGTGGGGATGGGGCACGAGTTGCGACACGGCACGACACGGTTCTAGTTAGGCACAGCACGGCACGGGCACAACACGACATAGGCACAGAAGTAGGACGGGTATGGCACAACACAACATGATTTTAGTCGGGCACAGCATGGCACAGGCACGACACGTCGACACAACACAGTGTCGGTTCTTATCTGGCACGGCACCACACGAGGCATGGAAAAACCAAAAAAATTATGTTATTAAATAAACAAGGGATTTTAGATTATAGTTTACTTTATTTCTGTCTATTTTTGACAATCCAATAATTTATTAATTTTTTCCTTTTATTTAAGTAAAATAAGATTTTAAAATTTTTTATATGATTAAGAAATTTTGAATCAAAAATCAAACATAAAAATAATTTGGAGAGTAAATGAGAGGATGTTGTAAATCATGACGGAAATAGTTAAAAATAAATTGCCTGATATATGAATAAAAATAAGGGGAATGATTATTCTCTTCTTCTTTTTTTATATATAGGCACTCCTTTTTATTTATCTTGTGAATTTATCTCAATATCTTTCCATTATTTGTATGTACACACATGAAAAGATAAAGCAATATTTAACATTGATAAGGTCTAAAAATATGAGTGCAAAACAATCACAGGCTCCCAGCAAGGCAGCAAGACCCTTTTTCATCTTAGTGGGGCAATTTTAGTAGGTAGTAGTATTTTATCTAATAAGATTTTTTATTTAAAAAAAAAAAAAGATAGAGAAAATAAATAAGGAAAAAAACTAATTTTTTTTTTAAAAAAATAATCTCTATGGACTTATTGGACTATGGAGTTTGAACCCAAGTCCTTGGAGATTTGACATACATCTCAAACCACCAAGGCCAACAATCTTTTTGTGTTTATAATTAAAAGTTAGAACAAGTAATATATATTATATAATTCTATTATATAAAAATGGGTCTCTTGTATGCTAGACACACGCAGTGGCGGACCCAGAAATTCTGTATACTGGGGCTGGGGGGCGGGGTACCTATTATTCACAATCTTAAAAAATATTTCTCTCTATATATATACCACTAAATTATCGTTCAATTATTGAATATTGATCACTCATTTTATTCCGCAACCGATTTTTGACAACCTTCATGGCTGAAAATACTCTTTCAACTGTCGAAATAAAGGAAAGATGTAGAACAAAAATGGAGAAATAAATAAAAGAAATAGAACCAAGTATGAATAAATAAATGAAAGAGATAACAAAAACAAAAAAAAAACAAAAAAAGAGAGAATGGCACGCCTGGGAATTGAACCCAGGCAGCCAGGCTCCTTTAACCTTGCACAGCAAGCATAAGCTGCATAACCAAGGAACCACACTGATGCTTTGTACACAACACAAGTGAAGGAAACTTTTATATATCATATGTATATCAATTTTAATTTTGTATGTTTTTTTAAGGCGTGGATCCGCCCCTGGCCACACGATTGCGATACAAGTATGACGATCCATACCGTACATTTTGTTGATCTCAGTGTTTTAATCACTCTCGCAAATTTTCAGGTCTATCAGGTTTTAGAAGCCCTTTCATCGGGACGTATATTCATTAGTAGGAAATTTGACGTTATGTACGATGAAGGATATAACGATAACAAATTTACTTCATTTTTTGCACGAATAATAAAATTACTCTCACATAAAAGGCAGACGGTTCTGATTTTCAAATAACACCTCAGGCGGCCCTCAAGTAGTGCATTATAGGACTTAAACGCTTTTGAAAGCACCAAATGTGTTTTGATCACATGGTTTCCGACATCCGATTATCACCAATTTAGGGGAGGATAATAAATTTGATAAGATCTTAAATTGTAACGGTTTAGATCGAATATTTGAAAAAATGAGTCTGCAGCTACCTTCAAACGTATATATCGAACTTATTTACTTATAGACCAATGTATTCCGCTATAGTCCAATATACGCTAGCCATACGATTGTGACACAAGTATGATGATCCATACCGTTCATTTTGTTTTTCTCGGTGTTTTTATCACTCTCGCCAAATTTCGGCTCTATCGGGTTTTGGAAGCTCTTTCATCGCAACGTAGATTCATTAATCAAAAATTTGACGTTATGCACAATCAAGTATATAACGACAACCAATTTGCTTCATTTTTGGCACGAATAATATAATCACTCCCATATAAAAGATAGACGGTTTTGATTTTCAAATAACACCTCGGGCGGCCCTCGAGTGATTCATTACGGGATTCTACGAGAATTTTTGATAAGTTGGTGCATATGGATTATGGTGTCTTGTATGCACATGATCACAAAGATCATATAAATAGAATGAGATGCTGCCCTAGCAGACATCTCATTCACGTCATTCTCATTCTCACACTCCGATCTCTCTCGAACTCTCACTCTCTCTGTCTCTCAGATCTCTCTGACCGACTGACTCTCTCTGATTCTCTCAACGTCTCTCTGAATCTATCAACGTTCGGATTCTTGGTGTTCAAATTCACCTCTCTCTCTCTCTCAAACGGTACTCACAGTCACACTTCACAGCTCTCTCTCTCTCTCTCTCTCTCTCTCTGTTTCCGACTTTCCCGTGACACATCTCAAACGGTGAGTCGGTGCGACGGTGACCCGTGACCATCATCTCACTCTCTCAACGTCTGTGTGTGTGTGTGTGTGTGTCAGTGCGTGTGTGTTCACTATTCGTCTATTCTCAACGTCTCTCTCTCTCTGTGTCTCTTCGACTATCTGAGCGGCTGAGCCGAGGTAGTTGAGCAACAGGAGGAGATTCGTTCGAATCTCAGGTAAAGGGTACCTCTATCACCAGTCACCGTCTCTCTCTCCCTCCCTCATAGGTACCTCTATCACTTGATTCACTTCCCTCTCCAGTCTCCACTTATCTACCGCAATTAGGGTTTTCTGAAATTAGGGTTTTGACCTGATTTTTGAAATTAGGGTTATGAAATTAGGGCTTTTATTACTAATTTCTGAAATTAGGGTTCTTGAAAGTAGGGTTACTAAATTAGGGCTTTGGTTACTAATTTCTTAAATTAGGGTTTTGACCTGATTTTTGAAATTAGGGTTATGAAATTAGGGCTTTTATTACTAATTTCTGAAATTAGGGTTACTAAATTAGGGCTTTGGTTACTAATTTCTTAAATTAGGGTTTTGACCTGATTTTTGAAATTAGGGTTATGAAATTAGGGCTTTTATTACTAATTTCTGAAATTAGGGTTCTTGAAATTAGGGTTACTAAATTAGGGCTTTGGTTACTAATTTCTTAAATTAGGGTTTTGAAATTAGTCTCCAGTCTAGTGTTGTGTTGCTGCTGTTGCATATGATTTTTTCAGTCTGCTGTTACATTGTACCCACAGCCACTGAGCCACTAAGTAGGGTCTGTGAAGTTATTTACTTGAATATTGCATTTAGGGTTACAAAATTAGGGCTTTCGTGTTTCCCCTTTAATAACCCCTGATTATGGTGTGTTTTTTTGTAGATGGGTGACTCCCACTCAGGTTCTTCTGATGAAGTAGCTCGAAACCCTATTGCACCACAGGGTATGGGTTCTGTAGGTGAGGAGGCTGCTTCAAACGTTGTTGGTGGTGGAAGTGGAACAGGACCTTTGGGTTCTGCTGCTACTCCAGCAGCTTCTACTCCTGCAGCTACAAATTCAGGCCTTAGTGGTTCAAAAAGGTCACGACGCACCTCATGGGTATGGAATCATTTTACTATAGTGAAGAACTTTAAGGATGAACAGGGTATTGACATAGGACAGAGGGCTGTATGCCATTATTGTGACACACATTATAAATGCTTAAGTAATAATGGTGTAGGGCCACATGGTAGACATCTTCAAAAATATCATGCTGATAAAATTGGTAATGCATCTGATAGTAATTTTGTTTATTCAAAAGAAAAAATGAGACATGGACTAGCCCTTTATGTAGCTGCAGCAGAACAACCATTTACTTTTGGTGATGATATTAGATTTGAACATTTTGTCCAAAATTGTTTGAATCCTTCATTTGCTAAAGTTTCTAGAAATTCAATCCGTAGTGATACGAAGAAAGGTCATAGTGAAGTTAAGAAAGATTTGATTAGTAAACTTGCAACTGTTGGTGCAATTGGTTTTACTTCTGATATGTGGTCTGGTATAAATAATCGTGGTTATATTTGTGTGACTGCTCATTATATAGACTCTAGTTGGACTTTGCAAAAAAAAATTATTGCTTTCCGTTTAGTGGAGTTTCCTCATGATGCTGAACAAATTTTTGAAAGTATTATGAGTGTTTTTAGGGATTTTGAAGTTAATAAAGTTTATAGCATTACTTTTGACAACCATAGCGCTAATACTGCTACACTTCCATTGTTTATAAGAAATTTGACAACTCCTTATTTTGGTGAATTATTACATTTGCGATGTGTATGCCATGTGATTAACTTAGTTGTGCAAGATGGTTTGACACATATAGCTCCACAGATTTCAAAAATTAGAAATGCTGTTCTTTTTATTGCTACTTCCCCATCTAGGCAACAAGAATTTGATAAAATATGCACATCATTGTACAATCTTAAACCCAAAAATATGAACTCTGATGTTCAAAATCGTTGGAATTCGACCTACCTTATGCTAAAGTCTTGTAGGAAATATAGTGATGCAATATCTGGTTATGTTAATCAGAGGTATCGACCGTGTCGTGGTAGTCCTTTAACTCAAGCTGATTGGGAAATTGGTTTTGAGTTCATGAAATTTTTGAAAGTGTTTTATGCAGCTACCGTAGGTTGTTCGGGTGTTCGTTATCCTACTTCTTGTATTGTGCTTCATCATCTTTTCAATATCAGTGTAAATTTTCGTAGACATAGGGAACATCCAAATTTTGCACATGCTTGTATAGATATGGAAGGAAAATTCAGAAAATATTACGAGGAAATGCCACCAATATTTATGTTAGCTGCAGTAATGGACCCTAGGATGAAGTTACAAGGTGTTAGCTTGCTCTTAAGAACGATTGGTACGAATTTAGGGATTACTACTTTACCTTCTTCTGCTTATGTTTATGATTTATTGACTACCATGTATGCTAAATATGACTCTAAGTTTCGTTCTAATGCTGCCTGCACTGCTGCTCCTTTAACATCTTCTACAAGTACCAATGATGAATTTTGGGATTTCGTTAGTTCAAATTTAGGAAGCAACACCGTAACTTCACGCATTGAACTTGATAAATATTTGGACCTAGAATCTGTTGATGAGAATGACAGGCGTGATTTTGATGTCTTAGCTTGGTGGAAAAACAATGAAGTTAAATATCCCGTTCTTTCAATCATGGCACGTGATCTACTAACCCCTCCTGTGTCTACAGTGGCATCCGAATCTGCTTTTAGTGCAGGTAAAAGAGTGTTGGATGAGAGGAGGAGCAGACTAGCTCCAGACATTTTGGACTGTCTCATATGCTTGAAAGATTGGGAGGATGCACGCCTTGGAATTCAAAAACGCTCAGCTAAAGATGAATTCAGAGGCTATTTTGTAGATTCTGATATAGACAGTGATTAGGGGACCTGCTGGCATTTGGTTTGATTCTAGTATTCATTTATTCTGCTGGGGTTGTGTCTGTGGCTTATTCATTTCAGTATTTGTGTTTGTGGCTTATTCATTTCAGTAAGTGAGCTGAAGTGGATGTTGTGGCAATTTATGAAGGCCTTAAATGGCAACATGATGTTGCCCCCACTTCAGTTTTTGGCTATGATGTATTTCTTAACTAATATCTGAGCCTGCTGCATGCCTTGTGGTCTGTTTAGCTTCACTTAACTGACGTGGATGTTGCCTGCATGCGTTGTGGTGTGTGTGGCAGTGTGGGGTGTGTGTGTGTCTCCTTTTAGTCTGAAATGAATAAGCCACAGACACAACCCCAGTTTTTGGCAAAGCGAAGTGTGATTGTGTTGCAACTTATGAAGGCCTTAATGGCAACTTAATGTTGCCGCATCCATTTCAGTTTTCTGGCTATGATGATAAAAAAACTAATGTCTGAGCCATAGTGGTATTGTAATGAAGTGATGTTGCAACTTATGAAGGCCTTAATGGCAACTTAATGTTGCCGCATCCATTTCTGTTTTCTGGCTATGATGATAAAAAAACTAATGTCTGAGCCATACTGGTATTGTAATGAAGTGATGTTGCAACTTATGAAGGCCTTAATGGCAACTTAACGTTGCATCCATTTCAATTTTCTGCAGTGATGATAAAAAGTACTAATATCTGAGCAGAATTCAGAACTAAATACATTCAGCACTAAAATGTACCTATATCTGAAAAAATTGTACTTAGTAATTGTTCTTAGTTCATTTTGGCTGATGTTTATGAAGTGCTGTTGCAACTTATGAAGGCCTTAGTGGTAAATATCAGTTCCAATATTTCAGTTACTCTAATTTCCATTGGTATTCAATCTTTCTATTCTCTTATTGCTTCTCTTATTGATAGGGTATTTAGTGAGGAGGAGAGGTTCTTGTAGAAGATGGGAACTTAACGTTGCAACATCCATTTCAGTTTCCGGCTATGATGATAAAAAAACACTAATGTCTGAAGGTGGATTTTCTCACTTATTTTTTTATCCATGGTTTATGTGTTAGTAGCTTGTATTTAGCTTGGTGGATACCTCTAACCTGGTTTTATGCCAAACCTGAGGTGTAACGAAGCCAGGCTAAATATTGAGTTTGTTTTTAGTTAGTATAGTTAATTTTTATTTGATTGCATTGCTTAGTCGAGGTGGTGGCATAACCCCTCGCATATTCTGTTTGCTGAGTTGAGGTGGCGGCCTAGCCCCTCCAGTCTGTTAGTGTTGGTTTGTTGTTAGTTTGAGGTGGCAATAATAGTAATTACTCCTATTATTCCGGTCTGCTGAATAGATTATTTGGCGAAATAATGTGTGCATTCTAAAGGTTAGGTATCTTTTTGAAAGTATGGAGTATTTGAAAACAAGCTGAAATCGTACGCTTTCATCTTCAATTTTCTTTGTTCGGAATGGTTGATTAGATTTTCAGTTTTCTAGCTTTGTTTAGATTCATTGATTGATGTAACTGGACTAGAAATATGAGGTAAAAAGAACTTCTGCTAATACTAATGACCAGGACTCTTTGCACACACCACACCATTAGGTATCTATATGTACGGCTACTAATGAATTTCATTCCGGCTGCCCGGAGGGTCATTTATGCTTCCCAGCTGACTGTCAAGCCCAGACTTTTGGAGCCTGTGTACTTGGTGGAAATCCAAGCGCCAGAACAAGCCCTTGGGGGAATTTACAGTGTTTTGAATAAAAATCGTGGTCATGTGTTTGAGGAAATGCAGAGGCTGGGTACCCCTCTTTAGAGCATGTACACAAGGATATGTAAATAGACATTTTTAGGTACTTTGGAGAGGAAAACACAAAATGTTGCTCTACACCAGCCTCTGTTAAGGTTCTGTACTTTTCCTTTTGTCACTTGACCTTGCTAAGTATACCTAGGCCCTGTTCATAATGTATTCTTTATTTTATTATTTGTTCATTCAACTGACACACTCTTTCCTCTCTTACTCCTCCGGTTTTCTTGCTTTCTCTCTTTGTTTTACAATATTTTAATAGATAGGGAGGATTATAGAGATAATTGGTGTGGTATGAAAGTTAAAAGGAGATAGTAAAAATACATTTTTCCACTGTTTACTTGTTATTTCACCTAGCCCTTGGTGTACATGCTCTTACAACATCAAGGCTTACCTTCCTGTTGTAGAGTTGTTTGGTTTCTCTGGCACTTTGAGGGCAGCGACTTCAGGCCAGGCTTTTCCGCAGTGCGTGTTTGATCATTGGGATATGATGATGTCTGATCCTTTGGAATATGGGTCACAGGCAGCCACCCTTGTGTCGGAGATTCAGAAGAGGAAAGGGTTGAAGGAACAGATGACACCGTTGTCCGATTTCGAGGACAAACTGTAGGCGAGTTTGTCAGATTATTCAAATCAAGCTACAAGTTCAGCTTCTTAATGAGAGAGAATGTTTGATAAGAGTAATGCAGGACACTGTAATTTTGTTGGTTTTTGTTTTTGAAATTCTCATGCTTCAGTTGTCTGGGAAATACATTTGGTTCGTGGGAATTGATTCACAAGGTCTTATGTTTGCGTCTATTACGTACAACTACTTGTTTCCTGGAAATATTTGGATCAGTTATGTTTTCAGGATAATGATTTGGTCTTAAGACTCTTGTTGGCAGTTTGAGCCTTTGAGGTGCATTTTTTCCCTGCCATTTTGAATGTAGTTATTAGTTGCAAATGAGCTCCATTTGGATTTTGATGATTATTTTGTTGTGACGAAATAGGCTGTAGTCATTAAAAGTGTTTTACCAATTTGCTTTTAGATGTGATTTGTCATTCGCGGTGGAAGGTTAGCTTATTATTGCAACTATCTCCCGTTTCTGTATGGAAGGGATCTTTAAATCCAATATATTTGATATTATTTGTGCCGGCTACTCATCGACTAGAGTGTTGGAAATGATCTTTCTTCCTGCGAAAATGGAAGCATACTTTTCTGCTTGGTGGAAGCATAATAGTATAAGAAAATCGATGGCACAGCATGGCACGGCACGACACACGATTATGGACCGACATGGCACGGCACGACACGAACCGACAAAAAAAGGCACGGCCCGACACAACAACAAAAAAAAAACACGACACAACCCGACAAAAAAAAAGGCACGGCACGACAAAAAAGGCACGGCACGGCACGACCCGACAAAAAAAAGGGGCACGACACGACACGACCCAACAAAAAAAGGCACGGCACGGCACGATTAATTAATCGGGCACGACACGACACGACACGGTTTTATAAAGGCACGGCCCGACACGGCCCGACAAAGCAAAATGGCCCACCATGGCCCGGCACGAGCACGGTACAGCACGGCACGCCATGGCACGATGAAGTAAACGGGCACGGTACGGCACGACACGAAGCACGGTTGGCACGGAAGAAAATGGCACGGCACGGCACGACAGGCCCGTTTGACACCTCTACTAATGGCTAGTTGCACATCCCAGTAAGTGTCTTAGTTACTCAATTTTCTCTGAACAGTAGCAATAAAAGAAATTGAATGACAAAAGACAATAAAAAGGCAATCTCTGTGCATATATATGTAATCCCAAAGGAATCCATGAGTCGAATAACAAAACAAGGCATGCAAGCCCGATGCTCAAAATCCTATCTACCAAGGGTAAATAGACACCCAACCAAAAAGGAAGCACGCAAGCTCCACCAAAAGACAAAAGCAAAAGAGGAAACTCAGTCCTCATCCTCACCTCCTAGCTCCATCGCACCCGAGCCCTCCATGCCTTGGGCATAACCGGCCAACACCATGCCATCGCTTCTGCTAGCAGCCGTGGCAGCCGAGGTCGCACCCTCTTCTGCCATGGCTGCCGGAGCCAAGTCCCCCATGGACTCCGGAACACCCCCAACCACCACATCATTCTTCGGAGGGGCCGGGGCCAGTGTAATCTCTACCCTTGGTGGTTGATCATCACCGGGTGTATCGTCATTACGATCCATAATTGCTATAAGAGAGAGAGCGAGATGACCGAGAGAGAGAAAGAGAGAGAGAGAGAGAGAGAGAGAGAGAGATGATCGAGAGAGAAAGACAAGAGAGAGGGAAATTTTCGAACGATGGGGCGCACTGTGTACGCCTCACCCATATATATCCCCCGCTCGAACCGAGTCATCTGGAATTAAAACTAGACCAGGTTCAAAGCCTATAGTACCGTACGGTATTTTGGCTAAACCTCGCGGCATAATGCTTCGTCTTATCATACCGTGCGTTCTTCTGTAAGCTACGCACGGCATTCCAGGTTATTTCGATAGTTCAAATTCCGAGAACAGTTTCATGGTGATTGAGACTGTGACGCACGAATACAGAAGAAAAGTACACAAGCAGATGTAAGGAAAAAGGGGCTTTCATTCCATTGATTAAACCGGGGTAACCCCCAGAATTTTGATTACATTCAAAAAAAAAAAAGAGAAAAGCAAAAAAAAAAATAATAAAAAAAAACAAACAAACAAACAAGAAAAATTTTCCTACTGCCCATTTTCTTCTTCTTCCTCTCCCTCATCTTCAGTTGCTCCCCTCGCCGGACGCGTCATTCGCTCCGTCCGAGTGGTCATCGGAACCGTTCGGATTCAACTTGGAATCCTCCGCAGTACCTTCAGACCCGCGCTCCGGAGCATACTCTGGGTCGTGCTTGTCGTCCAGTTGATCAAAGGCGATGTCTTGGAGATTGGAGACTGCGCGGTGAAGGGTACGAATGGTGGAGATAAGCCTCGTAATCTGTTGGTTGAGTTCTTCAATCTCCTCCCGATAGAAGGCCATTTCGGTCTCCCAGGAAACCACTCGCGCCGCCAAGCTATTGTCCGCCATGCTGGAAGCCTTGAGAGCGACTTGTCTTTGAGAAATATAGGAAAATATGGAAGGACTTAAGAGATTTTTGGGGGTGGTGTATAGAATGAGGCACCACCACCCTTATAAAGACGTTGAAGCCGTCGAAAGGGCACGCTTGTATTAATGGGCACCCTTAAACCAACCGACTGTTCTCGGAAATCCAAGAGTTGCATGGGGAATTAAAATGCCGTGCGTCGCAGTGCTAAGCCGCGCGGCGTTTTGGTTTTGCATGGATAAATTCTTTTTCTTGGAAGTTGTTCAACCCAGCCAACAAAATCCCCCTCGAGAATCAAATATTCCTGTCATCAATAAGGAAATCCGTTAGAATGTCGTGTCTTGGTTAAAAGATGCGTCATAATTTTCGTCCTTCGGGACTCGTCGTAATTTCGCCCTTCAAAGGGCTCGTATCGAATTTTCGCCATTCAGGGTTCATCTCGTTTCGAATTTTTGCCCTCCAAAGGCTCATCTCGTCTCAATTTTTGCCCTTCGAGGGCTCGTCCCATTTCAAATTTTTGCCCTTCGAAGGAGGGCTCATCCTGTTTCAAATTTTCGCCCTCCGAGGGCTCATCTCATCTCAATTTTCCTCCTGAAGGCTCATCTCGCTATTTTTGCCCTTCGAGGGCTCGTCTCATCCTAGAAAATACCTCCCCCGTTTGAATTCAAAATCTTTGGGCTCTTGCTTATAAATACAACCCTCCACTCAAGAGAAAAGAGCCTTGAATTCTCTTTCTCACTCATCATGCTTTCATGCCCACTCCTCACTCCCAAGTCTTGAGAAAGTTACTCTAAAAACATTCTCTAGGCTCTTTCTTTCTCAAAATCCTCCATTTTTCTTTTCACCATTGAAGTGAGTCCCTTTACCCACTTTAAGGTCCCAACTACCAATATACCCACCTATTATTCACATCTACAACCTCATTTTCTCAACCGGTCTTACCTGCATTCATCCGTAGCCGTCCATCATCATCCAAGCTCAAGATCAAAGGTATAAACTAGTTTACTTGGGATAGACCTTGTCCTTATCCCTGAGGGAACCCTTCTGTAGTCAAGATCAACCACTTTTGGTTAGATACTGACTTAAAGTCGTTTTCAAAAAAAAAACAAGAAAAACCATTGTCCTGGGTACTCCATGCCACGCGGCGCTATGATGCGTCACACGGCATAGAGTACTCAAACGCACGGCGTTCCATGTAGCTACTGTTTTCCTGTTCAAACTGTCTGGATCATAGCTATCCTCCGTTAGGCTTGTCTTGTTGCTAAAGTATCAGTCATCAGTGCTTTCAGAATAAGACCATATCTACAAGCCATGTTTGGTTTTATAAACAAAGCTTCCTTGATCATTTTGAGTGATTAAACGCATTAAAAGTTGTTTTACGTTGATGGCTTGAAAGAATGGTCCCCTCCCAAAATGATCTAGTGGCTAAAGCTTTATCTGATGTTTGTTAAAAACCCCGTGCGTGACATACAATATGCCGGGCAGTGTTTTGGAGGTTAATGATGGTCTGATAACGGATAGATACCCGACACGGTGTATTACAATACTGTGCGCGGTATTGTAATGTGCCGTGCAAAAGGATATTGAAATCCAGACAGTTTTTGTTGAAAAATTATTTTCTTCTGCGTCATCTTTACCATCCTTGTACAGATAGCACTACATACATGTCAACGTGATATATTTCCTATGTCCCTTCCTCTTTTACTTGTTTATTAAAGAGTTTGATTTTTCAAAATATATTTAAAAATTCCCTTTTGAAAATGTTTAGTAGAGACCGGTTTAACTGGGGCGAGTGGGGTGCTCTTTCAACAAAACCTTGTTTTATTCATAGGGATTTTCAATCCCTATTCTTTTATTCAATCACTATTATCGAAAAATAAAATACAAAACTAAGAATATTTTTTTTTTTATGTGATTGATTATTTGTTCAACGACATTTACTCTAATCATAACTCTCACATATATAGTGACATAGTAATAGAAAAATTTTCCCAATTAATTGCTTCAAAATAATCACGAATTATTGCAGAAAACATAATCTGACAAAAATAGATTAATTTTGTAAGCATGTGGTTATGATTTTTTTATTTCTATTACTGAACACATAAAAACAGAATCACCATTACACACAAGATGCGTGCATGTATGTGTTTTTCTTTCCATCCCCTAATTATGATCAGTACAAGAATCAAAATTACAATTCAATCAGTCTACCATAAATTGATCTCGATCAAAGTTTACCCAATTACAATCCACATGTTAGCATCAACAGATGGTGAACTGCAAATTAATGGACCATAAAATTAATATAATAATCCATCTACCAATTAATTATCAATCCATGGCAGTAACCCTTTTTCCGAAACAAAGGTTTTCTTGTAAACTTGAAATAATTTAACAGACGCCGAGTCGAGATCATGTTCGATACTGATCGTAGAATCAACAACCAACAAAACAGTAAATAGATTATGCTATTATATTCAATTGTCAGCCCGTGAATTAATGACGGCAATCAAAAAGCAATTGAATGATATGCAATTGTTATTTTCTATCCGAATGAAAACAACACAGTAGCATAAAATATTCCATTCAATATTGTAATTATCTACGGTTTCAAAGCAAGAGCCAGTAGATATTCAAGTCTAACATGACAATAAAAGACTTTAGGAAGCCATGTATAAATAGGATCCAATAATCAGAGAACTAGAGATCATCTTAATCATGTTCGAAATTGACGACGAAACATTAGGCCGTACATAAACAAAATATGTACGAGTAACGTTAATTAGAGTTTAACAATACGGTTAAATCCCATACGTTTGACAAGAGTAAATTCCAAGATGTATTGATTCAGAAAACCATGCTATGATACCAACTGTAATCTATATCTGAATTAAAACTCTTATGCGGAAAACAGATATAACAGGATCTTGAATTCAACACATCTCAAGAACAATAAATAGCGTACCTTTGTTGGCCATCGTGGTTAGAAAGAACAAACCTTTAGACTAGAAATACCTTAATTCTTGGCTCACCTTCTTCTCTCTGTCTCTACTTTTTTAGAATATTCTAGTACTTTAATTGATGGAAAAACAGTAAGAATAAGGGTGGGTATTCTACTTTTTATAGAGGAGAGAAGAGGGCCTTAGAGATAATTATTAAAAGACATCTAGTCCATCAAGGTCTCTTTTATTATCAAGAGTTTTCCTTTATCTATAAATCTAATTAGTAATTGTAATGAACTATATCATTTCATTGGCTTATCTGATGGTGGAGTCCCACATGCACAAAACGTGAAGGCTAGTGGGCCATAGTTTTGTGAAGGCTAGTGGGCCATACTAATAGGAAAAAACTAACAATTCTTTCTTATAACTTATAATGCAAGTGATTAATCAAGTGATCAGTGAGCAGGTGAATGCGGCAAATTAATTTTCCTCGGTTCATTTTATTTGACAAGACAAATTGCAGGAACTTAAATTCATGCAGTCAATAAACAGGTAAGGTAACATCAAGATTTTTCTCGAAAATTCCAGAAAATAGATCTTGGAAACAACGGTGACTTCAAACTAGCTGTTCTGCTAGCGGAAGAGAGGACAATTCATGCATGGATTCAAAGCAAATAGAAGAGCTCCAATTAGCCATTGTTTTACATGAGCACATCAATTAAGGACTACCTAGGACCTGAGACTTGCTGCGATGACATGTAGGAAAATGAGTTGTGCGAGCCGCTGGAACTACTATTAGAACTAGCATTTGCTTGTGGAAACAGCACCAACCCATTCTGCACATTGTGCACTTCGATTCTTGGTACCTCCGCCCTTCTCTGGCCAAAAAACGGCAAAAAGATGAGGGACTCAACCTGTGGCACACCCACTGAATATCCGCCTTCCAACATGCCAACAACATTAGCCATACTTGGCCTCAGCGCTGGGTCTTGGTGCACACAACATAAAGCCACGCGAACGAGTTTTTCAACCTCCTCCTCGCTTGTGACCCGTCCCTCAAGTCTCGGGTCCACAAGCTCCAAGTACTGCCTTTGCTTGTGCATTTCCAAAGCAAACAGCGGGAAGAAAGTTGAATGCTCCAACCCTGACAGAGATGATGATTGGTCGTTTTCTGTATTCCCGTTATGTATTTGCAGTGACCAGTTCTTTCTTCCCCTAACTATTTCTAGTAACACCATTCCATAACTGTATACATCCGACTTATCCGTTATTGGAGAGTTGCTCAACCATTCTGGTGCTAGATAGCCTCGGGTTCCTCTCATGGTTGTAAACAAACCAGATTGCTCACGGCTAAGCAGCTTTGATATCCCAAAATCTGATATTTTCACGTGTAGATTATCATCAAGCAGAATGTTTTCTGGCTTCACATCACAATGGATGATCTTCTGCTCACAAGAACTATGCAAGTATGCAAGACCCCGTGCTGTACCGAGGGCAATCTTAAATCTCTCTTCCCATTCTAGAACACATCCATTCCCAAAGAGCACCCGATCCAACGAACCCCGGTTCATGTATTCGTAAACCAGAAACAGCTGCCTCCCTTGTGCACAAAAGCCTTTTAGCCTAACCAAATTGACATGGCGAATGTTCCCAATTATAGCAATCTCAGTGCAGAATTCTCTCTTTCCCTCAACGCCCAAACTAGTAATCTTTTTCACTGCAACAGCGGATTCACCCGGTAGCGTGCCTTTGTATACAGTCCCAAATCCTCCGGATCCGATTTGTGTCCTGAAATTCTCTGTTGCAGCCACAAGCTCTTTGTAACCAAACCTCACCGGCAAACCTGGAATACCGTCTATCTCAAGTTCTATCAATGAGTTTCTAGACTTCCTTTGTCGGTAGCAAACTATTCCTACTAATGTGATTAACAGAAACCCAGATGAAGGTATCAGTACCAAACCTGCAATGGGGAAAGGTTTTTCTTTTTTGGTAAGTTCATATCCTCTACTATCATTTTTACCATATGGGCTTGCAGAAGTGGTTACACGTTGAGCCTTTATGTAACCCATCCGATTTGTTGTAGAACTTGCAATAATTGAGCCCAAATGGTTTTCAAGCAAATAACAAGAACCAGAAGAATTATCATGGAACAATCCCAAACAAGTACAATTCAGTGAACAAAGATTCTCACAACTAGATAAGTTGACACCTCGCTCACGAGGCTCGCTAAAATCATTTAAGAAATAATCCATGCCATTTGCCAGTTCTAGATAAGAAGTTGATACGTTTGAATCACCATTTCCACTAGCATTACAAGCTGATGGCAAAGAATCATAGACAGGCAAACAACCTTCTTTCGTTTGGTTATTATCATGAAACCCTGGAGGACATGTGCATTGAAAACTAGACGAGGTGGGCTTGGCTGAACAGACTCCGATTTTACTGCAAATGTTTGGAATTCGACATTCATCAACTGGACGGCTGAATTCCTCTACCCACATTGAGGTATCGGAGTTCCCCCTTGAGCTATTATAGCTTTTAATACTAAACCTGCCACTGTAATCCAACTTAGCAATACGAAACTCAGACACACCCAGAGTCAACTTGATCAAAACTACAGAACTATTTCCCGCAAATAGATACAGACCAGTGCCGTTAAATACCATGTACAAAGGCGGAAGGTTTAAGACCTCGTAAGTGCTTGTGTCCATTGACAACGTCCAGTAAGTCAACCCATTCCAAGTCATCACCACGTCACCGCCACCATCGTCAGTGACAGTGAACCGGTAATCACCCATCGACAAGTTTTGGGCGGATATAGCACTCACCAGCGATTGTCCGACAGGTAACCTGTTTTGCATTAATTGAAAATAATCATAAAACCTCAAGCTATTTAAATTGGCATGAATAAAGTAACATCATGAACACAAGTAATACAAGAGATGGTGTACTAAAGTTAGGAAAGTTACGTATGAGACTAACAAGAGGCACGACGTTCGCTGTTCTAAGGTTATGTTGCATGTTTCAACGGCTAAGTACATCTCCAAGTTATATTCACGTTGCACAATCGGATTAGAGCCATTAAATGAACCAAACTACTCGAGTTGGTCTTGTGTTCATCTCATTGAAAGCTCGTTCAAGATCAATTTGGGTCCGTCGAATCACCAAACCAAACTCACAAAAATTACTACATGTTAGGATCGTCACACACATACACGATATACGAGTATAAAATAGTAAAGAATCGACATAGCAATATATGTGGTTTTCCAAAACCGGGTACGTCCACGGAAGCGAGACCGGCTGCTATTCTTATTATCACAGTTATGAAATAGGGTTTATAACATAGAGTATTTATATCAGCTCTATTATAACCCTAACCTTGTATTTGGTCTGTATCCAAAAAACACCCCTCTATTCTAACTCTATTCTACGCTCCACTTGTTGCGCTTCGCTCCACTCGTTCCGTTCCGTTCCGCTCCGCTCCGGCATCTAACTTTCTTTCTAGAACTTCTTAGTATCTCTTCATACTTACATATGAGCCATAGTTCTAACACTACAAATGATGAATATGACCTAAATATTATAACAGAAATAAAATGCATAATCCCTTTGTCCCTTTTTTGGAGTTCAGTATTCCATTTTGGATTGTCCCGTAATAAGTATCCATTTTGTAAAGTTAGTGGGTAAAAAATGGTACATTTTCTATTTTACCCCTAAAAGTAGATTTCATTTTAAAAAGTTAGTGAGTAAAAGTATAATAATGATATCTCCATATAGGGTAAGTAGGAATAATGGAAGTAAAAGTTAATGTGAAAGGTTTAATGATGATATTTTCTTAATAATTTGGAGTTACGAAACTAGACACTTAAGAAGGGACAAAGAGAGTATTATATTAACATCATAAACTATGCCATCTTCATGCCCATGCCGTAAAAAACTCATAATAACAACTTATTTTGAATTCAGATGGGATGAAATAAAGTTTCATATTAGGAGACTTGTGGGTGTTCAAATTAATTTGGAATTGTAAAAAACCTAAGATAAACAAAGCAAATAAACAAAAACCAAAGTTTTTTATTTATCTTCTTTTATCTAAGAAAACTCTACTCCCAATTCCCTTAAACTTCTCTCCCACTATTCACCCATAGACACACCCCTCCTCTCACGCTACCGACCTCCTCCTAATCACTTTTTTCTCTATCCCTCTCATTTTTTTTAAAATGAAAAATTTAAATTTAAAAATTTAGGATTGAGATTTTGGAGGCTTGGAAGGCACAAACACATTTGAGTGTATTGATTGATATGCCCATCTTTCCACTCCCCACCAAACTCTCTCAAAATCCCCAACTCCCTCTCATGTTCTCTGTCCATCCCCTCCCCATGTCCTCCCTCTCTTAGTTTTAAGAACTACTCCAACGTCCCAAAATAATAGTCCCTTACGAAAAAGATGTGTAATTTTTAGACACAAAATAAAGTGCTTTTGTACATGTTTTCTTGAGTTTCTTCACATCAAATTAAAGATCTTGATTAGCTTTTTAAAATGGTGCGAAAAAATTCAAAAAATTATGAAAAGAACTACTTTATTTTATCTGAAAAATTATACATCTATACATCCGTATGAGACAATCAAAATGGGATTGTGGGAGTAGTAACATTCTAGTAGAAAATTAAAATTGGGGGACTTGAGGTGCAGAGACTTGTAAATTTCTTTATTAAATTTTAATGTTTTATAAAGGGATAAGTGATGGTTTAATGTGAAAATTGTGGTTGTGGGTTAATGTGCAAGAATATGGAAAATATGGGTGTTAGTATAATATAGTGCATTTGTGTATATATGTGTGTGCCAGGAGAGAAAATTTCATTTTCTCCTCCCTCTCCATCTCTCGGTCCTCTCTCTTCTCCCGGCTCTCTTCATCTTTCTCACCCAAAAACTCTCCTCCAAACTCAAAACCCACAACAATCATCCAAAACTCCATCTTCTATTTGCGTATTCGGGCTCGTATCGCATTGGATAGAGCTCGGTTCGGTGTAGTTAGCTCGGTTGGGATTCTGGAAGCTAGGGCTAGCTCAATCTCTTTGGTTTCGGCTTGGATACTTGAGGTAGGGAATTCTACCTCTCTTTATATGTTATTTGAGTGATTTTATGCTTTGTTCGAACTTGTATTGGCTGTTATTGAGATCGGATCGAAATCTGAAAAATCCTGTCAAAATCGCCTGAAAAACACTCTCCCTACCTGTGGGAACTTTTACCTACCGGTAGGACAAGTATGAAATTTTTCCTCAACCAGTTCAAACGTACTGCAGCAGCTCAACGTATTCATCCACCTACCGGTAGGAACTTTTCACCTACCGGTAGGTCAAGGTACAAAGTTGTTTCATTCAAAATGTTGGCTCTTCTGTTTGCAGTTTCTACCGGTAGGTCAAGTGCCGAATTCTTCTCTTCTACCGATAGGATTCAATCACCTACCGGTAGGTGGTTGAGCTGCTACAGAGTCTTTCAACAGCTTTTCATACACTCTTCCAAACCACTTTTTGGAGCCTTTCATCAACTCTATTGGGGGGTTTGTTTACGCATTATTTCTAGTGTTTGGAGAATAATACTTATGTAATACATAAAATCGTGTCCGATGGACTTGAATGAACTTATTGAGTTAATTATCACGAAAACTAGGATCAACGGATTGACGTTAATGGATTACGGATATAATGTGATATGTTACTGCCTAAATTGAACTGAAAATCACAGTAAGCAGTTGATTCTTGGGGTATGGGTTTAACTTGAAGTGAAATGTTAGTAGATTGCCTATAGGGGAATTAATGACGGTTTAAGAACAGGTGAAGAATACAATGATATAAAGGGTAGCTATTCGATGTAACGTGAAACACGTATTTTAAAGGTTGATATCTTTTGAACCTGAAGCTGGGAACCAAATGTGAGAATCGGATATACGGGGTCCCGAGAACCCGGAAGGAGAATCGGATATACGGGGTCCCAAGAATCCGGAGTGAGAATTGGATATACGGGGTCATGATCACCCGGAATGTAAACTGGGTATACGGGGTCCTAATGCCCGGAATATCTTTAGATTGATCTCGTGATGTGACGATGTGAAGGATTTCCTGTGTGCCCATCAAGGATCCATAGGGAACATATGAGATATTAAGCGGTTGGAATGTAACCATATGTGATAGATGTGTGAAGATCGAAAGATGAGTAAAAGGGAATTCAAAGGACAACAATAGGTTAATTGACAAGAGTGAAGTGTTCGTTTAAGTTCTTAATTTCTAATATAGTACTTGTGTCTTATCCATGCTCATTTGTTATCCGAAAGTCTATGTTTCATCGGCATCTTTAATTTCATCTCATTTGCATAGAGAGTTTGTGTAAACTTTTCTATTGAGCTAGTGTAACTCAGTCCTTATATTATTTTTAGGTGCTAACCCAGATTAGTAGCTTGTATGACTGGAACGCTTGGAGTGCAGACATACCCTTTGAAAGCTAATCGACGGAGTTACCTATGCATCTTTGAAAATTTATTTTGAAAGATTTAGTTGTAACTTAAGTTGTGATTCTTTTGATTAAGGAATATTTGTAAACGCTTAACTCTCTTGACACTTGATACTTAAGTTAATTTGGGCCGTTGAGCCAATGATGTAATATTTTGGGAACTATTGGACTTTCAAATGCTATTACGGAAATGAAAATACTGGACTCTTTTGGGTATAGTACGAAATAATTGTGAGGTCTTATTTATGAAAATCATTTATAATTATGTTAAAAATTAAGGACGTGACATGAGGCTTGTGAAGCAATACATATTTGAATATGGAATTGACATATCGATAGTTAAGAATGGGTGAATATTTTGGATAAAAAAAATTTCGTGATCACAGAAAATTTAAAACTTAAAGTATTTAACCAAGCAAGTGGAGTGGTAGCCAAGTTGGAATGCACCATATGCCTCCCAATAATTCTATGTACTCCAAAAGAGTATCTCAAAAATACTTCGAAAAGAAAAATTAGTTGTTCAGATTTACTTGAATGTTTGTATCACAAACATTAAAGTGAATCTGAACCATTAATTTATACCCCTTTGGAGGTATGTAGCATTAGGCTCCATTCCGGAAAGGAAAATAAGAACTTATTTTTTAAGAAGACAATTTCAAGCTTTTTTTATCAATATGAATCTTATTTGATAGATCTCATTGAGATCTTTAATATGTAACGATCCGTAATTTTCATAATTAATAATATCATTTAGAGAGTATTATTCGTAATAATAAAATTATTTCTTTAATAGATATATACCAATAAAAATTATCTTAATCTTATTTATCTAATAGATATTTACAAATATAATTATCCTATCCTAATTATCCTACTTTTATTTTTTTTAATTTCATGCATGCATGCAATGCAAACTCTTGCCATCTCTCCGTCTCCTATTCAGTCTCTACTTCATCCCTGATCATATCTCGCCCTTATTTTCGTCCATCTCAAAACCTAAGAATTTGAGTCCTTATCGAACTCAATTTTATCAACCTCTTTAAAATTCTCCTATATATACCCCATCTATCCGACCCTAGGGCATACCACAATATTCTCCACGCCTCACCAGTCCAGAAAAGAGAGAATATTCGGAGAGAACGAAACTCCAATCCATGGAATTTTAGAGAGAGAAAGTGAGAGAGAGAAAAGTGGGTTTAGTACCAAGACCCAACCGAAATCCGATTCGATCATTCCGAACTCTTCCTACAACTCCTAGCATTACCAAGCATCGTCCAATTTGATCCCAAGATCCCTCGATCAAAGAACCCGAAGCTTTCTTCCCCGAAATTCAAGATTCATTTTTAATTCAATCCGATCCAATTCGATGTATTATAATCCATTCCAATCACTCATCTAAGTATATTTAGTGTTTTTATACTTAACCATATGCCCCAACGAACCCATGCATCAAAACCGCAACGAAAAGACAAAAAAACAAAATCTGGACACAACCTTGCGGCCGCAAGGTGCGGGCCACAATAACCAGGGCTGTCAGCTGCAAGGGCAACCCGGTCAGACCTTGCAGCAGATACTGTTTTGGTTCGAGTGTGTTTTGCAACCTCCCGAACACCGTTTTTGACCCCCGAACTATTTTTCCTAGACTTTTCACACCTCGAAGATCATAACTTGTTAAGGTCATATTTTTTTTATTTAATTATATGTTTATTAAATTATTTATTAGTTATCGTTCAAAGTTTACAAACGAAAATTAATTACTATCTGCCAACCAACGTTTTAACACTTAAACTATTTTTTTCTAGACTTCTTGCATCTCAAAGATGATAACTTGTTAATTTAATATTTTTTTATTTAATTTATTATTTATTGATATTTTTATAGTATTTCCAATCGAAATTACTTTACGACCTTATAAACCTTATTATTAACGCCCGAGTAATTTTATTTGGATTCCATACATCCTGAAGATGAAACTTTGTTAAACTCAACATATTTTTAATATTAAATTATTTATTATCTATTTACTTCACTTTCGGCCACTTTATTTAACGTCTTCATTTAAAATAATCCTGCAACCATCCGAACCCAACTTTTGACATTAAAACATATTGCATAGGACCTTTAGGACTCTTATTAAGGTCATGTTAATTATTCTTATATTTTTATCTAATTAATGTATTTAATTAGTTTTTAATAAATCTAATTACTTAGAAATAATTAATGAGAGCCTAGAAAATATTTTATTAAAATGTTTATAAAAATCCCACTGCATATATGACATTGTACCATACAAGAACATACAAGAATAAGGGCAACGGCTCATTCATAAAAAGTTGTGTGATTGCATTGCTCGTTAATTGTTTTAATTATTATTTGATTTAATTGAATATTGTACCGACACTTGGTTTGAATGTTAGATTAGACCCTAGAGATATGGAGTGGCATGTGAATAAAATTCACCTAGACGATTCTAGGTAATGGATGAATTTGGAAGGTTTTATTTTTAGATTGCCTGCAGGCGTGATTTGAGATGTGATTTGAGATTCCTGATGAGAATGAAACTGGCAGGAGTCCAGTGATGAATTGATAGACTGGCAGGAGTCCAGTGATGATTGTGAAGTGATTTGTGAAGTGGTGTATAAGATAGGCGAACCCTAGTTGTGATTCAGACATGATAAACTTTCCCCATGTTGTAGTTATTGGGATGCACACTCGGTATATAACTTAGGTACATCTGCGACCGCAAAGGGAAGTGACCTCATGGGACCGAGCTTAGCTAGTGGTTGGGGAGGAAAGATTCCGCGGAGGAGATCTTAGATTGCACGATAGGTTAATGGATAGTAATGATTTGGTTTATGTGAAAGATCTCTGTTTTACTTTCTCGTATCATTTTATCATTTTATCCTGTTGCATGCTAGTTGTAAAGTAAGAGGGGTAGTTGGGTTGGATTATACTACGGGGTGAACTCTTTCACTCAAGTACGGATTGCCTGGCTTCCGTGCCAGATTTTGCAAAAAATCAAGAAGAGACACAGAACCCTAAAGGCGAACAGTTTTATGTGGAAGAGAATCTAGAGGTGGGAATCGAGCCAGAATACGCTTGGGATCAGTATCAATTCTAGAAGATGGCTCTGTTATTTTGTTTAGTTTACTGCCACAAAGACTATTTTTCAGTATTTTCCACTATGGTTTGTAATAGACGAATCTTTAGGGTGAATTATCCTTTTTGGATTTTGGATTTAATTTAATAAATTTTCAAAAGTAATATTTAATACCTCCGATTTTATTCCCGAAAATTGGGGCGTTACATAATATGATGCAAAAAAAATTAAAAACTTATTTTTGAGTTTAAAAATATGAAATAAGTACTTATTTTTAAAGAAGTTGTTCTAGAATGGGACCTTAGTGTACCTGTGCACAAAGATCAAGACTCAAATCCCGATATCAACACTAACAATTAACACTTCTTAATTGCCTGTCCTTAAAAAAAAGAAGGGAAAATGACGGCTGCTAAGGACGTGTTTTGATAATTAATACCCGTCAAGGATATTTTGTTAATTAACAAATGTTTTTAGCATGTTCTTAAAATGTATTAATTATCAAAACACGTCCTGACCATCATTTTCCCAAAAAAAACAATACCGTTGTCCGCTAACAATAGTGTCGGTGGGGTAATCAAAACTTTCCCATAGCGACCGATTAAACTGGTCGAGCAGGATCAGATTTCCAGACTCCTGTAGCTGAAGCAGGGAAACCGGAGATCTAAACGGCGGCGTAGACCACACGAGCTCCCCACCGCTGTCTTCAATGTAGACACCGGTGGCGTTGAGGCGGATGGTGGTGCTGATGTTGGGGACGACGTAATTGCGGCGGGCGGACCAGACGATTGTACTGGAGACGGTGTGGATGACCGCCAGGTAGGAGGTGTCTTTCATGGCAACGGAGAAAGGTCCAGCGACCAGGAGGTTGACATCAGTGCCGTTATTGCCGACTTGCACGTAGGAGGAGGTGACGTCTGGGGAGAGGGAGTCGGGGAGTGGGGGTGAGGTGGGGATTCGTGGGATTCGTGGGAGTAGTGGGAATGGGGTGCGGAGTGGGAATGAGGTGGGGAGATGGAGGAGGAGGTGGAGGAGGAGGAGGGGAATGAGAAGGGGAGGGAAGGAGAGGGCCATGCAAGATGAGGAGAGAGAGAGACTAGGAAATGTAACTTTGGAAAATATAAACTTGACTTGTGTCTTTTATGCGTTAGGTTCATTCATGTATTTGAAAGGTCATGTGCTCCTACAATCATGTATCTAGGAAGGTTCATGCATGATGCTTCAGATGTAGAAGCCTATTAATTTTAGTCTTATCTATTAGAGTCTATAAATACCTGATGTACCACATGGTTTTATGCAAGTGGAATACAAGAATTGAGTTACTAGTATATTCCTTTTCGGCTTTTCCCTTCTCTCAAATATATTGCAGATAGCTTTGGATATTTTTTCAACAGTAACTCTGTTGTGAATGAATGGCACCGATTTTGTTAGGGGAAAGTGGAGTGGATCCAACCAAAAGTTGGAACCGTACAATCAGAGGGACAAAGCCTAATAAAACACGTGAGAGCCTAAAATGTCCAAATAAAGCAATATACAACACATACAACCCGAAAGGCCTAAAAAGCCCAGATAAAACAATGATGCCCAACCCAAAAGAAACCCAAAACCTAACCATAGCACAGATTGCTGCCGCCCACCGTCACTCTAACAGATCCACCGCCACCACCAATCGATCAAACTCCTCTGATGTCCACCAGCCACCACTGGCCACCCAATGAAAAAAGCCAACCGGAACCCAGCACATAACCAACCTGCTGCGGAAGCTACATGCATGAAGCTCTTAGGCGAGATTCGGGCCATCCAACACCAGCCACGGCGGAGCCAACACAGGCCGCTCCATCAACCCGAAAGCACCCTAGACGTTAAGCACAATCGGAGAACCCAACAGAAAACTCCAACCGGGAAACAATGGGAAGATTAACGGCCAAGGAGACAAGGAGCAATGTGACAAACAATGCCAATTCCAAACACATGCACAAAGAGCAATGTGACCAACACAATTTCGGCCAAGCTACTTTAATAAATATTGTTCGGTTCCACATCTGTCAAATAGATATAGATATTGTTGTGTCCGGTAGGAATTACATTCTTAGACCTTTTGAATATACACAAATACCTCGACAAACACATATAGATATTGTTGTGTCCGGTAGGAATTGCATTCTTAGACCTTTTGAATATACACAAATACCTCGACAAACACACGATACGATAGTAGCCTATCAGGTAACATGTAATGTGAACTCCACAAATCGTGTGCGTGAATGTAGTTTTATAGTTTTTGCACTTGGAGTAACATTGCATACTAATGTACAATCGTAAAACAACTCATTTCGGTCTTTTTGGTTGCGGGTTCGTGCCAATGCTGCGTGCATTGGTTCCACTGGCATACACTACTACAAAATGATATAAAGATTACGGTACAAAAACTAAAATGATCTCACTTTTTGTAAAAACGTAATAAAATGTTATAGACTATAGTTTTCATCTCAGTTAAACAAAAAAACTGAGATGGAAAGATTTTTTAATCTCAGTAATCTAAAAAATAAGATCGTAACTTGAAGAATAGATCTCATTCTCAAAAAACTAAGATTATATATGAAAGAATATATCTCATTTCGAAAAAAACTGAGATGAAAAGATTTTTTAATCTCAGTAATTTAAAAGTGAAATTGTAACTTAAAGAATAGATCTCATTTTTTAAAAACTGAGATTGTATATGAAAGAATATATCTTATTTCAGAAAAACTGAGATAAAAAGAATCTTTAATCTCAATCATCTAAAAACTGAGGTCGTAAGTTAAACGCATGTGTTATACATTAAATATTTCAATTGTATATTGAAAAGTGTGTGTGGTGTAGTTGGTTAAAGCTTCTGTGTAAAACTCAAGAGACTTGGGTTCAAAACCGAACAGGGGAAATAGAGTAGGATTTTTTCCCTTAGGAAAACACCACTTTTTATCTCGGTTTTTTCAAAAACTGAGATTATTTCTCTCTAAACAATCACGGTTTTACAATAAAACTGAGATATTAAGCTATTAAAGGTCACGGTTTTATCATTTTAATCATAGTTTTATGTTTTTAGTCACGGTTTAAATGAGTTTTAATCACTATTTTTATCTGTGGTTAAAAGATAGAGACTTTTAGTTACACCTTGATAGACCACGGTTTTGAATGCGAGATTAAAAAAGAAAGATCACACCAAATGACCGAGGTCTTTATCTATTTTTGTAGTAGTGATATATTGGTGTCGGTTCCATTTCTAGTTTCCACCATCTAGAGTATTAAGGAGGGGGTTTCTACTTTCTAGTTTTTGTGTTTTGCAATCAATTATACGAAGTATAAAATCCCAATGATTGAAGTACTTGAAATTTCATTAATACAACCAAGTCAGGTACCCCAGTGGTAACATCCATACAGAATTCGAACGGGCAGAAAAGCAGCTACTACTGGAATTACATACATGACAATAACACAGTCAACTTCTACCAACTATGCTCCTCCATGAGATCAGAGGTTTCATTCACACGGAGGCTAAACACCGAAAGAATTTGATCTCCAAATAAAAACAATGGAATTTGCACCATAATTGCAAGGTGGGCCCATGATGAAATAATAGTCAGCTTGCTTGGAAGGATTTTTGGGAGCTGCCCATATACAAGTCGTGGACGGTGGACCACTGTGGTAGGGGGGGAATCTACACAGCACACGAGAACGAGAGGCACAATCTCTCAGGACCATGAGCGGGAAACGAGGATATATATCTCTCCGAGTAGTATGGTTGTAAAGATTTTTAGGGTATTATTCATTCAACTTTAATTGTGCGATTTTGGATACTACTCCACCACTAAACCACAAAACAAAACAGGAAGGAGTACACGAAAATTTGAGAGGAAAACAGGTTGAGTCAGTCCTACTGTTGCCGTGGTCTGGGGGTTGATGGGAAATCGAAAGACTGGTAATTTCAGCCCAATTGTGCACGTAGGTCCCATTTGGTGGGCGGACGTTTTTTTTGTTCATTTTGAAGATGGCGACTTGTGCATGGTGGTCCTTCGATCTAACTCTTCAATCTTGAGAGAGAGAGAGAGAGAGAGAGAGAGAGAGAGAGAGAGAGAGAGAGAGAGAGAGAGAGAGAGAGGAATATCTCACTTAGAGAGTGACTCTAGAAATTATTTTTCATGGGGTCATTCGTGAATTGAAACTTCAATTATTTTACAAAAATATATAGTTTTTAATTAATCAACAAATAATATTATATATAAAAATAAATTTAAATTTAAAAATATGCATATACATGTGTATTCACATCTATTTCATATACTAATTTTACACAATCCCTTGAATTCAAAACTATAACCCTTAGAGGAAAACAAGTTGAGTCAGTCCCACTGTTGCCGTGGTCGTGAGGGTTGATTGGGAATTGAAAGACTGGCAATTTCAGCCCAATTGTGCATGGAGGTCCCATTTGGTGGGCAGACCTTTTCTTGTTGATTTTGAAGACGAGGACTTGTGCATGGAGGTCCTTCTCTAAGAACATCTGCATCAGACTCTTTAAATTTCAAATCAAATTACACTTTAAAATGTTACTTTATTACTTTATCTATAGTCACTTTTAAAATGCATGTTACATCAAACTTTCTATTCTAACTTATGGTCTATTCATATATTATTTCATTCTTCTTTCAAAATAATATTGAAATCGTATTTTTATTTCTTTTTCTCAAATGTAATACAATATAGCAGTCTATTAAAAAAAATTTAAGTACTTCAATTTTAAATTTGTTTGAATCGGTGCAAAGACTTTTTTTTATCATATTATTCTAAAAGGTCATAATTAGTTTTTGTCTCTAGGGGGACTTGGGGGGCTGCTGTCCCGGCCGAGGGGATGCCGCTCCGGTCTTGGTCCGTCGATCGGAAACGTTCACTTCGTAGAGCTCGTTGAGTTAAACAAGTATGCAAAAAATCAGTTTGATCGGATATCTTTAAGTGCCTGATCGGAACACATATAACTTGCTAATAATGGGTTCTACTAGATTTGATCCAGTATTTCGGATCAATTCTTTTCAAGACAAAAAGGTTACGATTAGCTAGGCACTTAGTGATATCCAATCGAGCTGGTTTTTTGACATATTTGTTCAACTCAACGAGCTCTACGAAGTGAACATTTTCGATCATCAGAGCGAGACTGGAGCGGGGCCCCCTCGGCCGGGACAACATGCTGCTGTCCCTTAAAGGGACAGCCAGCCACCCCCCCCCCCAACTCCGTCTCTAGGACCCTCAAAATTAAATATATGCTATTTATTTGGGATCTTGTAGAGCATAAACTTGGTTGCGATGCAAAACTTAATTATGAACCTATAGAATAATATGATCAAATAAAAAAATAAATACTCCAATTTTTAATTCTTTTAAACCGGTGTAAATATCTTATTTTTTGGAAAGTAAAAATTTATGACAAAAAATATTAGAAATTTCATTAAAGACAAAGTATACACATACTGATGTAGAACACGTGGAGGCCCAATTCCATGATCAGTTGGAGTCCATGATCAGTTGGACCGAGCCAAGCCTCGAAAGTCCAAACGGTATTTAATTTCGGATTTTCCAAATTGGATAAATTCGGACGAGCTCAGAATTGGCTTAAACTTGGTGGGCTGACTTATTTTCGCGCTCCGGTCCATACTCATAACCCTAAAGGTCGATGATGAATGGTGTTTTTCGGCCTAATTCCTTCGTTTAGGTTTTCAATTGCTTTATTTTGTCGTTTTAGGAATGATTTGATTCGTTAATAACTTTTAGTCCGTAATTCCTTTTAAGTTGATTCTTTTTGGGAAAGTCTTGTTTTTCTTTCCCGTTTTCAATTTTAGGAAAAGCCCCAAATTATGGGACTTTTTATTTTCCAAGTTTATTTTAGGGTTTCTAGGATTTCAGCCTATATAAAGAGTTGTAACCTAATGTTTTTAATAACTTTTAAGCTTTTGATTAATAATATTGCAGAGATTTTTCTCTTTCATTCTTGTGCGCAAGAATTGCTCGTTATGACGAGTTATCTATCTCGTTTGGATTAGTACGCTAACTAATCTCTTGTGAATTCCGCTGCGTCAAGTGGTATCAGAGCAAGGCTTTACCTAGTTCAATGGCATCAAACGCAGAAGAAGACACAACCATTGACGTTGGTCGTGGGCTTACTGACCTAAGGAAGGTGGTGGAGGATCAACAAGCACATACCCACGCTCAGTTCGCTGAGATCCGTGAGATGCTGCAGGAGATGACTACAAATCCGCCAAAGGCCAGAGAGGGTTGATGGGGATTGCACGTTGGGATTTGCCCATCGCCAACCTCGTAACCAGGATCAGAATTGTGCCGGAGGATTTGCCTGAGGTGCAACCGGTCGTCGTTAGATGGTAATACATGATGCTGAAAGTGAAGAATTCGAACCTGAGGATAATGAAGAACAAGAAGACCGTCCTGTCGGCGACAACAACATAGGTTCAATGATTACCGCATGAAGGTGGACCTTCCCACGTTCAACGGTAATTTACAGATGGAGGAGTTTCTTGACTGGGTTTCAGAGGTTAAGAGGTGCCTTAATATGATGGAGGTTCCCGAGTCGAAACAAGTAAAGATGGTCGCTTATAAACTGAAGAGCGGCGCTGCAGTTTGGTGGGACCAATTGCAGATGAGACGACGGAGGCAAGGAAAGGAGTCTGTGGCAACATGGCGCAGAATGAAACAGCTTATGATGGAGAGGTTCTTGCCGTCTGACTATGACCAACATCTGTTCCGGTCATACTAGAACTGTTCGCAGGGATCCAGGTCTGTTTTTTATTACACAACTGAATTCAATCGACTCTCAGAATGTAATAATCTGAGTGAGACTGAAAGTCAGCGGGTAGCGCGGTACATGAACGGGTTGAAGCCCTCAATTCAGGAGAGAATAGGGTTGCAACCAGTTTGGGAAGTTGGCGATGCCCTTAACCTGGCGATAAAGGCCGAACAGATGGAACATAAACCAGCCAATTCAGGGTACCGTCGAGAGTCGTTTGTTCCTACTACTGATAAGGGGAAGGAGAAACAGCCAACAGTGCATGCTTTTCAACCTAAGGTTACAGTTGGTGGTGGTTCTAAATTTGGAGGACCTAATCAGGCAGGTAGCTCTAATAACAGAAACGTGACTAAAGCCCCTAATCCATATGCCAAGCCCTTTGGAGATAAGTGTTTTCGGTGTAGCAAGCCTGGACACTGCTCCAATGAGTGTCCAAATCGAAAGGTGGGCCTGGTAGAAGAGGGTGGCGAAGAAGATGGGCCTGATGAAGATTGGCCAGAAGAAAATTCTTATGATGTAGATTATGCAGAGGAGGATGGGGAACGAGTGAATTGTGTGGTGCAACGGGTGTTGTTCGCGCCGAGAGCAAAAAATTCCAGTCAGCGTCATAACATCTTTCGGTCAAGTTGTTCCATCAATCAAAAAGTATGTGACTTGATCGTGGACAGTGGGAGCTGTGAGAATTTTGTGGCAAAAAGACTGGTGGACCATCTAAAGTTGCCAACCGAACCTCATCCCTCTCCATACAGCATCGGTTGGATAAAAAAAGGCCCTACGGTGAAGGTAACTGAAATCTGTAAACTTCCTCTTTCAATTGGAAAAATTTATAGATCTAAAGTTATCTGTGATGTATTTGAGATGGATGATAGCCATGTACTGTTAGGTAGACCCTGGCAGTTTGATGTTGATATTGTTTATAAGGGTCGTGATAATACTTATAGTTTTAATTGGGAGTCACATAAGGTTGTTATCGCTCCTTCCAGTCGTAAGGAACCTGTCAAACCACCTAAAATAGAGGGGTCTTCGTTTCTAACAATTGCTAGTTCCGAAGCTGAGTTTGTGACAGATTTTAAGGAGTCGGAACAAGTTTATGCTATGGTGGTGAAATCTTTAGTTGTGGAGGAAAAGGACAAAGCAAAGATTCTGATAGTTCCTGTACCTGAAAAGATACAACCATTATTGGAGGAATTTGAGGAGCTTGTTACTGATGACGTGCCTAATGAGCTCCCTCCAATGAGAGATATTCACCATGCTATTGATTTGGTGCCTGGGGCAAGTCTGCCCAATCTACCACATTATCGGATGAGTCCAAAGGAGAATGAGATTCTAAGGGAGAAAGTAGAGGAGTTATTGCAGAAGGGGCACATTCAGGAGAGTCTGAGTCCATGTGGTGTTCCAGCCTTATTGACGCCAAAGAAAGATGGGAGTTGGCGTATGTGTGTGGACAGTCGGGCCATCAACAAAATAACCATCAAGTATAGATTTCCAATTCCTCGCTTGGATGATATGCTTGATATGTTAGATGGGTCGAAGTGGTTTTCGAAGATTGATTTGCGGAGTGGATACCATCAGATTTGTATCCGACCGGGGGACGAATGGAAGACGGTGTTCAAAACTAAGGATGGCTTGTACGAATGGTTGGTTATGCCATTTGGCCTTTCTAATGCGCCGAGTACTTTTATGAGGGTGATGAATCAGGTTCTGCGGCCTTTCATTATGTAGACACCCTATTCTGGACTATCTGGATCAGCACGTTTGCAGTCTTTTGTTACCCCAATGATGATAAACGGTCAAAAACTCTCCGAGAGGTCGATGGAAGGTTTCTGAGCTTTGAGTGTTGGACTTTCCTTTTTCAAACCCATTTCAAACCCTTTCAAACCCTTCAAGCCCAGAGCCATATAAACCCCAGCAAAACCTTACCTTGCTTACGCCAACTTTTGCTTGGCGTGCGCCAGGAAGCTGCCACATGTCGGACATCGACCGTTGACTCAGTTTGACCTGGCGCACGGTGGCATGTAGGTGGCGTACGCATGGTCAAGGCCGGTCAAATCACCTCTTTTCTGTCACGTGCTCGAGACTTTGTAACCACCACAGTACAGTGCAGAGCCTCCTGATCATTACTTTCTGCAGGGCCGTCCCCCTCTCTCTCCTACACACCCCATCACCTAGTCTCATGCATTAAATGCATGGGAGGTTCCCTCTAACCCAACCAAACCACTCCTAACCCCAGCTGATCAGCCTCTGGCCTTAGCCTCTCCCCTCTATAAATGCAACCCCTTGCATTCATTTGCAAGGGTTAACCACATTAAAGAAGCCAAGTCCCTCCTCTCTTCTCTCTCTTGTTCTTGCTCTACCATTGAAGGAGTAAGAGATAGAGAAGCTTCATACACTCCCCACCACTGATCAGTCACCACACAGCCTCCATCTTCAACCCCCAAAGCTCAAACCATCCTTCCATCTTTTGCACCAAAGGTATACCACCTTTGTGTTGCTTTCTGTTTTCAACTCCTGAGGGGAACCAGAAAGGTTCTGGCTAGTAACTGATACTAGTCCAGGCCCTTCTCTGGAAAAATAAATCAGTCGTAGAGAACACACCATGGCGCACGCCAGCTTCATCAGGCCGTACGCCACCTGTGGCTGTATGTGCACCGCTGGCGTGGGGATCATGGAGTGTCTATTTATTACTTATTTCTTTTCTGTCATCACCTTGAGCATGCTAATAACCAGCTTACTGCTTTCTGTACATTAGAGTTGTTTAAACTGTAGCATTCAATACCTGTATCTTTCTTGCTTTATAAGGCCTCTGGGGTATTTCTGGTCATGTTCCAGAACCAAGATGATGTAAAGCCAAACACTGGATAGCATGCAAGCCTGGCGTACGGCCTCTATGAGGTGGCGTACGGCATGTTTGTTAAAGATCAGTGCCTGGCCCTTGCATCATAGTTCAATCCTGGCCTCTTATTCCTCCCTACACTGTTTATGGGGGTTTGCCTTGCTGTTTTAATGGCTCTTAGCCATTTCTTATGTCTGTACTTGTACATAAACTATCTTATCAACTACGTGGTTTGTCCTGGGTGTGCACTGGTCCATTCCAGAGCCCAAAGGGTTGAGAGTAAGAACTGTAAGAAATTGATAGGGTAGTGTACGCCAGCTTTTAGGTGGCGTGCGCAGGGTCTGGTGGCGTGCAGTGGCTCGGCCATTGCGTGCCAGCATGCTGCCTGCTCACGTGCCCGAAAAGCAGCGTACACCATCCTGGCAGAGCTGTTCACAGTGCTTGTTCTCAATCTATATTCTTATGTTTACCCCATTCAAGCAAATCATCATCCAGAAACATTTTTGTCATATAAACTGCAAGCTGTTACAGTTTTAACCCCCATTAACTATTCCCCCGCCCTAATTGGCTAAAAATGATCAAATGAGAGAAAAATGCAAATGTTTTTATAAAATGCCCGAGTAGAGACCGATCTCCGGATTGGGCGAGAGAGGTGCCATAAAACCCTTCCCCTCTCGTAACCTGGCTCCCGAACCTCAGATATCGAAGGTGATGACAGACCAGTCTACGGCTTTTCAAATCAAATCAAACCCTTTTCAAATCAAAGCAAACGTAGCAAGCGTTCTCGAGTTCGGTTCCTTGGGTGCCTCACCGCTAAAATCCGAGTGGCGACTCTGAATCGAGGTGTTTCGCCGCACTAATTTTTCCAAGAGGGCTGCCCCCCAAACAATTTTTTTTGCAAACCAAAATCCGGGATTTTTGGGGCGTGTGCCCACACATTAGAAAGTTTGTCGTCGTTTATTTCAACGGCATACTGATTTATAGCAAGTCCGAGGAGGAGCATGTGGAGCATGTGCGCCAAGTGCTGATGGTGCTGCAAGAAAATAAGCTGTATATTCAACTCAAGAAGTGCAGTTTCTTGATTCGCAGCTGATTATTCTTGGGCTATGTGGTGAGTTCAGAAGGTATTCATGTAGATGAAGAGAAGGTTCGAACTATTCGTGATTGGCCAACGCCTAAATCTGTTACGAAAGTGAGAAGTTTCCGTGGATTGGCCACTTTCTATAGGCGATTCATTCGAAATTTCAGCACTATCGTAGCACCAATCACAGAGTGCTTGAAAAAGGGCAAGTTTAGGTGGGGAAGTGAAGCGGAGCAAAGTTTCGCACTGGTTAAAGAACGGCTTTGTACTGCACCAGTATTAACTCAGCCTAGCTTTGAAAAGATTTTTGAGGTTGAGTGTGATGCTAGTGGAGTTGGTATTGGGGCTGTTTTGTCCCAAGAGAAGAGGCCAATGGCTTTCTTTAGTGAAAAGCTGAGTGAAGCTAGACAAAAGTGGAGCACTTATGATCAGGAATTCTATTCTGTGATTCGTGCTTTCAAACATTGGGAGCATTATCTAATTCAGAGGGAGTTTGTGTTGTACACTGATCATCAAGCGCTGAAGTTCATCAATAGTCAAAAGAAGTTGGACAGTATGCATGTGCACTGCGCTACGTTCTTGCAGAAATTTTCATTCACCATTCGGCACAAGTTTGGAGTGTCAAATAAGGTGGCTGATGCATTGAGTCGTCGGGCTGACTTGTAATAACTCTGAATTTCATTAAATAAAAAGTTATTTATTATTCGAGTTATGAATTTTAATTGCTTTAAAATTCCTGTAGTTTGTCCTAATTACGCTTTAGCCCTTTAAATTTATTTCTTGACACTTTAGTCCTACTTAGCAAGCCTAGTTAGCTTCTAACCATCCGGTTGAAGAAACTAAACTAGGAAGCCATCTAGTCACCGCAAATGGACCATTTTGCCCTCATTAAACCTTTTGAACCTTTTTGACCCTAGATAAAGAATTGAATATTCTTTTTCTTTTAATTGTTTTGGTTTTATTCTTTGTCCATTGGACAATAAATGTTAGGGAAACTATTATCCATTGGATAATAGAACCCAATTGTTTATATTAAAAGTATACTTGGATAAAGTACTAGTCTTTACAAAAAATGGACTTTTAAATTACTTTAAAGTACTTTTTGAATTATTTTAGTGTATAATTACCCTAATAACTATTATCCATTGGATAATGGAAGTTAGGGGATTTATTACCTAATGGATAAAAGGGTGAATCTTTCAAGTACCATGGGGTTTATTAAACTAATCCTTTTCTTTTAAACCATGTGTCTAAGGACACATTATTTTAATGGGAAAGTACTTAGTACCAAGATTCCCAAAGTACCCTTTGTTATTTTTTAATGGGGTTTTGAACTACCTAGATACGTGGGTACATATGTATATATATTATATAAGTACTTAGAAGACTAAAATATTGCCTTAAGTACCATGTGCCCAATTGTTGGTTTAAAAGAGAATCCTAGCCTTTTAAGGCTACTTTTGATCTTAAGTACCACAGTACACATATTTTAATTGTATGCTTGCAATATATATACATATATATACTTATATATACATGTTAGTACATGAGGGAGAGGGAGAGAGGAGAGAGGCCGAGAGAGGGGAGAGGAGAGAGAGAGAGCCGAATGGGAGAGAGAGGAGGGGAGAGATTTGACTAGTACTTGACCCTTGATCTTCCATTGTACATCCAATCCTTTGGATTCTTACTCTTCCAAGCAAAATCTTAACTCCATTGTACTCCTTTGTACATCTTTCAATTGTTTAAACCTAAGAATCTTGTACCAATCTCATCTCCTCCACAAAATTGTTCAAGAATCAAATCCTTAGTACACATAGCCATGCAAACCTAGCATTTTAGCTTTGATCTTCCATGATGGCTTGACAAATGTCAAAATTTGAGCTTTGGAGAGAGAGAGGGGGGGGGGGGCGGCTATGTAGAGAGGGGAGAGAGCCAAGCCTTTGCCTATAAATAGAAGGCCATGCCATGCCTTGAACTCACACCTCAAGCATTGCTCTTCCTTCTCTCTAAAAATTTCTAGCGTTCTTTGTTCAAAGTTCAAGAAATTTCTTTGTTCTTGAGTGTTCTTGAGCAAAACCACTAAACCACTTCCACATACCACCCATAGATCTTTAAAGGAGCTTAGTTAAGGTTAGGAAGTTGTTTCTAGGAAAAAGAAGAACATCTCTTTTCCTTTCGAAGCAAACCGGAGGCCGTTACGCCGCCGATTTCAAAACCAACAAACAACTTTCCGTAGCTGACCACCGCCAAGAAGAACGGTAGTTCAATCTTACTAACTTGTCTAAAGTTGTTTAAACCTTTACTATTTTAAACCTCTACTTACTTTATGGATCGTATAAATCGTATGAAGTTACTTTGATCATAGATAAGGTTGTCTTTTGAATGCATGATTTATATTCGCTTATGAAAAGTCAAGCATGCTATGTAATATGGAGTTGAACGATCTTATTGTAATAATTTCAAGACTTTAATTGAATGCATGTTTGTATGAAAAGTCACACACCGCGGAGTCTTGCATGAGAACGAGACACGAAAACCGAGAAAGTAGAAATATGGCACCTAGGGTGTGGTTTAACAAGAAGAATGTGTTTTCCGATGATGGAAATATTTTCGAAACTATGTAATGACCATTTCAAGGGTATTACGCGAGTAGTGTGTGTGTGTGTGCCAATGGGAACCCGGAACGGCGGAACCATTGTGAGGATACTCGGGAGACCGGTGCGGCGGAACCGAGGTTGGGTGAGTAGCTTGGTTATCCGCGGTACGGAGCCAATGCAATGTGTGCCAATGGGAACCCGGTGCGGCGGAACCATTGTGAGGATACTCGGGAACCCAGAACGACGGAATCGAGGTTGGGTGAGTTAAAAAGGAGTTTTTGAAAAATGGTAATAACGACATGGTTCACGACGAGTCGACACCAACGATAGTTACAAAGCAATTGTGAAAGTATTAGTGTTATTGCCTTTTGATTACTGCTTATATACTTATCATGTGGAAATCAATGCTAGTAAGTAGGATTTTACTATTGAGCCTCCGTAGCTCATGGTGTTGCCTTTTTGGTGACCCTGGCATATTATATCGGTGGCGACGCCGGTATAATATGTCAGACTTGATAGACGAACAGGGCGAACTCTTCACCTTGGAGGCATTTGGAGCCGAAGAACTCGCTAGGTTGGAGGAACAAGAGGAGCCATAGAGTAGGAACCTTAGTTCCCTTTTGTTATCCTATTTTGTATTTCAAATGCTCTTACGAGAGCTATGTTGTAATAAGAGCAATGACTCACTTTATTTCTGTAATAAATAATCCCTTTAACGTACCTAAAATTAGGGGCGTTACATGACTTGTTGGTGGCTTTGGCCCATGGAGTTGTGGGTTTTGAATTCTTAAAGGAGCTGTATCCAGAGGATGAGGACTTCAAAGAAATTTGGGTAGTATGCGCTCAGAACCGGCCTGTTAGTGACTTTTATGTTACTGATGGGTACTTGTTTCGTGGCAATCGACTTTGTATTCCTCAATCTTCTTTAAGGGAAAGCTTAATCCGAGACCTTCATGGTGGAGGATTAGGTGGACACTTATGGAGGGACAAAACTATTGCGAGTTTGGAGCAGCGTTATTTCTGGCCACAATTGAAGAAAGATGCTGGAAATTTTGTGCGGAGGTGCTATACTTGTCAGGTATCTAAGGGTCAGTCTCAAAATACTGGTCTTTACACTCCTTTACCTGTGCCTAATAATATTTGGGAGGATCTGTCTATGGATTTTGTGTTGGGACTGCCTCATACCCAACGAGGTGTAGATTTTGTATTTGTGGTCGTTGACAGGTTCTCTAAGATGGTGCACTTTATTGCTTGTCAAAAGACATCGGATGCCTCACATGTGGCTCAGTTGTTCTTTCGAGAGGTAGTTCAGTTGCATGGGGTGCCACAGTCTATTACCTCTGATCAGGATCTGAAGTTCCTTAGCCATTTTTCGGTGACTCTGTGGAGGATGTTTGGAACTTCACTGAAGAGGAGTTCTGCTACACATCCACAAACTGATGGACAGACTAAGGTTACTAATCGAAGTTTAGGGAATTTGATTCGCAGTATTTGTGGTGACAAGCCGAAACAGTGGGATCACGCTTTGCTACAGGCTGAGTTTGCTTTCAATAGTGCAGTTCACAGTGCCACAGGAAAATCACCTTTTTCCTTGGTATATATGACACCTCCAGAGCATACAGTGGATTTGGTTCATCTCTCGCGGGGTCCCGGGGTTAGCATTGCGGCTGAGGCAATGGCTAAGCAGGCTCAAGAGGTGCATGAGTAAGTAAAACAGAAGCTAGCTGAGACTAATGCGAAATACAAGAGGGCTGCAGAAAAGCACAGGCATGAGAAATTGTTCAAGAAAGGGGATTTTGTGATGGTGTTCTTGCGCAAGGAACAGTTTCTAGTAGGGACCTATAACAAATTGAAACCCAGGAAGTATGGTCCGTATGAAGTTTTGAAGAAGATTGGTGACAATGCTTATGTGATTGATCTTCGTGATTCCATGAAGATTTCAAAGGTTTTCAATGTTGCTGATTTATCTAAGTATCATGCTGAGGAGCCGTTGTATCCAGACTTGAACTCGAGGTCGAGTTCTTTTGAAGAAGAGGGGACTGATATAGAACACGTGGAGGCCCAATTCCATGATCAGTTGGACCGAGCCAAGCCTCGAAAGTCCAAACGGTGTTTAATTTCGGATTACCCAAATTGGCTAAATTCGGACGAGCTTAGAATCAGCTCAAACTTGGTGGGTTGACTTATTTTCGCGCTTCAGTCCATACTCATCAACCTTAAAGGTTGATGACGAATGGTGTTTTTCGGCCTAATTCCTTCGTTTAGGCTTTCAATTGCGTTATTTTGCCGTTTTAGGAAAGATTTGATTCATTAATAACTTTTAGTCCGTAATTCCTTTTAAGTTGATTCTTTATGGGAAAGTCTTGTTTTTCTTTCCCATTTTCAATTTTAGGAAAAGCCCCAAATTATGGAACTTTTTATTTTCCAAGTTTATTTTTAGGATTTCTAGGGTTTCAGCCTATATAAAGAGTTATAACCTAATGTTTTTAATAACTTTTAAGCTTTTGATTAATAATATTGCAGAGATTTTTCTCTTTCATTATTGTGCACAAGAATTGCTCGTTGCGACGAGTTATCTATCTCGTTTGGATTAGTACGCTAACTAATCTCTTGTGAATTCCGCTGCGTCACATACTTTAACAAATACTACAAACTATTGCACCAAATAATAGTAGAAAATAGGGCAAATTTCACTCAGACCCCTTGAGGTATCTAACAATGACATAAGGTACCCCTCAATTTTCAAAAATGACAGAAACCTCTCCTATTTCACAGTTTGGATTTTGTTCCGTTAGTTCTGTTAGTGAAATGGACGGAAATTGTACGAAAAATGAAATCTTCAATTTTATTTAGTTCTAGAGCTATCTTAGGGCTCTTATTGAAAGTCTTAGAGTCAAAAATTAATTATAATCATTTAAGATAAAATGATTACAAAAATAAAATCTTCACACCAATTCAAACGGATCAAAATTTGGAGCATTTAAAATTTTGCTCTTCATTTCGTTTTAAGGCTTTCAATGAAGAGCAAATACTTAAGTGCTCCAATTTTCAATCCATTTGAATCGGTGCGAATATCTCATTTTTCTAATTATTTTATCCTAAAGTATAATAATTAATCTTTGGTTCTAAGATTTTCAATGAGAGCCCTAAGATAGCCGTAAAACTAAACGAAGAGGAGATACTTAAGTGCTCAAATTTTCAATCCGCTTGAATCGGTGCAAAAATCTTATTTTTTTGATTATTTTATCCTAAAGGGTCGTAATTAATTTTTCGCTCTAGGGCTTTCAATGAGAGCCCTAAGAAAACAATAGATCCAAATGAAGAGTAGATACTTAAATGCTCCAATTTTTAATTCGTTTGAATCGGTGAGAAGAATTTTATTTTTTTATCATTTTATCATAAATGGTCATAATTAATTTTTAGCCCCAAGGCTTTCAATGAAAGCCCTAAGAGAGCCATAAAATCAAATGAAAAGAAGATACTTAATTGCTCTAATTTTTAATCCATTTGAATCGGTGCGAAGATCTTATTTTTTTGATCATTTTATCCTAAAGGGTCATAATTAATTTTTTGCTCTATCACTTTCAATAAGAGCTCTTAGATAGTTGTAGAACTAAATAAAATTGAAGATTTCATTTTCCGTCAATTTCACTAACAAAACTAACGGAATGAAACCCAAACTATGAAATAGGGGAGGTTTCTGTCATTTTTAAAAACTGAGGGGTACCTTCTGTCAATGTCAAATACCTCAGGGGGTCTGAGTGAAATTTTCCCTGGAAAATATGATAGTGTATTGAACGGTGGCTCGTGGGATCAAACGAGTCATTGTAGAAAAACTACAGCAATTGCGCGAGGAAGCCACCGAGCAACATCCTAAAGTTTGCTGGTTTAACATCATTTGGTTTACGCATTTTATACCTTGTTGGTACATCATATTGTGGCTAGCAAATCTGAGGAGGCTTGATACTAAGGATACACTTCTTAAGTGAGGTGTGGCCATGGACGTCCAGTGTGTTCTGTGTTTTGCTACCGTAGAAAATCATGCGCTCCTTTTCTTTCAATGTTCTTTCTCTTCTCAACTTTGGCAATCCTTGCAAAAAGACTTGAAGCCTACTTGCCCATCCAATGGACTGCCCCAAATTATGGACTGGATGATTCTAGTCAATAAGGGTTCTCAGTTTTCTTGCTTGCTATCAAGGCCCTATTCAGTTGCAAGGAACGTACAGGAAATGATAGAAAAATCAATTTTTTTCGCAACTTTTATAGTGTTCAATTGGCAGGAAAATAGTGAGAAACATTTTTTTAAATTTTCCTACAAGATTTACTTTCTTGCAAAAGTGATCCGGCAAAAAACATAGGATTTAGCGTTACGGGAAAAGTTTTCTCCATTGTGGGGCCAAAATAACTAGCGGGTAAGAAAAAAAGTAAATGACACCAATACCCAAAAAATACGAATTAGGTTCTTAGAAATGCACTTTGAGATTTACGTGAGCAACAACAATTTGGATTACTATGGTGCTTTCTGAGATAATTGTTATCGAACAAGATTGGTAGTTTTTTTTTTTGAAAGTATTTATTTATCTTGTTATTAGTCTTTAATTTTTTTTGTACTAACTAATTATCAGTAAGTTTTTGTATCGGCAACTAATCAAATACGGTGGTTTATCATTTGTTTATTTAGTTATCATCAACTTATTTTTTAAACTCATTTGTTAGGTTGATTATCAGATAATGTCAATTTAAATAGGGGATTTGCTCATTCAGAAGATAGCAAATTGAATAGGGAATTGCAAGTCAATTTTTTTATTTCTTGTTAAGGCTTTGCATTAGATAAAATATATTTTCCGTATGTGTTAATTTTTGAAATATGATAGCCTATTATTTAGCTCTCAAAGTTACTTTTATTTAAAATTAGCCATAGAAATAAAAATAAAGAAATTTCTCATAAGTGTCTTTTCCCGACAAATGAACCACTAAACTTTAGTTTTCCTGCAAAAAAAATTTGTCAAATGAACACTTACAGGAAAATAAATTTCTTTTTCCTTTATTTAACTTTTCTTAAGAATAACTTTCCGATACAACATTCCTGGCAACTGAACGGAGCCCAAAGGTTGCTTTGATTGCTCTCCTGTACCATGTTTAATCTCTTAGAAAGGTTTACACCCCAAGCGTAGGGCTAGGCCGTTGAAAGTATAATAACCGGTAAGACCGGAATCATTCGCACAGAGAAATCTTCTTAAGCGAATTCGGATTAGCTGTTGCGTAAAGAGTTGTGGCGTTCAAGCGGCCAACTTTGGTATTTGCTTTGAATGATGATATTTAAACTTGGAATTTAAACTAGATTATAGATGGTCAAGCCAAAAGGATTTATTTACCCACGACTTAGCCGTCAATCGGTTTCTTCATCTAACTCAAGAGTGGACCGAAACCGTCCGGATTCCACTAGAAGAATTAAAAGTTGAAGACTACTTATAACTTAACTCAAGGCTCTAATTCAAATTGAACTCATTTAATGCAAGTGAAAGACGAAAAAGGATCATTCGCACGCGTAGGATTATTAAGCTTGTAGCACAAGGCGATAAACTTCATTGATCAAAAAAGCCACCAACCCCATGATCAAAACTAGACATCATGGGTTTAATTCATTCAAAACCTTGAAATTAAGCTAAAGTTAAAGAGAAACCATTTTAATAACTAAATCATAGAGTAAACATCACCCCATGACCAAACCTATGAACTACTCAACCATAGCAAAAAGACTAGAAAAAGAGTTATGCATAGAAAACATGATTAGCCGATAAAAACTAAAATAAACTTGATTTATAAGAAGATCTAACAAGTAGCTACAACATTAATACATGAGAAAACATCAAAACACTTAAACTTACTTGAGTTCTTGAAGATTGAAAGATTGAAAAACTAAGAACACAAAATGGAAATCCTAGAAAGCAAGAAAAAGACTTAGGCCTAAAACTAACTAATGGCCGCTCTTACTTCCATAAATGGCATACAAGCCTATTTATAGAGGTTGTAAAATCAGCCTTACAACGGACAAAAAGGCCCCCAAAATATCCCAAAAACATGCCTAAAGCAGAAACTTTCTATATATGTGTGGGCACACGCCCCGAAAAATCGCCCGATTTTGGTTTGGAATAGATATTGTTCGGGGGGCGGCCCTTTTGGAAAATAGCGCGGCGAAACGCTTCGATTCAGAGTCGCCACTCGGGTTTTAGCGGAAGAACACCCAAGGAACCGAACTCGAGAACGTTTGCTACGTTTTGCTTTGATTTGAAAAGTGTTTGATTTGATTTGAAAAGGCGTAGACTGGTCCGTCGTCACCTTCGATATCTGAGGTTCGGGAGCCAGGTTACGAGAGGGGAAGGGTTTTATGGCACCCCTCTCGCCCAATCCGGAGATCGGTCTCTACTTGGGCATTTTATTAAAACGTTTGCATTTTTCTCTCATTTGATCATTTTTAGCCAGTTAGGGCGGGGGAACAGTTAATAGGGATTAAAGCTGTAACAAGTTGCAATTTGTATGACAAAATGTTTATGGATGATGATTTGCTTGCTTGAATTGAACTAAACATAAGAATATAGATTGAGAACAAGCACTGCCAGAAGTTAAAAGGGATGATGTACGTTGCCCGTCGGGTGCGTGAGCAGGCGACATGCTGGCACGCCATGGCCAAGCCACGGCACGCCAGCACACCCTGCGCACGCCACGTTCAGGCTGGCATACACTACCACACCAATTTCTTACAGCTCCTACTCTCAATCCTCTGGGCTCTGGAAGGGACCAGTGCACACCCAGGGCAAACCACGCAGTTTATAATATTGATTATACAGACGTACAGACATAAGGAATGGCCAGTAGCCAGAAAAATAGCAAGACAGACCCCATAAACAGAGTGGGGAGGAACAAGAGGCCAGGATTGAGCTGGGATGTAAGGGCCAGTTACTGATCTTCAGCAAACGTGCCGTACGCCACCCTGTGGGAGTCGTATGCCAGGTATGCATGTGATACCAGTGTTTGGCTTTACATCATCTGGGTTCTGGAACATGACCAGACTTACCCCAGAGGCCTTGATAATAAAGAAAATACAAGTATTGAAAGCTACGTTTGAACAGTTCTAAAATACAGAAAGCAATAGACTGGTTTTTAGCATGCTATAAGGTGATGACATAAAGAAAATGAGCAATAAATGAGCCCTACATGATCCCCACGCCAACTGTGCACGTACAGCCAAAGGTGGCGTACGGCTTCTAGTCGTTGGCGTGCGCCATGTATTGACTTCTACGACTGATTTATTTTACCAGAAAGGGGCCTGGACTAGTATCAGTTACTAGCCAGAACCCTTCTGGATCCCCTCAGGAGTTGAAAACAGAACGCAGCACAAAGGTGGTATACCTTTGGTGCAAGAGAGAAAGGATGGTGATGAGCTTGTGGTTGAAGATGGAGGCTATATTATTCACTGATCAGTAGAGAAAGGGTGTGTGGAACTACTCTATCTCTCACTCTTACAACAAGAGAGCAAGGACAAGAGAGAAGAGAGGGAAAGGACTTGGAGAGTAATGTGGTTAACCCCTTGCAAATGAATGCAAATGGGGGTATTTATGGGAGAGGAGAGGCTGGAAACCAGGGGTAATCTGCTGGGTTGAGGGCTGGTTAGGCTGGTTGGGTTGAGTGAGTAGCCTCCCATGCATTTAATGCATGGGACTAGGTGTAGGAGAGAGTGAGGGACGGTCCAGCAGGAGATAATCATTGGGAGCACTGTTCCCTGTACTTTGGAGCCGTAAAAGCTTCGGTCGCGTGCTGTAAAAGCGGTGATTTGACCGGTCCTAAACCTCCGTACGCCACCTATGACCTACCGTGCGCCAGGTCAAACTCAGTCAACGGTCGATGATCGACACGTGTCAAGTACCTGGCGCACGCCAATGAGAAGGTGGCGTAAGCAAGGTATGGCTCTGCTGAGGCTCATTGGGCTCGAGATTCGAAGGGTTTGAAGTGGGCTTTGAAGGTGGGCTTTTGAAGGGAGAGAGTTCAACGCCCAAAGCTCATATCCTTCCATCGACTCTGAACTGTTCTCGACCGTTTTATCATCATTGGGTTAACAAAAGGAAGTAAAAGGACTAATCTGGACAGTCCAGAATGGGGTGTCTACAGAAGCCCCCTTTGACGGCACTTGGAGCACCATTTGGTTGGGTGGAGACAAGTAACGTCAAAGGTTGTCTAAACACCCTACTCCGGACTAACCTGAGCAAGATAAGGAAGGCATGAACTTTAAAGAACCTGATCGGTGAGTTCAGCCCGACATATTATTTGAGAAAGACTGCTGCTCACGGAGGGCAGAAATTGGACGGGTGGACCGTCGTTGAATTGAGATTGGGACGGGTGGACCGTCGTTGAATTGAAATGGGACGGGTAGACCGTCGTTGAATTGAAATGGGACGGGTAGACCGTCGTTGATTTGAGATTGGGATGGGTAGACCGTCGTTGAATTGAAATTGGGACTGGTAGACCGTCGTTGAATTGAAATGGGACGGGTAGACCGTCGTTGATTTGAGATTGGAACGGGTAGACCGTCGTTGAATTGAAATGGGACGGGTAGACCGTCGTTGATTTGAGATTGGGACGGGTAGACCGTCGTTGAATTGAAATTGGACGGGTGGACCGTCGTTGAATTGAAATTGGACGGGTAGACCGTCGTTGAATTGAAATTGGGACGGGTAGACCGTCGTTGAATTGAAGATTGGGACGGGTAGACCGTCGTTGAATTGAAATTGGACGGGTGGACCGTCGTTGAATTGAAATTGGACGGGTCTCTGTTTGGGGAGTAAGCCCACCAGAGGTACAAATAACCTTTTGGACCATTTGAGTCCCCATTTGAAGAAGAAAAACCTGATCCATGGCGTTTGGGCCCACGGCCCAACAAAACGTGGCGTACGGTATACACAACCTGGCGTTCGCCAGGAATCTTTTATTGCCCGGTCCAGACCCAAGCCCAGACCCGGCCCAGTCGGTCCCCATGCCGTATAAACTTCTGCAGAATGCAGAAACCGCTCTTCTACGGTTTTTGAACTTCCAAAACACTTCCAAATCCTCTAAAACTTCTCCCAACCTCTTCTCTCCTTCTCAACACTGTACCCATACCCACTCATGGGCGAAATCAGTAGGGGCGGCGGCAATGGCGGCGGCACGGACGAGGAGCGGCCGAGAACGGGCGGAGACGGGGCTGAGAGGCCCCAAATCGACGATCAGGTACCAGGCGAGCCTTCGTCGGACGTTGGTGCAGCGATCCCAGGCGGCAATGGGGGCGACGGCGGCCATGCAACAGAGGTGGTCGACGGCGACGGGCGGCGTACACCAGGGTCGACCGACCGTACGCCACCCGTCGTTGAGACAGGGGGCCCACACGTGCGACGCTTGGACTTCGAAAGTGGTGTAGAAGGCTTGATCGTGACCGGCATGGGTTCAGTCGGGGCCGGCAGAGGCGGTGGTGATGTTGGTGAGGGCGGCGGTCGGCCGGAGACGCCGAGGAGAGATCCGGCACGGGGCAAGGATATCGTGGCGGAGGAGGATGTTCCCATTGTGGCACCCATCGGGCCAGCGGAGTTCAGACCGGCGGCTGGGTCCTCGGCACACGTTCCCATTACGCGCGGGGACTTCGCGGAGTTTGTGACGGAGGAGGTGCTTGACCGGCTGCTGAGAGAGAACCCGGCGGTGGTGGAAGCGGTGATGTCAGCCCGGGAGGAGAGGCTGAGACAGGTTGCACAGGCTCAGGAGGAGGAGCGCTTACGGGTTGAGGCCGAGAGGGCCAAGGCTGCGGAGGATGCCTTCGTGCAGGAGACTGAGGTGGTCGAGCAGGCCCAGGAGGAGGGTGGCCTAGCTCATGAGCGAGCAGTGGCACGGGCGGAGGCGATGCGGGCTGCAGGCCGCCCGACTTTTGAGGCAGGGACCTATGTTCCCCCGGAGCCACATTTGTTTATACCATCCGGGTTTGAGAGCTACATCCCCCGACGCGATGATTACGATGCAGAGCTTGTGCTGAGAGACCCGGAGTGGCACCTATCGGTGGACTGGGCGCAGGTATTCCTTTGAACTCCACTTTTGATTCTCTTGTAGTCCTTTATTATTGTGCTTGTACTTAGCTTACTTGTGTAGGATGTTTGATAGCATAGTGACGTATGCATGCCTGATAGCTTGACTTGGTAGATAGAACTTTGGGTAGAAGACACTTGAACTCGACTGTAGACTTGCTAGCACCTTGATAAGAATCACATGATAACGAACTTGAATCGACTGTAGGTTGCCTCGACTTGTTGACTTTGTAGGACTCGAATTCGACTGATGAAATACCATGCTCTTGATGTGACCTGATACTTGCCTCTTTCGAGAAGAGAATCGGTTGAAATAGGGTACCTTATGCATTTGATTCGATTGAGTAGAACGCCTTACGTACATAAAACATCGTGTTTACTTGCTTCGACTTCGTAGTAGACACGGGCCTTGAATTGAACACAGAATGTTGACTGCCCTTTTGATCCTGGCTTGATGGCTTTCACTTATAACTCTTTTCCTTGATTCGACTGTTTGTTATAGCATGCATGCTAACGGAAACTCTTGTTCTTTTGCTTTTATGGTGTGCAGAGGACGAGAGGTGGTACAAGGGGGCATGGCGGTCCTGCTAGTTCCCTTGAGCTGTACAGAGGGCTGCCCGAGCGGGTTAGGTCCTTGGTTGATGCTGCAGGGTTTAGGCCGTTCATCCTTACACAGACGGCCACGCTCAGCGATCACGCCTTGCTCACAGCGCTGGCGGAGAGGTGTTGGGACGCCTCCAACACTTTCCACCTTCCGATCGGGGAGATGACTGTGACTCCGGCGGACTTTGCTGCTTTGACAGGCTTGAGAGTAGGAGGGGAGCCTATCCCATTTGACACGGGGATCCACAGAGACCCGGAGGTGTTGCAGTGGTTCTTGGGCTTTGTGCCCGTGGGTATCTCGGAGACATTCACCCACGACAGTTCCACTGGCGGTTGAAGGACAAGGTCCCGGACTCGGAGCAGGAGGAGGAGCAGATGGCGAGGGCCTACTTGTTGTACTTGTTCGGGGCGTCACTGTTCCCTAACAAGAGGTCCACAGTACACTTGGCCTACTTGCCTGCCTTGTTTGACTTGTGCACGGCGGCCAGATACGATTGGGGAGGTGCTGCTCTGGGGACGTGCTACGGTTTCATGGGAGAGTGATATATAGGGAAGAAGGCGATTGCTGGCCTTGGAGGGAGGGTGTGGGAGGTAGAAAAAACAGACTTGTAACCTTTACTGTTGAGTTATTTGCCTTTTCATTTGAACTGCAAATGAAAGTGTACTGAGCTTGAGTGGTGTGAACTTGAAGCTAGATGGGAGTACGAGGTGATGAAAGATGTACCCTCCGGAAAAACCCCATGCACCCGAACTCTGAAGAGGCTCCCACGGGCTTGATATGGGGGCCCAAAAGTAACGAGGCTTAAGAAGCAGCGAGAGGTAGCCGTACAGACTTCCGGCGTACCTTGACGCAGATGGCGAGCAACCCAGTAGAAACAAAAACACAACCTTTTATGCTATTGCGTCTCTTTTTAAGCATTTTACCTCCAAGTTTACCTCATATTTATAGATTCGCGGATGCTTACCGCCCAAGCATCGCTGTTGCCCTAGGATTCCTACCTCGTATAGGAAACCTAGTATCTCGTGCATTCTCGTTCCCTTATCTGTATGATAGCTTAACCTTTATGGGACTCTCAGTCTTTTTGGGACTCTTTCCCATAATCATCCGAACACCCCACTCACGTTGGGTCTCTTGCCTCGATCCTATATACTCGGGATCTCATTCCTTTACGGAATATTACCATTCTGGAGCAATCTTGCCACGTCATGATTTAGGGCAACTTCTTCCACTGTTCGGCTACCTCTTTGCCGAACAGTCCTCCTGGACCAATGACCTCACATGCAACTGGTCCATGTCGTTATACCTGGACAGATGACTTCACATGTCTTTTGTCCTTATCAGCCGAACAGACTGTCTGGACCAATGGCTTCACGTGTCACTGGTCCACATCGCTGCTCATCGCACTGCCCGGCGATAGGCTTATCATGCCTGCCACGTGTCCCCAGTACATCACGTGTTCGGTGACTAAACTTACCTGTTCGGGAATACCTCCCTACAATTGCTCCCCAGCTTTATCCGTTTGCCACTGTTTGGGGGCAATGGGTGAAGCTTTTTTAGAAATAACAGTTCTGGACCATACTCGTCTAGCCCCGGGCAATCATCACGTTTAATACCCTTTGATGTTTTTGGCGGCTTCGTCATTATACCGTCTTGGGGCAATGACTCCACGTGGCGTATCTCGTACGCTTCGCATTAAATTTGAACTGACGTTCTTCCAAACGTCGTTAGTACAGCACCCGTTCAATCCGCATTTCTCGTTACGTTTTGTAACGGCGCAAAACGGAGACGAAACGTCTCCTGCCCCTAAAACCCCTTAGGGGGGTCTTTTTTGGTTTTTACCAAAAAATTCAAACCTCGTCTTTCTCTCTAAAACCAGGCGACAATCTCCCCATCGCCATCGTCATCACCGCCGTCTGCAGCGTGATTGCATCTCAGGCTACCATCACGAACAACTCCGTAAGATTCTCATTCTCTCCTTGCGTTTCGTTCTGAGATCCCGCTCTCAATCTTTCCCATTTCCCTAGGGTTTTATTCTGTGCCATTTCCAAATCCCCCCATTCCTTTAGTATTCCCATGGCGAACGAGGGTGACGATGGCCCTAAGCCTGGAAAGTTTAGGAAACTTTGTGATAGTCCCGCTGCCATGTCAGCCTTTAGGACCGAGTACAAAATTCCTGATAATGTGGGCCTCGAACTTGCCCCCTTAGGAGCAGATAGGGACGCTGGTACCTGGGATAGGATGTGTATCCCTATCGTAGCAATTGTCGAGGGTGGAGTTCGTTTCCCCCTCGATCCATTGCTCCATCGTGTACTCAATTGGTACCGTCTTACGCCCATGCAAGTTTCAACAAATTTTTTCAGGCTAGTGATGGGGGTAGTTGCCCTAAATAGGATCCTAGGAACCCAACTAGGAATCTGGGAGATTCAATGGTGGTATAGCATCGTGCTAAACCCTGAATACAACACTTACTATTTCAAAGTAAGGAAAGTAGAGAAGCGCTTCGTGCTTAACATGCCAGACTCTGCTCGTGACCACGAGATGGACTTCCTGTACGTCACTGGAGCCTTCGAACCAGTGGGGGAAGATGGTCAAGTGAAGGGTTTCCACTGTCCCCACATATGGGGTTACCCACGTATGCTCCTGACTTGCTTCGTAACTTTATTATTTTATTGCTTTCTCGTAACCGTTTACATTCTTAACTTATGTTTGCATTTGCTGCAGCGGACAACGCTAACAAACGGCCTCGGGCAGAGCCTAGCTACGTCCGAACAGCGGAGATTAATCAAGTACTGAGATACAGGGGCGAACCTGGTACCCCTTCAGCTGGTCGGGGTAGAGACGCCAACGTCCTACTGGGCTACGACCCTGCATATAAGGGGTTTATTGACAGAAGATTAGCCAACCCGAGCACCAGCGGGGCTTCTACTTCGTCTGCTCCCCCACCGCGGAGTTCGAGACAACAATCCAGAGTCACCCTCGCTGGGCAGTCAGGTGAGGTTCTGCTTCCTGAAGGTGTCCCTCTTACACGAGTGGTGCTCAGGAGGTCCGAAAGGAGACAAGCAGCCCCCGAACAACCCATTCCACTCGGGGTTACCAGCCAGTCATCTTCTTCGGGCTACTCTCAATCTCCACCCGATTCAGGTACAATGGCGCGCCAGCCACTTGACCTCAGCTTTCTTCTGACTGTCCCAACAAGGGGACGTGGTGCTGCCAACAGAGTGGCATCCACAGGTGCTACCCCCCCACGATCTCGTCGCACTAGAGGGGGGTCGACAAGGTCATCGTCGACAACTCGCGAACGGGACAGTTCCGTTGATGCCGATGACGCCCACAGGGACAAACGTCCAAGAAATGAAGACCTGTCATCCTCTGACGTACCAGCTGACACGGAAATCAGCCAACCACGATCACCTCCTCTCCAGGTGCTTCCCCAAACGTGGGCTCCCACACTTATCAGAGGTGATTGCCCCGTTCACGTCAGGGACAGTGCTAGTTCTTCTGAGACGGCACTTGCTTTGGCACAGGCTCTATCTCTGCCTGTCGACATGTAGAAGGAAGCCGCATTCCCTGCAGATAGGCTTGTATCCACTAGTCTCGTCAGTGGGATCAAGGTAAACAAATTCTCTTTTATAGCAAAGGCCCTTATTATGGTAATTAGGAATTTCCTTAACCTATGTCTGGTGTTTGTGCAGTTTATTCAGAAAATGATGACTCTGGGACAAAAGTTCCAGGTTGCTGAGACAGAAAGAGTCAAGCTGCTGAATGATAATACGAGGCTACTCCGAACAGTCACGAGGCTCGAGAGAGAAAGAGACAATGCCAAAGCGGACTACGTTGAGGCCAAGGGCAACCTCGAGACTGCTGAGGACAACCTCAAGCAAGCTTCGGCTGAGATCGATAATACCAAGAAGGCAGCCTTTGATGCTGGATATGAGAAGGGCTTCGACACTACTACTGCCAGCTATGTGGAACAGATGCCAGTCATCCAAGATCAGATCTGGGCTGCAAGCTGGGAGGCTTGTTTGGCCAAGGTCGGTGTTGCGGACGACTCTCCACTGTGGGTTGAGAATGATCTTCCAAGTAGCCGTGCAGCAACAACTCTGGAGCAAGATGATGCCCCTGTTGATGACGTGGACCAGCAGATCGACGAGTTTGCTGAAGTTGTGGAAGAGACTCAGGTGGAACCACGGGGTCCAGGGACCGAACAGTCATCAGCCCAGGAGGCTGTTAATGAGCCTGTTGTTGAGGAGGGAGGCAATGCCACTGTGGAGGTCGCGGCAGATGTGTTCCCTGAGATCCAAAACTTGGATTGAAGTAGCTGGTAAGTACGATCATTTCCCCCGAACAACATGCAGGTCCTGTGTGACCGTAGTTTTTTCAGCCCTGCGAGGCACCAGACTTAGAAATCTTTTTTGTTTTTGTTTGATAAAAGTATTCGGCCCTTCATGGCACAACTTTGGGTTTTGTCTGTTGCTCAGCCCTTCGTGGCCACTTCCATCTTTTCGGATATTTCATATTTGTCTTTAGGCATCTCGTAGCTGTGTACGTTTCCTTGTGCTTCTTACCACAAGTTATTTGCCAAGACTGCATCTATTCGTATGCATTTCGTACTTGGATTTTACTAAGTGTATTCGTACTTAGAATTGTACAAGTATTTGACATGTCTCGTTATGCCTTACAGAATCAAGTATTTCGTACTTGATTACTTGCATGTTTACGTACGCAAGCCTCAGATTTAATTAAGTATATTCGTACTTAGGCATTTCATAAGTATTTCGTACTTGAGGTATCTCATACCAGATTTTGATCAAAATTGCTCGAATTTAAATCGAATTTAATACAAAGGTTAACTGTAAGTTTCTCGTACTTATAGTATCTCATACTTTTTAGCACAATCACTTACTCAAATGAGTGTACTCGAACAGCTGCATGTGTTTTGTATGTATCCCAAGTGTTTTCATACTTGGGGTACATTCGTTTACAAGTTTCTCATACTTTAGCATTTGTTCGTGTGCAGTTATTAAGCTATCAAGCATAGATGTATTCGTATATGGCGTTCGTGCCAATCCCATGCTCCCCAATATGAATAAGGAAAAGAAAATCAGTATTCCATACTTCATATTAAAAAACCAATATTTTCAAAAAGCTTGAATATACTGTGAGGAAAAGAATGTCTTTATTCATAGACTGAACTCAAGGGGGCGTTATTCGTACCCCTTGCAACTAAAACAGGGTAATATTCCGTAAGTAGAATAAAAGAAACAAGGGAATTTTATTCGTAATTCCCACACAATCACGTAGTGCAATAAAACTAAATTCTTCTAGACAAAGAATTATCTCAGATTATGAACATTCCATGGCCTCGGGATTGGGTTGCCGTCCAGATCAACCAATCTGTAGGCCCCTATGCCCACAATCTCTGTTACCCGATACGGGCCTTCCCAGTTGGCCCCTAGCTTGCTTTCGTTGGCTAACTTGGTGTTGCCGAGCACCTTTCGTAGTACAAGGTCCCTAACACCAAACTCTCGAGGGTGAACATGCTTATTATAGCTCTTCATCAGTTGTTCCTGATAAGAGGCCAAATGAACTAGGGCCCTTTCTCTCCTCTCCTCGGCGAGATCAAGCTCAATTTCAAGGGCTCTGTCATTGCCCCCACTTTCAACCAACACAGTCCTGTTGGTTGGAAGGCCCACTTCCGAAGGTATGACTGCCTCTGTACCGTATGCCAATGAATAGGGGGTCTCTCCCGTAGACCTCCTCGGTGTTGTCCTATGTGCCCATAAAACAAGGGGCAATTCATCGGGCCATTTCCCTTTGGCCTTATCCAACCTCTTCTTGATCCCGTCAAGAATGGTTTTATTAGATGCTTCTGCCTGCCTGTTACTCTGAGGGTATGCTGGAGTTGAATAGTAGTTCCGAATTCCATACTGGGCACAAAACGCTTTGAACTTCTTTTGAAATTGGGACCCATTATCTGTGATCAAAGAATAGGGAACCCCAAATCGAGTAATAATACTCTTCCACACGAACCTCTCTATCATGGGTTCGGTGATTTTGGCCAATGGTTCAGCCTCAATCCATTTGGTAAAATAATCTGTCGCAACTAAAAGGAATTTTTGATTCCCAGTTGCTTTGTGCAATGGACCCACGATGTCCATTCCCCATTGGGCAAACGGCCAAGGACTTGTCAAAGGCACCAGATCCTCGGCTGGTGTTCGAATCATTGGTGAGAATTTCTGACACTTCTCACAAATTTTAACATACATCTTTGCATCCTCCTGCATATGTGGCCACCAGTAGCCTTGGGTAATTGCTCGGTGGGCGATGGCTCTGCCCCCAGCATGACTCCCACATGTTCCTTCATGTATTTCGTGAAGAAATTTCCGCACCATCTCGGGGTGTACGCACAGCAAATATGGGCCCGTGAAGGACTTTCTGTAAAGCTTCCCTTCTGGGGATAGCCAAAACCTTGCAAACTTGGTTTTGACCTTATGAGCCTCCTTTTTGACGATGGGGAGTATTTCATCTCGTAAAAACTCCACGATTGGGTCCATCCAACTTGGACCTTGGTTCACTTCCAAAACTAACTCCACGCTTCTCCCAATGCTCGGCTCTGTCAGGTACTCAACTGCCACTCTTCGCTTGAGTTCAGTTGGGACTGCTGCAGCCAGCCATGCCAGTGAATCGGCATGTGCGTTCTGTCCAGAACTTATCTGTTCAATGTGGACCCTCTCAAAGGTGTCAAGTAAATCTTTGGCAGCTTCCACATATGCCGCCATCTTCTCATTCCGGGCTTGATATTCCCCTAACAGCTGATTCACCACAAGCTGTGAGTCACAATGCACCCTTACTCTTTTTGCCTTCAGAGTCTTCGCACTTCTCAATCCAGCTAAGAGTGCCTCGTACTTTGCCACATTATTCGATGCACTGAATCCAAGCCGAACAGACAATTCTATTATAACTCCTCCAGGAGGAAAAAGAACAACACCTATTCCCGAACCAGTGTTACAAGCTGATCCGTCAACGAATAACTTCCATCCCGTATCGTCCTGTTCGGCTGAGACTTTATCCCTTGTGGACAATGTTTTACTCTCCTGTTCCTTTTTCGTAGAAGGCAGGGGAGCTACCGTGGGAGAGAACTCTGCCACAAAATCAGCCAACACTTGGCCTTTGATTGCTGTTCGCGGTTGATAATCAATATCGTATTGACTCAACTCGACGGACCACGTTGAGATTCTTCCTGAAAAATCTGCCTCTCGTAGCAGCGACTTCAGTGGAAATTCAGTATAGACCACAACCCTGTGGCTTTGGAAGTAGTGGGGCAATTTTCTCGTTGCTGTCCTAAGTGCCAGGACAAGTTTCTCTAGGGGCAGATATCTCGTTTCTGCGTCTAGCAATGTCTTGCTTACATAATATATTGGGATTTGCTCGATTCCCAAATCCCTTAACAGGACTGCACTCACAGCATGCTCAGAAATAGCTAAGTACAAAATCAAGGACTCACCTGGCTGCGGGGTTGACAGAAGAGGTGGCTCGGCCAGATACTTCTTCAGGTCCTGAAAAGCTTGCTCACATTCTGCTCCCCATTCAAACCCTTCCCTTTTTTTCAATAACTGAAAAAAGGGCCTACATTTATCACTCGATATGCTGATAAATCTATTAAGTGCTGCAGCCATCCCAGTTAGTCTTTAGACCTCCTTCGTGGTTTTGGGACTTTGCAGCCTCTGTAAGGCTGCAATCTGATCTGGGTTAGCCTTAATTCCCCTCATGGTGACCAGGTGCCCTAGGAACTTCCCAGAACCAACCCCAAACGCACATTTCGAGGCGTTGAGTTTCAACTTGTACCTCCTCAAGATTTCAAAGACTTCTCTTAAATCTGTAATATGCCCTTGCTTATTTCGGCTTTTCACCACCATATCGTCTATGTAAACCTCCATAGTTTTTTCGAGCAGCTCCCTAAACATGATAGTCAAAAGCCTTTGGTATGTCGCCCCTGCGTTTCTCAGCCCAAACGGCATGACACTATAGCAGTACAAACCTCGTGGGGTGATGAAAGATGTCCTCTCCTGATCAGGCCCAAACATAGCAATTTGATGGTATCCTCGATACGCATCAAGAAAACTCATTCGCTCATAGCCAGCTGTTGCATCAACCAACTGGTCTATCCTTGGGAGGTGAAAACTGTCCTTAGGGCAGGCCTTGTTCAAGTCTGTGAAGTCCACACAGACACGCCACTTCCCATTCTTCTTCTTTACGACCACGGTGTTGGACAGCCACTCAGGGTAGTAAACCTCACGTATTGCTTTTGCCTCAAGCAAACGATTAACTTCTTCAACAACAGCATCCACGTGCTGTACGACCGCCCTACGTTTTCTCTGAATAACTGGCTTATGCTGAGGGTCAACATTCAAATGGTGGCAGATTATGTCAGCATCTACGCCGGGCATCTCTTCTGGTACCCATGCAAACACATCGACATATTCCTTCAGAAACTGTATTGACTCAGCCTTTTCCTCTGCTGGTAGTGATTCCCCAATCAAAAAATATCTTTCAGGATCAGCCTCGTTGATCTGAATTTTTTCCAAGCCCTCGATTACCTTATTAGCCGGGCATCTTCCGACATCCTCGATAGTCAGTTGATCTAGTACTTCTAGTGTATGAACATGGTGGGCCTTCGGGGCCTTCTTAACGATGGAAATCAAACATTGTTGGGCCACTTTCTGATTGCCCCTAATTGCTTCGATCCCATTGGATCCTGGGAATTTCACCATCTGGTGGTAAGTTGAGGAGACTGCCCTCATTTTGTATAACCAGGTTTTTCCTATAATCGCGTTATAGGAAGAAGGGACATCTACGACCAGAAAATCCGTCCTCAAAACAACTGATCCTGCCCGAACAGGCAGTGTTACCTTTCCAAGGGGCCAAATTGCCCCTGCACCAAACCCAATCAAGGGTGTTGTGGACTGCTCCAAATCTGTCTAGGCCAGCCCCAGCTTCTTGAATGCGTCGTAGTACATCACCTCTGTACAACTTCCTGAATCCACTAGGATCCTCTCGATGTCATACTCTCCAACTCGTAAGGTTATGACCAAAGCATCATTATGGGGTATCTGCACTTCTCCCAAATCGTCATCTGTGAAGGCTATGCTTTCATTGCATACGTCGCTCTCTCGTCCTCTCTTATTACCCAATCGCATCACATGCTGATCGTGCTTAAACTGTCTTTGCAACAGTCTAACCTCGTTTCTCGTACAAGGTGCGGCCAACCCATGTATCATATGGATTACCCCTTTAGGATTCTGCTCGTAATCCAGTTCCATGGCTTTCCCTTTTTCCTTGGGATCTTCTTGGATAAACTCCTTGAGATAGCCCCGAGAGACTAAATCGTCAAGGTGTTTCTTGTACATCTTGCAATCTTCAGTCATGTGGCTCCAATCCTTGTGGTAGCTGCAGTGCTGATTCGTAGCACGTTTAGCGTCTTTATCTCTGCCAAGACTTGGGGGCCACTTGAAGTACGGCTGATTCTTTATTCGATAAAGAATCCTGTAGATTGGTTCCTTCCAAACAGTAGTGATAGAAAAGAAGGATTTGGGATCAAGGGCTTGCTTTTCCTTGTACGGATCTTTCTTAGCCTGTCCGTACTCCTTTGGCTCCTTGTACGTTTTGGGCTCAGGTTTATCCACCTTCTTTGCAGGTGTCTTAGGCTGTTTGGCAGCAATCCTGCCGTCCTCGCGGAGTATGTCATCCTCCATTCTGGCGTGCTGCTCTATTCGCTCCATCAGTTTGGCCAACGTAGCCACCGGATGTTTATTCAATGAGCGTAGCAGTTCTCCCCGAACGGTCAAACCAGTTTTGAAGGTTGCTATGGCATATTCCTCACTGCAACTCTCAATCTCATTGAAAGTCTCCCAGTACTTCTTTGCGTAATCTTTGATCGGCTCGCTCTCCGCCTGTTTCATGGTGGAAAGACTCTCAAACGTCTTTGGGGCCTTTCTACTTGTCAAGAACCGAGTAGTGAATTCCTCCACCAACTGCCTCCATCCTCTTATGGATCGTGGTGCCAACTTATGGAACCAAGATAAGGCCACCTTGCCCAGACTTGATGGGAACATTTTGCATAGAATGGCATCATCGCCTCCGTGCATGAACATGGCTTGCTAGTAATGTTGTATGTGAGCCACAGGGTCCGTGTTTGTCTCGTAAAGCACGAACGCTCCGTGCTTCACTCTGCTCGGCAACCTGGCCTCCTGCAGCCTCCTTGCAAAAGGGGAGGCTGCGATGTTACTCAGGGCTTTACGTGCCGCTTTTAGTGCAGACACTGTCCCTTCCTCATTTTCCTTCGTTTTGTGAGCCGTAGCTTTGGCCCAGTCAGCATCAGGTCTCTCGTACCTATCACGGTGATGCTTCCTTGTTTCTTCCTCAGGTGAGGAACTCCGTTCGCTGCTCCTTCTTCTTCGTGAAGAAGCCTTTCGCCTTGCTAATGTTTGGTCTTTACTTTTGCTTCTCCTCCTTCGAGGGGAAGCTTCATACCGTCTCGTAGTAGGACTATTGCTCCTGCTCCTTCTACCTCGTGAATGAGGCTCTTTATGGACTAGCAGAGCCCTCCTATCTTCTCCAGAATCCCTTCGTGAGAGTCCGGAGTCCTCCGGGTGATCTCGTTCCCGCTGCAGCTCTTGTATCTCGTACTCTCATTTTTTAATCAAACGAGCGTACTCCTCAATTTCCTTCCTCTTTTTGTCGAGGATATCCTCGCTGTTGTGGACACTTCTTGAACGTTCCACCGATGCCTCTCTTCGATGGGATTTGCTCCTTCTCGTGGAGCCCGTAGTTGCTTTGTCCTCTCTTCCAGCGGGCTTTTTCGGAGCACCTGGTGGAGATTTATCCCCTCCACCACTTAACTGGTTCTTGGGATTGAACGGCGTGGTTGGATCTTCTTCCATCATGGTTATCTTTTCAGGGAATTCGTTCGTTTCCCACAGACGACGCCAATTGTAGGGGGATGAAAACAATTGGTGCTCTGAACAACTCCAAACTGTAACGGCTTCACGTGCCTCTACACTGAAGCCCTAGTTCTTCGTCGAAACCCTAATAATCAAAACAGACAAGGGGTGAGCGCGCCTTTGCCTCTCGTGGCAAAGGCCCTCCGATGCCTAAGTTAGTAACACGTACTAGTCAATAACCCTAATTATCAGTAGGAAAGCAATAAGAGATAGCCAAATATTGCGTCTTTTTTACCTCCAAGTTTACCTCATATTTATAGATTCGCGGATGCTTGCCGCCCAAGCATCCCTGTTGCCCTAGGATTCCTACCTCGTATAGGAAACCTAGTATCTCGTGGATTCTCGTTCCCTTATCTGTATGATAGCTTAACCTTTATGGGACTCTCAGTCTTTTTGGGACTCTTTCCCATAATCATCCGAACACCCCACTCATGTTGGGTCTCTTGCCTCGATCCTATATACTCGGGATCTCATTCCTTTACGGAATATTACCATTCTGGAGCAATCTTGCCACGTCATGATTTAGGGCAACTTCTTCCACTGTTCGGCTACCTCTTTGCCGAACAGTCCTCCTGGACCAATGACCTCACATGCAACTGGTCCATGTCGTTATACCTGGACAGATGACTTTACATGTCTTTTGTCCTTATCAGCCGAACAGACTGTCTGAACCAATGGCTTCACGTGTCACTGGTCCACATCACTGTTCATCGCACTGCCCGGCGATAGGCTTATCATGCCTGCCACGTGTCCCCAGTACATCACATGTTCGGCGACTAAACTTACCTGTTCGGGAATTCCTCCCTACATTCATAGTCTTTTTCTAGTATCTTTTTTTCGTCTTTTCCTTTCAAGTTGAGATGTGTCTTTGGCACTAGAGTTGTTGAGTTCACATTTTCTTTATGAAAGAATCGGAGAGACTAAGCTATAAAGTTGTAAAATGTGTGTTTGAGGATGTCGAATATTGGTTAATTTCCTTCGATACTTCTACAGTTTTCCTGCTTTAACAAAAGATAAGTTGTTGCAATAGTTTAGATTGAATTCCAATAGCTCATGTGTGTTTACCTGTTAGCAATTTTTTGTTGGTGGGCCTACATAGATCATAAAATTAAATATTGTATATTGTCGAATAAGGCTTGAGTGATGTCGGTATTACCCATAAGGTTGTGATCGTTCAATTAATGTGACCTGGGTAATGGACACGTCTCTATTAGCACGTACTTGGGTCATATCACGTGCGTTAAGTGGTGCAGACTTATTTTATATGTAGAGACCAATTAAATGGCCCAATATGGTTCCATCTATTATGATGGGTTATGATGGAACTAGGGCTTGTAAATATGTGGTCAAGGTCCCCACTCCAACCCTAGCCTCTTTTCTCATACCATCCCATCGTGTGTGAGACTAAGGTTAAGATCAAGAGAAGGGTTTTGGAGGCGAAAGACCAATAACCACGCACTATAGTTTTCATCCTCCATGGCGACAGGTATGCATCCGGTATAATTATTTTCTTCAATGGTTTGACATGAGATCTTGGGTTTAGGGTTTCTTATGAAATCCTACATTACCAACTCTTAAGGATATACCGGCACTCTTTCAAATATATTACACAAAGGCCATCAAATTTTTTGCCCCCTTGGTAATCAGATGTGTCTAAGTTTGTTGTAAAAAATTTCAGGGGCACCGAAAAATTTCTCAGGTTTGTTTGGGTTTCTCTTTCCCCTCTTCTCTCCAATCTACCTCTCTCTCTCTCTCTCTCTCTCTCTCTCTATATATATATATATATAATCTACAACGCCCTCTCTCTCTTGGATTTACTCCGACGAAATCCACCACTCTCATTGGTGATGAAATCCACCGAGGTCTCGACGTCAAGTCCTGTTGACCAACTTGGGTAGGTCCGTTCTTGGAGAAGACAGTAAATGATTAATTTCGTTTTCATTTGTTCAATCCCTTTGTTTAACTTCAGGTTTTGATACCTTTCGCAGTGATATGGTCCATTTGGAATGCAAGGAATCAACTGTTCTTTGAGAATAAAGCAGTGGTTTGGGTGGAAGTTATTGAGCTGATCAAAGCCAGGGTTGCTTTTTGCGTGACAAGAAGTAAGGGTGGTTGCAACTTTTTAATGGAAGATATCATGTTTAAACTTAATGATATTGTTCAAGCTGGGTAACAGATATTGTTCTTTTGCTTTAGGTGGCAATGGGTGGGTTGTGTGGTTGCTAGCTGTTGCTTCATATCTGGGATTGGTTGGTTGTGGTGTTGGTTTGTGGCTCTGTTTCTCTTTTCAACTCCTCAGTCCGGAGGGCTAATAGATTTGTGGGGCTCTCTATTGAAGCTGTTATTGATGGAGCTAATTTACGGATATGCTTGAAGCTGCACTCAATTAGTGATCGAAGGCTGAAGGTTGGCAATTCCTTGCATCTGAAAGTTTGTGTCTCCTTGTCTCATCGCTTACCAACTCCAGTCAAATTAATCTTTTGGAGGGCTAAGTGATCATAATTAATCTTTCGGAGGCAAATCGTTGTATCATCGATCTCTTTTCAACTCCTATCAAATTAAACTTTTGGAGGGCTAAGGGTGCAAAATTAGCAGTACTGGTCTGAAGAGCTTACCCAATGGAAGTGGAGATCCATACGCTGAAGTCATTATTGGTGGGGATACTCAAAGGTGATTCATCATGCTTTGAAACTGCACTAAGTAAAGGCTAGCTGATGCTTGTGTTACGTACCTTGTCTCGTCTACTCCCAATCCCCATCAATATCAGCAGTGGAATGAAGATATTAGTGGCTTACTAAAAGGATGTGGTGATTTTTGAAACTGCCATACCTCTCCATGCTTTTTCTGGATTTCATTGGATTCTATTTACTGTGTTGTGGCTGATTTTCAGAACAAGTTTCCTATTTTTGTAATGTTCCGTAATTTGTTTTTTTTTTTGGTGTATGGTGCAAATATTGTTCGTTAATTGGCATGCAGTGACTGAGTCCTCAAGTCGCACATAGACTAATAAGGTTGGATTTCATATACTCCGCTATACTATAATCCTTGTTCGATGGTAGACACAAGACTCCTCGTGCATTCTTTAGCTAATTGTTCCCTCCAAGCATTTGGATTTTGTCCGGTCTTTTAAGATTAAGTGTTAGGAAAATCAGTCTCGATCAATACATCTCTATACATCTTCGAAACTTCAAAACTTGCAACATCATTGTCAAATATCTGAGTTACTAGATGGTTTATAATCCTGAAACCACATGAAAGATATAATTAAATAGAAAAGATAAACAATAATCTATTCAAGAACTAGTAGCTAGAATCTTTTTGAGTGGGTTCATGAGGAATCAGCTTAATAAAATAAGTGTAGGTGCTTCATATAATCTTCCAATTTTTCATTCAAATTATAAGATCCTGACAGCAAGAATTGTTTTTTTCTTTTTGGTAAATTAGCTTGAAATTATAAAAAAAAACTAATCAAATATACAGTCTACAAGAGGCATACAGCTTGTTGGAGCTTGGAACAAAATATGAGCGCTATGTTGACCCGATTATGTCACACCGTCGGGAGAAGTTTTTCATCTTCCTTCCAATCCCAGTACCTGATGTGGATCATTGTTCGATAAGCTAGACATAAGGTGTGGACTTACTGCTACGTTATTGGTTGGGAGCACGACGTCGACATGCCACATGATACTCCAGGACTATTGAATAATTACCCTACAACAACCAACCTGCTACAAAAAATGGATAGGCAATGTGATTCCGTACCAGATCAAGAAAAACGTGATTCTGTACGCCACAACAAAACAAACAATGTGAACCTAGATGCGCAAATAATTCTAAGGGACATCACCCGAATATTGGCGATAAAGATAACAAATTACACCAATTTAGAGGTGTCAAATGGGCCGTGTCGGCATGGGCATGGCACAAACACAATTTTGGCCTGGTACAGTACGACACAGCACAGTCTTAGTGGGCCTGGGGCACGACACGGGCACGAAAGTGGGCGGCACAGCACGGGCACGACACGAAAGTTAGCTTGGCACGGCACGGCACGGCACGATACAGTCGTAGACGGGCACGGGGATGGAAAGTGGATAGGAACGGCGCAGCACGGCACGGTTCTAGCCGAGCATGGGCAGGGGCACGACACGGGCACAGAAAACAAAAGAAAAATTGAATACTCCAAATGGCTTTTTTATTTAATTTTTTAAAAAATTAAACAATTTCTATTCAGTAAAAAATATTTAATTTAAAAAAACAATTTCTTAAAAAAATCATTTTAAAAAAAATCATTTTTTTACCTTTAAAAAATTATCAATTTTTATTCGGTAAAAAATATTTATTTTGTTTTTGTTAGTGAATAGGTTTTGGACCTTTGGTTTGTAAATTTAACATTACAAGATAATAAGTAAAATTAAAATAACTTATCAAAATATTTATGGTGCAAGAGTAATTTAATATGAACGGAAATGTGCAAGAGTCGTATATTATTTACCCCAAATCTAACGAGGAATTAAAAAAAAAGGTCTCAAACAAAAAAAAAAAGAAAAAAAATACGTAGTAGAAATAAGGGGCAAAAAACTAAAAGGGGTTGGCTGGACTAAGACTTGAACCTAGGTCCCTAAGTTCTTTTATACATAAACAAACCACAATGCCACCAATTAACTTGTATTATAGATTTGAAAAATTAGTACTCCCTCCATCCCAAATTGTTTGTTCGGTCCGTAAAACAATAACATAAAAATAATACAATTCTTTCAAGAAAAAATTCAAACTTTTTTCACCAATAAAAAATACTCATTCATATCTAGTAAGCTATAGAAAAACTTTTGAATTTTCCTTGCAAAAATTGTATTATTTTTAACACTCCGTTTTGCGAATTGTACAAATATTTTGGGACGAAGGGAATACATAATATGTAGCTCTATTTTATAAAAACAAGGCCATCAAGTAGTAGCCACACAATCGCAACCCAATAACAATGATCTATACCATTCAATGCCTTCATTTTGTTGTGCTTAGTGTTTTAATCATGGGATCAAATTTTTTCGTGCGTCGGATTTTGAAAGCTCTTTCATTGCCACACTGATTCATTGTTTGATTGAATTTTTTTTACGGCCGATCAAGTATGTAGCGATAAGCATTTTACTTGATTATTGGCATGAATGATCTAATCCCTCTCACATAAAAGTTAGATGGTTCCGATTTTTAAAAAACAGCTTAGGCGGCCCTCAAGTAGTGCATTATAGGACTTTAATGCCTCTGGAAGCACCGAATGTGTTTCGATCATGTGGTTTTCGACATTCGATAATCACCTATTCAGGTGAGAATGATAAATTTGATAAGACGTTAAATCGTAACGGTTTAGATTGAACATTAGGAAAAAAGAGTCTGCATCTACCTTTCAAATCTATACATTGAACTTAGTTGGTTATGAGCTAAGGTATTATGCTATCGTATAATGTACGTTGGCCACACGATCACAAAATAAATATGACGATTCATACCCTTCATTTTGTTATTCTCTGTGTTTTAATGACTCTCACCAATTTTTGGGTCTATCGGGTTTTAAAAGCTTCTTCATCAGGACGTAAATTTATTAATAGAAAAATGATCGTTATAAACAATCATGTATATAACGATAACTAATTTACTTCATTTTTGTCAGGAATGATATAATCTCTCCCACATAAAGATAGGCTGTTTCGGTTTTCAAAAAACAGCTCGGGCGGCCCTCGAGTGATGCATTATAGGACTTTACGAGAATTTTCCGTTATTGGTGCATATGGATTATTGGTGTCTCGTATGCACATGATCATACCATTCATATAAAAGGGGAAGAGATGTTGCCCTAGCACACATCTCTGATTCTCTCTGGAGAAATTTTTCAGTGCCGGGTGGGCACCACGCGTCCCATGCCCGGCACCAATCTCGTCTGTCCAATGAAGTTTTGGACGGCCCAGATCTGTTTGGCTGCCGATGAGTATTTTAGTCATTTCACCCTGCTTCGCTCCTTCCGAGATAATGGAATAATACCCCAAGCGTAGGGTTTAATATGTCGGTTGAAGCAAAATAATCCGGAAGACCGGGATCGTACCCAAGGGAATAATTATATTGCTTGATCGGATTTGTAGATGCAAGTAAGGATTTCGGCTTTTAGACAGCCAACTGTGTTTTGCTTTAAAACGGTGGAAATTAATAGGCTAGATTAAAGCGAATAAACTAGGAAAAAGATAGCTACGTCTAGGAATTAATAACACCCACAACTCGAGCTAAATCACACTTTGTACCCAATTACGCAATTTAAGACAAAGTTCTCAAACCGGAAGATAAAATGATTTGATTATCAAGCTAACTCTAGAATTCATTTGGCAAACACCTCGAGCGATAGAGCTCCAAGCATCATGTGTGGTGAGTAGGCGATGCTCTCACCTACACATGATCAAAGAGGTTAACACCTCGGCAATTTGTCAAACGAACTCGAACCCCACATCAATTTTCAAATCAAAGATTAAAGCTTTATTGGGTGCAAAATGCAATTTTCGCCCGAACCACGGGATGTTAATCATCCTATGACCTAACCCTTAAAACTACTCACACATATCTATGAAGATAAGAGCAAGCAAAAATCTACTTAGCATAATTGAAAGACAACACTAGAATTAAACTAAAGATTAAGATAGATCGGGAGGAAAGCAACAACTTTAATTAAGACAAAAGTAGCAAAAGAAAACTAATTAAGGCTGGAAATTAGAAAATAAGTGCTGGAAAATGGAAGAACAACAAGAACAATTCAAAAAGCAAATTGAATCTAATCCTAGATCTAGAAAAATGTACTACTCAATCTATCCTCCTTGTTTTTACAAAATAATGACACAAGCTTTTATACTCCGGGGATCCACGCACAGAATATTCCACGAGATGCTCTGAAGATTCGCCCCTAAGGCCCTCGGCATCGATGGAGAAGGGCATAGGCTGCTGTTAAAGGCCTCGGCATCGATGGACCTTAATACATCCCATCAATGCGGATCTGCTTAACGCTGATCCTCTAAGTGCTTCGGCATCGATGGATCTTTTCCCTTTACATCGATGCCGAGCCTATTATCTTCAAGTCCAGCTTCAACTTCACAGCTCCCAGCAACTTCCACAGCACCCAATAGTTTTCACAGCATCTTAGTTTCATTCTCTAAACTTAAGTAAAAGATTGCATTTTAAACCTTTATTTTACCTTTTCTTTACTTTAATTTATTTAATGAAAATAAGGAAGTACCCCCCATTTGGAAACAATGGCATTAACAAAATTTTGAGATTTCAATCCAATCAAAATGTTGACCCCCAGCTTTTAGTGTAAAACAGAAAACAACACACTTTTCTATCAAATAAATGGCTCAAAACATGACCTTGATATTTGAATAAAACCTTGAAAATTTGAAGTTGCTCTTAGAAAAATTCAAGAATCAATTACCGCCTTTTTTTATCTCGAAAATCGATACTTTTTCGAAAAGTGATTTTTCCATACTCAGACAGATTTTCAGGGGCCGATAGGGTCTTCATTGGTTTCTCGGGTACTTGGACACACTCGGGCCTTCCATGAAGTCAAAACATGCCTTATTCACATAATTTACCTAAAAACACTAAAAACAAACCTTACGAGGTAAAGCAGATAAAGATAACAAAATAAGCAATGAAATTAGACTAAACTAGAGACCTAGCGCACCCTGTATTGCAATAACGGGTGCTTATCACACCCCCCAACTTGAGGTTTGCTAGTCCCTAGCAAATAAAATGCAGAAAATTAGAAAACTAGCAACTATGCAATCCATTCCGCTATCATGACTTAGAGCATGCTCAATTTTGTAACCTAGCAAGAGTTTAACAATCCGGCTTTTTATTTCATTTCTACAATTCACAATTTCAGCATCCAACTAAACAGGTTAAGTATCAAGCAAATTAAGAGCAAGCTAAAAAGGTTTGTGTCCTCGAACAATGGGAGGATACGGGACACAAAACTTGAGAATTCAGACTAAACCATATCCACCGAAGAAGTGCTTGACAAATAGGCAACAGTGAACAAGAAATTCTATGCCTCAAATAACTACAACACTTTATTCAACAGAATTGAAAACTAGCAGATGATATTTGGATAACGAAAGGAAAGCATGCCATGCGACTAATTATGCAAATATCAGACAGTCAATCATCAAGGAATTCAGGCGCACAAAAAATCAACTAAGGACTTTTTCAGCTTGTAATGACCTTGGTTACAAAAGAAAAGAACTAAAAAATAGTGTAGTGGCCATATGCTAGCATGGTTCATCTACCCTTGGCTACTACCGACCCTAAACTACCCAAGACATGACTACATGTCGGCCAAGCACCAAACAAAGATACGAAGAAGAAATAAAGAAAACTACTAGATAAGTACTACTAAAACTACTACCACCGACTCCATCACAGCTAGTCACTATCCTCATCCAATTTCCCACGGTATTGAGCCATGAGCTTCCCCTTTCCATCGAACTTTTTCTCATCCAGAATGAATTCTAGCCCATAAGTCAAACCAATTCTCTTATCAAAGTATTCAACCATCTTTCGAATCCGCTCTTTCATAGCATTTCTTTGATTTCTTTCCTTTGAAGAATAGGTTCAAATGAGGTGAGATTAGTAGCGAGAGAGATTGAAAAGCCAATTTTGGGGCTTTTTGGAGAGGGAGATGAAAATTTGGGGCTTTAACTTTTGTAGTGAGAGAGGAAAGATAGGGAATCATGTATCATTTTTTTTTTCATTCCAACCACTTCTATCACATTCACACCACCCCCAAATCTCCTTGAATCATTGAAGAGCATTTTCACACAACCCTCCAAACATCCGGTTACCTAGGTTAAAACAAAGAACGGGAAATAGACGAGGATGCAAAGTAGGACTAGGTGACACATATGTGGTATGATCATGCAAAGAATGCCTTGTATCCTTTCCTAAGTGCGCCATGGCTTCCAAAATGATTCAAAATCGACATCAAACACAATAAGACATGGACATGCGATTATTCACCTACACTACAAGCATGTTTATTGAAAGATGGGGATATGGGCCAAAACTTGCTCAAAAACTTAACTCAAAACCTAAACCATTCAATTTTCAACTAAGCATGCAAATCAAGAGCACAAAATTCTTAGGAATGCTATGAACTCTTGCCAACTAACAATTATTGAGCATGCAACAAGTCATGAACAAAATTAAAAACTATGACAAAAGGATGGAATTGCAAGTAAAAAGCTTTATTTATTTTTAAAATTTTCCATTTTCTCATTTTTTTGGTTTTTCAATTTTCAATGTTTTTGAAGTTTTCAAATTTTCTCAAAATTGAACACAAATCACAAAAATCAAACAAATAGCACATAAGCTAACCCCTCCCCCCAACTTAAAGCGATGCTATGCCCTCATAGCATTAAAAAAACGAGCGAAGAAATGAAGAGTGCGCGAATGTACCGTCCATGGGGAATATCAACCCCCAAATACCTCGACCAAGTTGGAGGATTTTATGTCAATGTCTTGCTCCAGCCAGATTAGATGCTTCCAGAGTTTACTCCTTCGGTTCTGCCAACTCGGAACCACAGCTAGTCATACAGGGCCATATCCAAAGCTTTATCGGACTAACAACCGCGGCGCTTAGCCGCTCCTATGCTTAGGGCTCCTGAATGCCTCACTCATTCCGGCTTTAGACCCAATCCACCAAGGCTGGTGTGGTAGCACATAAACCCTGCAAAAAACTTAAGAGAACGACTTTCCACAAAACAATTGACATTAGAACCACCGGCCCGTGTTATCCGGCTTCAAACCAAACAAAAATGAAAAGACAGAACATAAAGAAAAATGCAAAGAACAAATTAAAACATGCAAAACATAATGAAATGCACCACGCGATCATCACGCGATCACCTGAGTCATACTTTTCTTCCCATTCCCTACCGGTGGGGTAAGCAATGGGTGGCTATACTAGACCATTGAAAATGTGTTATGCTAGCGCCCATAATAAAATCTATCGCTCGACCTCGCCAAACACTGAAGTTCAGCGTCCTCTGGATCAAAACAAAGTAAGATATGATACAACCTAGCGTGCACTCTAGGAAACACCAAACCTCACCCATAGACCTAAGCTGCCACCGATAGGGTCAATCTCGGAGTGCATGGATCATTAACGATAGACTATTACCAAGAAAAGCTATTGAAAGTCCTTGTTACACTAGCACCTTAGTGAAATCTTTTCATGTGATTTATCTCCAAGATTTTATTCGATGCAAAACAAATAACAAAACATAACAAAATAAAACAAAACATGCATAACTAAACACAAGATGGCAACACAAGAAAGAAAAACAAGTATGCCATTAAGAGAGAGAGAGAGAGAGAGAGAGAGAGAGAGAATGAAAAATTAGAGAGAAAAAGAAAAAGTGGGTTCAGTCACACGTGGGCTACGAACATTTAGCATGCCATTAAGAACTATTAGAATAAACAGAGCACTCCAAGCTACACTCTTTGCCAAAAATAGAACTCGACCATGCCATAAGATACTTTGAGTAAAGCAATTGCTGGATTCCTTTTAAAAACTTAAGTTCCACCAAGTGCATAGCCCAAACAAAATCAATTTTCAAGTTGTTGACAAAATCTACAATATAAGGATGATAAACCACAAGAAAATTGTCAACACCAAGAAAATCAATTTGTTCTATGATTGGTAACTTCTCAAGAATAGGCTCACATGGATCTTGTTTTTCTATCAAAGAGTATAAGAAATCTACCTCAGCATCCATTTCCTTAGTGGTGAGAAGATCAAGGCACGGAAGATTTGAAGGGACAATTGCAGCTTCCATGGGCACCAACTCTTCAAAGATTGGGCCATAAGCATCTTGTTTAGCCAACAACGAATACAAGTAATCCACTTCGGCATCTATTTCATTACCAGTGAGAGGTTTTGCCAATGGATCTTCATAGTACACGCCCGAAGTTTCAAGTATGTTCATCTCGTGAGCAAAAAGTAATTCCTCCACAGAAGAATCAAGATACAGGAGATCGGAAGAGATAACTTTAGCGGTGAGGCGCTTCCCCCCTGGATCATCATATAAAGGAGGATCCACAAGAGAGGGAAGAACCGTCTTCTCTATCGAAGGTAGTTCTTTAAACTCTTCAAATTTTTGGGGTCCAAGCGTTCATAGCACAAGCTTCATTCCCGTCTTTGAGCAAGGAATACAAATAACTGACATCGAAAGATCGAGAAATTCAGCCTCTTCGGCTGTAAGAGCAACTTCCAAAGGATCATTATAAAGCAACTCGTCCACGTGTTCTTCTACAAGAGTATCAATAAGGCTCACTTCATTGAAATTCTCATCATCCCCTATTTGATTGCCCACATTTAAAATATTGACCTCCATCTTCATGTTACCGAAGGTCATATTAAGAAGTCCATTTCGACAGTTGATGATCGCATCCGCCATGGCTAGAAAAGGTCTCCCAAGAATAACCGGAGCAGAAGTAGCCAAAGAGTCAGTTGGATTGGTGTTAAGAATTACGAAATCCACCGAGTAAACGAACTGGCCAACTTGTACCAAAACATCTTCTACTACTCCCCTTGGTGTACGAACACTCTGATCGGTCAACTATAGAGTGACACGAGTAGGTTTCATCTCCCCCAAGCCAAGTTCTTGATAAATAGAAAACGGAAGCAAATTAACACTTGCACCAAGATCAAGTAGAGCTTGTTTGATACGCTTCCCTCCAATGGTGACCGCGATAGTAGGGCTTCCCAGATCCTTGTACTTTGGAGTGATATTCGTCTGAATGATAGAACTCACTTGCTCAGTAAGGAATATCTTCTTTTGAACATTAAGCTTGTGCTTCCGAGTGCATAGATCTTTAAGAAACTTGGCATATGTCGGAATTTGCTTGATTGCATCCATAAGAGGAATGTTGATATTCACTTGATTAAACAACTCATGCAACTCCGCATTCAAATTTGGTTTCACCAAAGCTCTCAAAAGATTGGGAAATGGTGCTGGTGTTGGAATAACTCGAGGATCCGGTACACTTTGTTCCTTCGCTTTACCCTTACCATTTTCCTTTGAAACCTCTTTGCTTCCCTCCTTAGGAGATTCCCCAAGGGTTGATGTTGGAATTGAACGATCGATAGGAGGAGGCAAATAAGATGGTTCCGGAGGCATCACCACTTGATTGTCAACAGTCTTCTCCGAAGAGAAATAATAGCCTTTGTTTGCTTAGGGAAAGTCACCAAAGAGTTAGCAAAGTGAAGACCTTGAGAATTAGGTGGAGTGGACGTCGTTTGCGGGTTGGGTTGAGGTTGCGTTTGAAACTTCCCCTTCTGTTGCTGAAGTATACCCACAGTAGTTGTCAACTTCCCCAATTGATTTCTGATATCATTCATCATCTGAGTTTGTTGCTAATTGATCACAGTTTGACTTTGCAAGAGAGCACTGAATTGATCTTCCCAAGAACGCTTTGGTGGTTGTTGTTGGAACTGGGCAGGTGGCTGTTGAAATTGGTTTGCATGTGGGAACGAACCAGAAGAAGCAAATCCCGGCGGACCTTGAGCTTGAGGAAAACGGAAAGCATTTTGAGGTTGCTTCCAAGGCATTTGAGGAGCGGGAGGAGCTTGAGAAGAACCCCCCTCAACTGGTTGATTCCAACGGAAAGCCGGATGTTGACGTGTCCCCGGGTTAAACGATTGAGAATAAGGATCAAAACGTTGCACGGCCTGGACTTCCTCCGGAGCAATCCCATTAATCACATTCTTCAAAGCCAGAATGTTTGGACAAGCTTCGGTACAGTGGCTCACCATCTCGCAAATAACACAAACTTCCTCTACTTGACGTACTACTTTGACCTCTTGAGATTGAGCACTTTTAAGCTCCAACTTGTCAAGCTTCTGAGCGATCTCCTCCAAGCGAGTTTCAAAAGCACTTTGCTCTGTAATAGAAAATTTCCCCAAGCTAGTGGGACCTTGATTGAACATTGCTCTTTCCCCCGGATCTGTAAACTGCCATGCTTGAGTTTTCTCGGCCAAAGACTCATAGTAATCCCATGCATCCTCCGCTGTCTTTCCCATAAAGTCACCTCCGCCCAAAGTGTCGAGAAGCTTTTTACTCTCTTGAGAACACCCCATGTAGAAATAATTGACTTGAAGATACAACGGAAAATTGTGATAAGGAACCGCCATAAGTAAGTCCTTGTACCGTTCCCAATACTTATGAAAAGTCTCGTCCTCCCTTTGTTTGAAATTCTGAATCTGATCCATAAGCAATTTCGTCCGACTGGCCGGAAAGAACTTTGTAGTGAAAGCATCTTGAACCTCCCTCCAAATACGTAATGAACGAGGCTTCAATGAATTGAACCATTGTTTCGCCTTATCATTCAGAGTGAATGGAAATAGCTTAAGGCGAGCATGATCAAGTTGATTCTGAGCAGGGACCAAAGAATGCAAAACAGACTCAAACTCCCGGATATGAGAATACGGATCCTCCAACTCTCGACCCTGAAATTCTGGAATCACCTGAAGATACTCAGCTTTGAATCAAAGACATTCCCAGCAGCTGGAGTCGGAATAACGATAGGTGATATTTGAGGACCCCTTTCTGGATTAAGATATTCGCGAAGAGTACAAACAGCAGCTTCTTCGGCCATTGGGCCTTTGCGAATAAATTTGCGATTTAATTTGTGAGGCAGAGAATGCACAGGATAAGCCCGAGTGATACTCCGGATTTTAGGCGGAGAAGAAGAACGATGAAGCCGATTGGAAGTTGGGCTTCGGAACACAGGCATACAAAAAAGAAATACTACTAACTAACTAACAACAAGCTACTAGACTGGAGGGGCTATACCGCCACCTCATCTCAGTAAGCAGAATATGCGAGGGGTTATGCCACCACCTCGGCTAAGCAATGCAATCAAATTAAGCTAAGTAAACTAACTAAAAATAAACTTAATATTTAGCTTGTGTTCGTTACACCTCAGGTTTGACAAAAAGGTCAGGTTAGAGGTATCCACCAAACTAAATACGAGCAACACATAAGCTACTATACCACTACTAAGAGACGAAAGTGGGATACTTACAGTGGTTTGTCGAACCTCCAAGAAAGCCATAATAAGAAATCCTCCGCAACGGCGCCCAAAATGCTTCGTTCCTTACGAGATAATGGAATAATACCCTAAGCGTAGGGTTTAATATGTCGGTTGAAGCAAAATAATCCGGAAGACCGAGATCATACGCAAGGGAATAATTATATGGCTTGGTCGGATTTGTAGATGCAAGTAAGAATTTCGGCTTTTAGACAGCCAAATGTGTTTTGCTTTAAAACGGTGCAAAATTAACAGGCTAGATTAAAGCGAATAAACTACGAAAAAGATAGGCTAGGTCTAGGAATTAATAACACCCACTACTCGAGCTAAATCATACTTTGTACCCAATTACGTGATTCTCAAGCTAGCTCTAGAATTCATTTGGCAAACACCTCGAGCGACAGATCTCCAAGCATCATGTGTGGTGAGTAGGCGATGCTCTCACCTACACATGATCAAAGAGGTTAACACCTCGACAATTTGTCAAACGAACCCGAACCCCACATCAATTTTTAAATCAAAGATTAAAGCTTTATTGGGTGCAAAATGCAATTTTTGCCCGAGCCACGGGATGCTAATCATCCCATGACCTAACTCTTAAAACTACTCACACATATCTATGAAGATAAGAGCAAGCAAAAATCTACTTAGCATAATTGAAAGACAATACTAGAATTAAACTAAAGATTAAGATAGATCGGGAGGAAAGCAACAACTTTAATTAAGACAAAAGTAGCAAAAGAAAACTAATTAAGGCTGGAAATTAGAAAATAAGTGCTGGAAAATGGAAGAACAACAAGAACAATTCAAAAAGCAAATTGAATCTAATCCTAGATCTAGAAAAATGTACTACTCAATCTATCCTCCTTGTTTTTACAAAATGATGACACAAGCTTTTATACTCCGGGGATCCACGCACAGAATATTCCACGAGATGCTCTGAAGATTCGCCCCTAAGGCCCTCGGCATCGATGGAGAAGGGCATAGGCTGCTGTTAAAGGCCTCGGCATCGATGGACCTTAATACATCCCATCAATGCGGATCTGCTTAACGCTGATCCTCTAAGTGCTTCGGCATCGATGGATCTTTTCCCTTTACATCGATGCCGAGCCTATTATCTTCAAGTCCAGCTTCAACTTCACAGCTCCCAGCAACTTCCACAGCACCCAATAGTTTTCACAGCATCTTAGTTTCATTCTCTAAACTTAAGTAAAAGATTGCATTTTAAACCTTTCTTTTACCTTTTCTTTACGTTAATTTATTTAATGAAAATAAGAAAGTACCCCCCCATTTGGAAACAATGGCAGTAACAAAATTTTGAGATTTCAATCCAATCAAAATGTTGGCCCCTAGCTTTTATTGTAAAACACAAAACAACACACTTTTCTATCGAATAAATGGCTCAAAACATGACCTTGATCTTTGAATAAAACCTTGAAAATTTGAAGTTGCTCTTAGAAAAATTCAAGAATCAATTACCGCCTTTTTTTATCTCGAAAATCGATACTTTTTCGAAAAGTGATTTTTCCATATTTAGACAGATTTTCAGGGGCCGATAGGGTCTTCATGGGTTCTCGGGTACTTGGACACACTCGGGCCTTCCATAAAGTCAAAACATGCCTTATTCACTTGAGTTACCTAAAAATACTAAAAACAAACCTTACGAGTAAAAGCTGATAAAGATAACAAAATAAGCAATGAAATTAGACTAAACTAGAGACCTAGCGTACCCTGTATTGCAATAATGGGTGCTTATCACACCCTTTAAAACAGCCGAACAGATCTGGGCCGTCCAAAACTTCATTGGACGATCGAGATGGTGCCGGGCACGGGACACTTGGTGCCCACCCGGCACTGAAAAATTTCTCCTCTCTGTCTCTCACAATCTCACTCTCTCACTCAGACCTCAGTCACTCTCAACGTTCTGATAAATCCGATCTCTCTCACTCTCAACGTTTGAATCTCACTCTCGTCTCTCTCACTCTCTCCACTCTCAACGGTGACTGGTAGTGGTCTAGCGGTGAGTCGATTGAGGTCGTTTGTTTGCCCGACTGAAACCCTATATTTGAATTTGTTTGCTCTACTGAAACCCTTTGTCACTTTCAATGATTTGTCTCTGAAACTTGATGACTGAGATCGTTTTTGATGACAGACGTGTACGGCGAGTTTCCATTTTTGGTGACCGACGTCAACAGATTTGGCCCTTCCCTTTCTAGACGTCAACAAGTACCTCTCTCACTTCCCTATCCAGACGTGAACAGATCTGAAAGTTTTTGAAATAGTTTGTTATTAGGTGGTGGTTTGTGTTCAATTTATTATTTGCCTTGAAATTAGGGTTTTGAAATAGTTTGTTATTAGGTGGTGGTTTGTTATTGTTGTCCCAGTTGTGTGTAGACACCCCAATTTGAAACTCTTGAAATTCCATAATTTGTGGCTTCGTGGCCCCTCGATGAGGAATTTGGATGATACAAGCCTTGGTTATGGTGGAATTTTGCTTCTTGGACCTTTAAAAATTAAAATCAATTCAATAAATTGAGTCCCAAGCGCTCAGAACCATTTCCAAGCGCTTAGGACTTATTTTCAAAATCCCAAATTTTACTCGTTCCTAAGCACTCGGATCTGTTCCTGAGCGCTTAGGTCAACAAAATTCCCCATGGGAATTTGAATTTTTAGCTTTTTTAACAAGCGCATTGTCACGACCAAAACCCTAACTTGGAAGTTGTGACCGGCCAAACGGGTGTTAAGCCACCGAAGGTCTGCACATATTCTAGTTTAGGGATTTCTCGCATATCATTATCATTTTAAACCATATAAGCAAAGTATGCGGAAGCGTAGAATAAATAACATAATCCCAGAGCTTCTAAGTGTACAAGTATAATAGTTACAAACCATTAGACAAAACACGATTCTCCACGGTTATTCTAACACCTCGTTCAGCCACAACCTGTATCTACCTTAACCTGAAAAATTGGAAAACGTTTTCATAAGCCGAAGCTCGGGTGAGAAACGTATACCAAAGTTACAAGTTTGACCATGAAAATACCTCACATTATAAAACAGTTCAAAGCAACAATCCAAATATTTCATTGAACATCCAGTACATGCATTTTAGCCCGTAAGCTCATTTCTTCGGTCCAAGAGATGGACCCTTTCATTTCATTACTCTTTCAACTTTTGTACTTTTGAGCAATAATAATAACATGCAACGGTATTTTTGCCAGTCAGTTGGGGAGCGACCCCGTTGAAGAGTGGTAAGATATCATTACCCAGTGATGCCTGGCTGCATCTCCTACCTTATTACTTCATGCCGCTAGTTTCTTTCCACGTCCCCTAGCGCTCGAGACACCATTCGAATGATTCATATTATCACAAGCATGTACTAAGAAGAAGTAAAATTTCTAATTCTCAAAACATATTGCCATGGTCTATATTAACTGTAACACAAGAGATTTCTAAACCATCCATTGCATGCATTTACATCAAATAAGCCAAGTAAAAAGCTCAATTTCCATATTTTCCAGCAAAAACAAGCAATGGCATTTCTTTCCAAAAATTCAGAAAATACATGTAACTAAGGTATGCGCAACTCACCAAAAAGATTGCATCTAACTTGACGTGGCACCGAACTAGCCCAAGGCACTAATACCTATACAAAACTTACCACAAATTACTATTTGTTATAGTTGAACTTAATCGGGTAAACTAATTTCCAAATCAGGCCATGGAATTGGCATACGGACTGTTTTTTCTATAGTTCTAAATTGAGAGTAATATACTTAACCTATTATCTTCTGTGAAGCTATGGGTACAAATATTCATAAGTTTGGCATAGGATTTTTATAGTTTGCTAGGGTAAATACGTAGGAATTTAGCAAAGCCTTTTATTAGTTCTATCAAATTGCTCTTTCAACCTCTAAAATTGAGGCTTACAACAGTCATAACATCATCAGCAAATAATTTACTTAAGCCAATTTACGGTGGCGAGTTCCGAAACAAAACTCTTTGCCGGAAGGGGTTTCGCTTGTGTGAAAATTTCAGGGGTTCGGGTGCTATATATGCGAGAGGAGAAAAGATGCGGTGAAAAGGTGAGAGAGAGTGGCCGAAGCAAAGTCAAGATGGCCGGCAGCCATGGTTGCCGTTTCCCAGCGATATGTGCATCAAGTGCGTGTGAGTTGGAAGTAATTTAGCCCCAAAGTTGCTTCCTCTATTATAAACAGTACACACATCTCCTTTTACTATCTACAAAATAGATTCACGGGTGAGAAGATTACCAAAAGAAACTGTCGAAATCCTCTAGAGAAACGGATAGAAACGAACCGAAACGAACGGAATGGTAGTCGGTGGATCTCGGCAGAGGAAGTGTACGTACAGGAGCCTCACCCTTCGCTTCTTTCCTATCCTCCTTTTAATCTTTTTCTCTTTGCTTTTGTCTTTTAAAATGATAAATACTTATAATAGTCATATAAATACTTCGGTGGAATTAATAGAAGTGAAACAAGTGAAAGGAATTACGTACACGTGTAATTCCAGAGCACTACTCCCTGCCACGTATTGTGGTGCATGTGTCGGTTCGTCGTAACTTCAATCCGTACACCTCCAGATTTCAGTCTCCGAAAAATCCCAAAAATTCAACACAGTCTAATAATAATTTAAGGGTTGTCGTGGCGGTGTCGGATTTTAAAGGTAAAACCGCAACGTTGCAAAACTCATACAGTGTGTCGGGTTCCTATTCGGACTACGTGATTAAATTCTTTTTTTCTTCTTTTTTTTTTCTTTTTTTAAAGAAAAGTCAGGATTTTACATTTCTCCCCACCTTAAAAAGTTTGGTCCTCCAAACTTGAATATAGCTGATAATAGTCGAATGACAATGCGTCTTTCCAAACCTTGAGTAGCTTTTTTTCCTTTTGCGAATTGCATAGTCAGCTTTCTTGTATCTTGATCAGCTGCTGGTTGCCTGGTTCAACACGTTTGGCACGTATCATTTCCAAATTCGCTTGACTTGTTCCTAGCACGTTATCCGCTTCCCAATTGTTACTCTTTATGAGGCATATCAAGATTCTGCAACACTCTTCGTATAAAGCTTTGAAGGACGTCTGGCTCACACTTGTCTGATAGCTAATTATGTGGGCGAATTTTGATGTTAGTAGATGCTGCCTTGACTTGAAAATCTCCGAATAAACTTGCATCAATCATGTCTTCTAGAGTCAGAATCATTTGCTCAAAAGTAATGAAAATTTCTTAAACCTGGACTTAGATTCTAGATGTCAATCACTTTTCCGTTTTTCATCGATACGCTTCCTATGTCTTGTCATTCAGCCCAAATCTTTCTGTCCCATCCAGAGAACGGGAATTCGTGCCCTTGTATCCATCTACTTCAGCTTTAGGTGTTCTTTTCATATTTCTCTATCGAGATCTTTCCTTGTCAGCTTTAATAATGACGGCACCCTCCAGAAGAAGTCCTAAAAACGTGTCAATAGCAACACTGTCTAAGAAAAATACAACTTCTTCTAATGAGAAACTAGACCTGATCATACACTACCAATTATTGCCGATATCAACTTGCTTGTTCCAGAAGTTGAGTCAATTACTGGTTTCATAATAGATGAAAATTCAAGGAAAAAGAATCATATTTAGATTGGACATTTAACAAGTTCCAAGGAGTGGAAGAAACTTTTAGATTGATCAGATAAGGCACCACTTAGAAGAACAAATCTGAGCATATAGCAAATTTGGAGATCGAGAAGATTCCTATCTTGGTTACAACACATTTGTTTCTGAGTTGTTTGAATAGGAATTGGGTTCAAAGGCAAGGGGCATGGAAGAAGAAAATGCACAATTTTTAATTTGTACATTCATTGAACCCATATAAGCCGAATGAAACCAAGTTTACAAAAGAGTTAGAAAGGAGCTGAAAATGGAATTGCACAGAGTCTAGGAATTAATCAAGTTACTCATATGCACATCTCAGAAAATATAACAAGGGCTGAATAGAAGAATTTCTGAGGCTTCACCATTAGAATTCACAAAAAGCGAACGGAACAAAGTTATACAAAGGCTCAAAAGAAGACCACAAGGGCTAATTGAATCAAAGTTTCACAAAAGCGTTCAAAAGAATACCACATGAAGCAATAGAAACAAAGTTTCACAACATAGTTCAAAAGAAGTTGAGATTGGAATTTGTTGGGAGTTTAGAGACTAATCTAGATACTTTTCTTGAAACTGCGTTTGGCCTAACGCATTTCAAACCAAACATCCAAGACTAGTCATCTGATAAAGGTAGAAAAATAATTTGGAGAACAATAATCAGTGTTCAAGGGCCGTATAGGACAATCAAAGAATGATAGCTTTCATCTTGCAATATGAGAGCTACAAGCAATTATTGGAGTTCAAACAATTGATGGAACAATTCTCCTATTTCGTTTCATAATGAAGGACAGCAGTAGGGATAATTACTTTCAAGAAGGTGGAAGCCATGAGTACGATTCAGATTCATTTGGTTCACGCTCAATTATAAAAAGTTCAGTTGAGAAACAATGATAAGAAATAGGCAATGCTGATTCGAAATATCCCCATCAAGTTCATATTTGACCACAAGAAACACAAAAGAGGAACTGAAGCAGTGCAAGAAATGAGATTCATCAATAAAGAGTATTGTATGTCACAAATAGATTGATCAAAAGTACCTTATGTCAAGAGGACTTCTAACAATGTTGACACAATGGAGTCAAAGCAAATAGGCTTCATCTATAATGAGTGTGATCTTATAGCTCTAGATTTTTGGAAACGGAGTTTAAACCTGCTACAGAGGCTTCATATTGCAATCGATGTTACTTCTACTCTTGATTATCTTCACCATCATTGCTAGGAACCAATAGTTCACTGTGATCTAAAACCGAGCAATGTTCTTTTGGACAATGAAATGACTGCACGTGTAGCTGTTTTTGGTTTAGCAAGGTTCCTTGTCAAAGCCACCCATAAGTCTTCTGCAAATCAATCAAGTTCCATCGACATGAGAGGATTTGTTGGTTAGGCTCCTCCAAGTAAACATACCTCTTAAGACTTTGTATTTTTCCTTTTCAAAATCACTGCCAATACTATTTTGGCTAATTGACATCTGGGTTTAATTGATAGGCACGCTTCCACTGCGCACTCTGATTATCTTTCTCCCAAGTCGTTTCTTCACCTTTTTTTTTTTATAAATTCTTTTTCTTGAAGATATAGTTTTTACTCAGGTCGTCCCATACAAGAATTTAGCATCTTATCTCATACCTTCCGTTAAATACATATAATGCCTTAACGCTGACTGCTTTTTAAGATCCACATAATAACGCCTTAACGCTGACTACTTTCTAGGATCCACATCATATAATTTCACACAATCTATAATTCCTTGCTTTTTTATGTAGTTTGTGACCACGTTTTAACGTTTCACATCACCCATATTCACTAGAGCCGCCTTTCATATAGAGTGTTGGCTCTGAGATAATTATTAAACAAAGGCACAGGCCATTCCGTGTCCAAAAGGATTTCCTCAGTGCCATTTAGACCACAAGGTGGTTTGACATCAATTCTTGTCTATCTCTAGACACTAATTTAAGTATGAGATCAACTCCAAGATAGAACGAACAAAACACCTAAGGCACATAAAGTTGTGTGCTCAAACTGTGAAGCCAGACTCCTAAAGCTCTGGGTTTTAAGAAATCCGTAAACTAATGCTCTGATACCACTTCTGTCACGACCAAAAACCTAACGTGGAAGTCGTGACCGGCCAAGCGGGTGTTAAGCCACCGAAGGCCTGCACATATTCTAGTTTAGGGATTTCTCGCATATCATTATCATTTTAAACCATATAAGCAAAGTATGCGGAAGCGTAGAATAAATAATATAATCCCAGAGCTTCTAAGTGTACAAGTATAATAGTTACAAACCATTAGACAAAACACGATTCTCCACGGTTATTCTAACACCTCGTTTAGCCACAACCCGTATCTACCTTAACCTGAAAAATTGGAAAAGGTTTTCATAAGCCGAAGCTCGGGTGAGAAACGTATACCAAAGTTACAAGTTTGACCATGAAAATACCTCACATTATAAAACAGTTCAAAGCAACAATCCAAATATTTCATTGAACATCCAGTACATGCATTTTAGCCCGTAAGCTCATTTCTTCGGTCCAAGAGATGGACCCTTTTCATTTCATTACTCTTTCAACTTTTGTACTTTTGAGCGATAATAATAACATGCAACGGTATTTTGCCAGTCAGTTGAGGAGCGACCCCATTGAAGAGTGGTAAGATATCATTACCCAGCGATACCTGGCTGCATCTCCTACCTTATTACTTCATGCCGCTAGTTTCTTTCCACGTCCCCTAGCGCTCGAGACACCGTTCGAATGATTCATATTATCACAAGCATGTACTAAGAAGAAGTAAAATTTCTAATTCTCAAAACATATTGCCATGGTCTATATTAACTGTAACACAAGAGATTTCTAAACCATCCATTGCATGCATTTACATCAAATAAGCCAAGTAAAAAGCTCAATTTCCATATTTTCCAGCAAAAACAAGCAATGGCATTTCTTTCCAAAAATTCAGAAAATACATGTAACTAAGGTATGCGCAACTCACCAAAAAGATTGCGTCTAACTTGACGTGGCACCGAACTAGCCCAAGGCACTGATACCTATACAAAACTTACCACAAATTACTATTTGTTATAGTTGAACTTAATCGGGTAAACTAATTTCCAAATCAGGCCATGGAATTGGCATACGGACTGTTTTTTTTATAGTTCTAAATTGAGAGTAATATACTTAACCTATTATCTTCTGTGAAGCTATGGGTACAAATATTCATAAGTTTGGCATAGGATTTTTATAGTTTGCTAGGGTAAATACGTAGGAATTTAGCAAAGCCTTTTATTAGTTCTATCAAATTGCTCTTTCAACCTCTAAAATTGAGGCTTACAACAGTCATAATATCATCAGCAAATAATTTACTTAAGCCAATTTACGGAGGCGAGTTCCGAAACAAAACTCTTTGCCGGAAGGGGTTTCGCTTGTGTGAAAATTTCAGGGGTTCGGGTGCTATATATGCGAGAGGAGAAAAGATGCGGTGAAAAGGTGAGAGAGAGTGGCCGAAGCAAAGTCAAGATGGCCGGCAGCCATGGTTGCCGTTTCCCAGCGATATGTGCATCAAGTGCGTGTGAGTTGGAAGTAATTTAGCCCCAAAGTTGCTTCCTCTATTATAAACAGTACACACATCTCCTTTTACTATCTACAAAATAGATTCACGGGTGAGAAGATTACCAAAAGAAACTGTCGAAATCCTCTAGAGAAACGGACAGAAACGAACCGAAACGAACGGAATGGTAGTCGGTGGATCTCGGCAGACGAAGTGTACGTACAGGAGCCTCACCCTTCGCTTCTTTACTATCCTCCTTTTAATCTTTTTCTCTTTGCTTTTGTCTTTTAAAATGATAAATACTTATAATAGTCATATAAATACTTGGGAAAATCACCGGCAGGTGGTGTGGACCCGAAATTATCACCACCACATGGTATGAAGTTTCCAAATTACCAAGACATGGCACCTGGAATGAATATTACCAATACATGGTATGTCAAATGAAGCATGATGTGAGTGGACAAATTTGCCCTTTGAAAAAAAAACGACACCGTTCCCTTCCCTTCCCCGATCGTCCCAATCTTTCCTTTATTCCTTCTGTATTTTTTTCCTCATTTCCATTCTCCTGAGGTACGGCGGTGGTCTAGGGTTTGGTCCGGCGAAAATTCTTCATTGCTCCCCAGCCTCTCAAGACTTCTCCCTACTCTCTTCCATTCAACAGCCGACGTGGTCCACCAACTCCCTCCTTCTCCGTTTGAATCCTCAACTCCGGAGACCATACCTTCAATCGTCCAAGCTTTGAACTTTGGCATTGCCATCGGCACTTCATCAGGTTAGTTTACTCGATGTGTAGTGAGATGTGTGTGTTTTTCGGTGTATGTAGTTGTGTTATTGTGTTTTGTGTTGCAAACGTTTTGTGTCATTGGTTTTGTGTTGCAAAGTTTACTCGATCTGTACTGAGAATCCTGTGATTGTATTTGGAAGTGTTGTATGCAAACCAAACTAGAAAAAATTGCATTCCAAACATTGATTGAATTTAAGTACTCTCTTTATGTAATTGCATGTTCGAATCCCTGGAAGCCCAAACATTCCTAACTTTGAAGCCATTGGAGTATTTGTCCGGTTGTTAACTATAGGAGGCCGTGATTAATTAGTTGGGTTGCGTGCAAATTAATCTAGAAACCCGGTTAGAAAAAACAGACCTTGATTCATCTGAGATTTGGTGAAGAGATTTGCGCAAAGCAAATAGCAGTTAGAATTTGTGCAGGGAAATCCTTGGCTATTATTTTCCCTCCGCAATCCCTCCACAAACTCGAGATCCAAACAAATACCACATCAATCCAGTAAAGCCCATATCTTGGCATAATAGTTCTCACTTTGTCCCGTATCATTGCCGAAATCTAATAAAAAATAAAACTTGCTGGCACAATCCACACTTTCGTGACTGTTATGCATTGAATCAGTTTCCCCAACTTGTCAATGGAAACAAATTGATGTGATGACGTGTATGCACATACCAATTGTGCTGCTACCATAACAATTACTTTGGAAAAATCGACCCAGAAGCCGTCTTAATGACGGCAAAATACACAGCACTGTGTAGCTCACAACACTATCAACAAGTCAAAATCCTTCACCAGTCGAATTCAGAATGCATTCAAATGGTGAGTTAATTATTAACGAAAATTTACTGGATTGTATAAGGAGATACTGGAATTGAAGTGGGTGTGGGAGGGATATACCTCGGTGAAACAAGGGGCGAAAGCTCATTTTTGGGACACGAAAGATCTCCCACTAGGATATTTCAACTTCTTTGGGAGGAGTTTTGAGAAAATATTAGGGTAGAGAACTGTTTGTGCAACGAAAGCTATAGATGGACTTGTCCAAGATTTACTAGTACTTAGGTGCAGCAAAGAGAAGTATTTATCTGGGATTTTATTGTTGGTACTTACTTCCAAAGATTACATCAAGATCTCCTATTTATACTTGCTGATGTAACTAGATAATATTAACTCTTCACCTTCCAACTTAAGTGAGCTATTCTACATAGGTCTAACTCTTGACCTTCCTACTTCTAGATAAGACTCAATTAATCCCATTAATCTTAACCAATTCTAGACTTTTGTACAAGACTACTTCAGACTTCTAGATAATTACAAATTAACTTCTAACACCCCTTTCTTAATTTGTAATTTTCAATTGGGTCTTGAATTTATCAAGCTTCTCCGAAGTCACTGCTTTGGTGAGACTATATGTTGGCTAGTCATTGGTGTTGATAAACTCCATAACAATTTCTTCTTTGCTGATCAAATCTCGAATGAAATGATGGCGAACCTCAATGTGTTTTGACCGAGCATGAAAGACTAGATTTTTGGTCATCGCAAATGCTGACATGTTATCATAGAATATTCTTGTCGACTCTCTTTGCTCCAGCTGCAAATCTTTGAGTAGTCTTCTCAACTAGACAGCTTCACAAGCTGCTTCCATTGCGGTGATATACTCTACTTCAGAAGAAGACATTGCTACAGATTTCTGTTTCCTTGAACTCCATGAAATCACATTGGAGCCTAGGCAAAAAATATAACCACATGTGCTCTTGCGATCATCAAGAGAACTTGCCTAGTCACTGTCGGTGTATCCAACTAAATTACAATCTGATTGGTTCACCAACTTGATGCCTTGCTTTTTAGTTCCTTGTGGATACCGGATTATCCTGTTCGCTGCTGCATAATGGTTCTTACTCGGCTGATTCATGTACCTGGAAATCAATATGACAGAGAACATAATGTCTGGTCTAGTGTTTGTTAGATAAATTAAGGAACCAACCAAACTTCTATAAGTCTTTGCATGTAATGACCCTGACCCGTCCCTGTAGGTCTTAGCCATCACGAAGTGCCGGTGAAACCTTCACCAAGGCCTTATCTAACATATAACTTCTCATAATCTTATAATAAGAAGGGATAAGAGTGTTAAGAGTGCTAACCGACGGAAGCTTATCCTGTGCAATCTAACAAACGACAACTTACACTTGAAAAGAGCTAAGATTCCCCAAACTACACCTCAGAGCTATGCTTAATAATAAGGTTTAGCAAGCCACTTACAATGATTACATAATTTAGCAAGTTATGTTACAAACTATCTAGCTAAACAATTATTCACAAGTCCTCATACTCATAGCACATCCACAAAAGAGTTCACGTCACGACACTACTCCTTGTTTCCTGAAGGGTGGGAAAAATAACATAAGCTGAAGCTCGTATGAATGATTAGTACACAATTCATATGCTTTCCATGGACAATGATAAAACCATTTAAAAATGAATCATTTCTCATAGCAACATAGCATAGTAATGCACATCCTCTATTCATTTCATGTCTACCAGGCGTCCCCGATAGTGGATAAGTTAAGAAGTCTTTCGTTATCCGATATAATAGTCATGTCTTTCATTGTCCCCTAGCAAGCTGGGACGTGGGAGGATGTCATTAATAGATATAAAACATGTCCACCTTTCATTGATATTCCATGCAGTTCATATCAAAGTATAAAACATCATTGAAGCGTAAAGCTTATAACAAACCATGTGTTTTGGGTATTAATCACTCACCTCAAATCCGAGCTTCTAAACCACGTTCCCTACATAAACATATAAGACAATTAAAACCCAATGAAGCAGAATTAAACTTCTAATTGAATACTCTCATTAGATCTCTCTAGTGGCAACTCAACTTAAAGTCCAATCTAGTGGAGAAGTCTTAACCTAACTAAAACCTCAAAGTTGGTATGAGTCCCAGAACCAGCCTGTGGTATTCTGGCAATATTTTTTGATAGGATTGGAATTAGATGCTGGGACCACCTCCATTGGAAAGTAGACTTTTGGGGCATCAGTCTCGATATAAAATTTACCCTAATCGGAGTTCGGACGACAAAGATATGCTTATCCGAAGTTGGGACTGTAATCTGTCCTATTCTGCGATTTTCCCTAAAATCTGAACCTAACTCTTCAAAACCCATATCAAAGCCATACCAAAGCTTCATTAAAACACACCCAAACTTGTAGGTATTAACAGCTACTCCTAACCCAAGCAAATCATGTTCCAAGCAAGTCTAAACCACGAACCCCAGTTACTTGAAGAACCTGGAAACTATTAACCAACGTATGAAATTTAGAACTACAAAAATTCTTCACTAAAACATGGAATTTACCTATTGAATCTTCAATTAATCCACTCAAAAGCTCCCTCTGATTTCCCTCTCCTTCTCCTTTTCTTCTTCTACTTCCTGCTCTTGCCGAACTCTCTCTCTCTCTCTCTCAAACGGTGGAGATAGGAACGAAGTGGAATGAATAACACGTAAACCCTCTTAGTGTTTTATTAGGCTTTTAGGAATATTATCAAGTGTGTGTGCGCTCATGGGTTAACATATCCTCCTCCCTTAAGAAAGAATAGGTTTAAGTCACTGGCTCACGTAATTAATCAAGGCACATCACTGGGTCATATTCCAAGAAATGCAACATCACATGATTCATAAATATCTCTTAACGAGCGTACCTTTGTAGGTGAAGAATCCGAATCATAAGCGTCGGGATTTAGATAGCTTGAACTTGGTGATCCCGCGCTCGTACTAGCCTTTTGAGAATGCTGATGAGGAACTTCATTTGGAGTTGTCAATGACTCAATAAAACCAAAGGTAGCAGGTGGTTGAGTTGTCTCAAGACTCCATTGCCATGCTGCCATGTCGTCAAAAATAACATCTCTTGAGATCATGACCTGATTGGTTGAAGGATTGAGAAGACGATAACCTTTCGATTCATCGTTGTAGGCAAGAAAGACATACTTCTGCCCTTTGTCATCAAATTTATCCCTGTTTTGAGCTTGATATACAGCATAAGCAATGCGGCCAAATACTTTGAAGTGATCAACTAATGGCTTCCTCTTGCTCCATGCTTCAAGCGGAGTTTTATTGAGCACTGCCTTTGTAGGAGATCTATTAAGAATATAGACTGCAGTATGAACTGCTTCAGCCCATAATTTTTTCGGCAAACCTTTGCCTTTCAGCATGCTCTTGGCCATCTCCACAATGGTGCAATTTTTCCTTTCAGTGACTCCATTTTGTTGAGGAGTACGCTGAACAGTAAGCTGCCTTTGAATGCCATTTTCTTTGCATTCATTCATGAATGGAGTGTAGATAAATTCTCCTCCACGATCTGTGCGAAGGATTTGTATTTCGTATCCCCTTTGCTTCTCCACCAGGGCTTTGAATTGGAGGAAGGTCGGGAAACCTTCTTACTCGTGAGATCTCACTTAAGTATGGGCCTTCCAGAATTTAGTGTGGTGGATTTGTTTGATTGGCACCTTCATACGTGGAGGGATCCTTTAATATCTGTTTTGTTTCTGAAAGAGTTATGAAGGCCAATTCGATCAATCTATTTTACTTTGCAGGATGTGGAGGATCAGTTAGTTTGGGAGGGTACTAGGAATGGGATATTTTCAATTAAGTTGGCGTATTTGCTTGGTTTTCCGGACAAATGCCACGGAATTTTTTCGACTGAGCATAATAGGTTTCAAAGTTGGGGTAAGGTTTGGCCTTTGGGTTTGCCTCCCAAGTTTCAGTTATTCATTTGGAAAGTGATCCACCGTATTCTTACAATGGATGATACTCTTTTGAGGAGAAAGGTTAGTATTGACCCAGGCTGTCCCTTTTCTGGACAGGAGCTAGAAACGATTCATCATCTATTTCTTAATTGTGATTTTGCGAGGACAGTTTGGAGAGCTCCTCATTTGGGCTTTGACTTCTCTATGGGGAATCGTATTGGATTTAGGGAAAATAACCGGCAGGTTGTGTGGACTAGACTTAATCACCACTTCATGGTGTCAAGTCTCCAAATTACAAAGACATGGCACCAGCAAACAATATCACCAATACATGGTATGGCGTAATAAACATGATGAGACTGGACAAATTTGCCCTTTGTTAAGACGACACCATTCAATCTGCCATTCCCTTTCCTTTTTCCTTTGCTCTTTTTCTTCTCATTCTCCACAGATGAACCACATCCTCCTTTCTCTAGGGTTTTACTCCTGCCGTTCTCTCCTCTGTGCTCCCCACACTCTGAAGACTGCTGCCTACTCCCTCCTTCGAGAGCCAACCTTATTCCCCAACTCCTTCCTTCGCATTTGTTTGAATCCTCTACCCCGGAGACGCTGCCTTCAATCGTCCACGCTTCCAACATTGCCATCCCCAGTTCATCAGGTTAGTTGAATCGATTCCCCTTCGTGGTATGCATAGCACTCTCTCTCTCTCTCTCTCTCTCGTATGGAACTGCAACGAAAAGGAATGAAAACCTAGGTCCCATACTCAATCAAGTACTGTATATCAGTACATGTATCGACAATTCAAGCACATTTTTGGCGTTTTTATTTTTATATGTAGTTATTGGAATTTACCTCTTTTTGTTGATGTTCTTGCCATGTGTAATTTAGTTGGTTAATCGACTGTCGGGGTTCGTTACTTGATGAATTTTGGGCGTTTTTCCATTGGTGCGATTGAATCACAAACACATACATAGGCTGATAAAGGGTCTACCTCAATCATGTTGTTTGAAGTTATTCGGACAATTATCGCGCCCTCCATTAACCAGAAATCTTTCCAGCTTTGAAAGGTAATTTATGTGCCTGGGTTAGCTACCAATGACCATTTGACCATATTTGGCTACACCTCTGGTTTCCACCTCAAAAAATATGTTTCTTAGAATGATTCCTAGCAGTGACTTCTGAACTTCTCAGTGTGCATATGGTAGGTGAAGGGCAATAGCTTAGTCTCATAGAGTCACCTTGTTCAAGAATAAAGGTAGGCATATCCTTGTTTTGTGCTCATCACTACCATCGTTATTGTTGAGATACAAGGTTTTGTTGTGCAAATAGGAACCAATGTGAAATAATCTAATGCGCAACAAAGTCGTAGAGGGGGGTGAATGGGACGACTAATTTAAATTTAAAGCAACCAACAATTCAGGCTACTATCCAAACTCCATGCCAATGCTATCCAAATTAATAATAGAAGTTAAGAGCAATTAAACTAAAGAACGCAAACACTGAGATATACGTGGAAACTATTTAGAGTCAATCATACCCTAAGCATAAAACCATGGCCTAACTACCAAAATTGCTATAGATCAAAAGGTTTATGAAGTGTTAAGAGAGGAATAACAACTTTACCCCAAAGCCACCACGAGTCCACCACCTCGATCTCCGCTCAACACGGCTCCGGAATCATCCGGCCAAGTAGTATCATCGGCAACAATGTATGGATTTTGAAATAGATGAAGTTTTTGTGGAAAACAAATCAACCTAGAGAGAATACATTGAATATTCGAGTATTTCTCTAGGATGACAAAGGATGATCAAATGCTTAATGTAGATCATCTCAAATGCATAAGCACACAAGGGATATGAGTGAAAGTGTTTTTCTCTATCTAAAGTGGCTGATGCAAGAGTGGGTTACCCTAAAAGAGTGAAAATTCGGAATATGTATGTGCTGAACCAAAACCTAGAGCTAGCCAATGGGAAATAGACACTTCGGGCGCTAGCGCGCAGCTGGGGCGCTCGCAATCAAACTCTGGCATTTAAAATTAATTCAAAAATCAAGAACACTTTGAATAGCGCCACCGGAGAGCCCTAGCACTCTTGGGGCCCATACAAGAGCTAGGGCGCTCCGCTAGCATAGCGTTCTGTTCCCTTTTTGCCTTAGAAAATTTTTCTTGTTTCAAACCAAAGCCAGCCAAGTCAACACTATATGACTTGACAATGTCACTCTATCACCCACCAATTGAAACTTGCTAATTAGGTACTCCATAATCGTCTAGAGTTTAGTCATTTTTGGATTATCTGTACTCTGTAGATTGTTTCTTCAAGAATTAAGGAAACTACTATGAAGAAATCTGTCTTATCCTTGAGAGGGAGAAGGTAGCTTAGCTTGCTACAATTGTATGATTGGCTAGAGTTTGCTGCCAATATTCTTATATTAGCTAGACAATGTGAAAACTGCTAAACTAGACGTTAGTGTTTGATTTGAAGATTGATCCTTATTTACCATGTCACTTTTATTGAACAAATGGAAATCCAAAGGATCATGTCATGAGAAAGGAAAAAAATGAAGATAATTTTGCACCATAAGTGAAGATAATTTTAAAAATCTTGGACTTGTATCTATGAATGCGTTGACGCGGCACTAAATGGAAAAATAAATTGGATAACTTCTCCTATTGTACATGATCTAAATTTTTTGACGTTAGCATATATGATTGCATAGATTGTAGGAGAAAATTTCTTCACTGAATTTGGCAGCATACTTTTGTCACTTGCTCATTTCAGTTTGTAGAAAAAGAGAATGATGAGTTTCCTCAAGCAAAAAGATAGCCAAATTGATGTCTTCTAATTGGATTCTGTTCTTTGTCACCTGGTCATTTCAGTATTTTGAAGAGTAGCATGTTTCTTATTAAGCTGAACTTTTTCATATATTACTGTTGTAACCTAATACCAATTATTCTTCGATCCATATGACTTGTGAGCAAAACTCTTAAGCTGACCCAAAAGGGAGCCTCTTGGAAGACCCAAATAGGCTTAGTTGTTTGTTTTTGCAGTAGCGTGAAATATGCTTATTATGTGTAGGTTGGCCATATTATTTGGCCTTTTTTTCAACTTTTGTTGCTTCCTTTTGGTGCATTTGTTTGCTTTTTCAAAAATTGTTGGAGATTGTATTAGTTCTGAGAACAAAATAGGCATTAGCAAACATGAAGTTCATGAACATAATCAACTTGAACTGTAGTTAATAGAATTGGATTAAACACCACACCAACATGTGCTTTAATTGGCGTATGCAACAATAGATGCAAAACTACAAGGACATTAAGTTAATGTGCAAAAAAAAACCAAATTTAGTAATGTCCACAGCTAAGGATGAGAATTTGCAAAATGTTGTCCCAAGGAATGAGGAACAAATCCCATTTCACGTTGGAATCAAGAACAATAACACCTCCCTATCACAAAAAGTTAAGCAACCCCACCATTTTTCGCAACTTGTGATGATTTTGGTTGAAGTAAGTTCCTCGTAAAAAGCTCATGGTTCTGTAACTCCAACTAATGGAGGGAGTGCTGATTTTGGCTGAATTTTGCTTCCTGGGAGACCCAACTTTTCTAAATTTGAAGAGACGACATGAATAGAAGTTTTGCCCATGACAACATAAGTCAATTGTGCATGTTACTGCTTGTGAGCCATGTGTGTGTGAGTCATAAAAGGGGAAGGAAAAAAAAAAAGAAACCTAGTAGGTGTTTTGTATTCTACGTTAGAAGAGAGAGAGAGAGAGAGAGAGAGAGAGAGAGAGAGTGGAAAAAAGAAGAAGAAGAACAACAGGGAGGATTGAAACATCCAATTCAGTAGGTAATTTTTAGTTTCTTTTGCTTATTTCTGTGTATACAGCAGATTTTGGGACAGGTTACTAGGGTTCCATTTTTTGCTGATTTTTCGTTCTTAGATTGTGAATTGGATTTTGTTTCCTTCTTGATATTTAAAGAACACTCTCATCTCGTTCTGTAGCCGCTGGAATCGTTGAAAACCGTCAAGAACTCGACTTGCTATGGAATTTTGAAATCTGCTATGCATAATGATAACCTGTCCTGTTTTGACGAATTTTTCTCATCGACTTGCCGATCATGTTAGTTTTTTTAATAATTTTACTGTAGATGCCTCTGTGAATGTAGTTTATGCCGTAAAAATTTCAGAATTTTCTGAGACGTGTGGAAAAAGATAAAAATCATGAACTGAACTGGTGTCTGGTTCGCGTCTGTGCTGGCAGCACAGACACATGTTGGAAAAACGGACATATCTCCTAGCTCGGGTATCGGTTTTACGCACCGTTTCTTGATTATGAAACTAGACTCGTATATATTTCTGAATATGTATGGGTTGTGCCGTGACTCTTTCTAGATTATAGCAGTTTTTTAATTAAAGTTCAGGTTTTGGGAAATTCTGGGATTCTGGACAGCTTTTGGCTTGTGTTCCTCATGAAATTCATCAAGTTTAAGCATGTTGCGTGGACATGAGTTCTTATGAGTCTTAAACATTGATTAATCGGTGATGTTTTGGTGTTGGAATCAATGGAAAATATTGAGTGGGTGATTTTTAATGAGCTTTCAAATGCAGACTGTTCTGCTAGAACAGTGATTTCTGTTTTGAATGTGAAACTTCATTTGAGCGTATCTTGGTCATTCGGACTCCGTTTAGGGCAAATTTTATATTGAGATTGATGTTCGAGAGTGTACTTTCTAATGCATGTAGTCTCGAAGTCTAACTATGGACCTATAGAATACTATAGTCAGAATTCATTTGGTGGTTCTGCTATATAGTGTGTTTGAGAGATTCTTGGTTTGTGGCTGGTTTGTATAGTCTACTTTCGAATTTATTGCCACTATTGGTTATGAATTCCTTACACTTGCTGTTACTTTTTGAAATTGAAGGATGAAAACAGGACAGAAGCGACGGCGAACTGAAATAGGGAGTACTAGTGATACGAACGCACCTATGGAAAGTACCACTAGCAATCCTTATTTAATATTCCTGTACGTATGTTTACCTCCGATGTAGTTAACTGGAGAATGTGTTCAATTACAACTTGTATTTAGCTTAACAAAATATTGTATGCTTTTAAATGCAGTGACGACTATTTAAAAAAAGCAAGAACGGCAGAGACCGGTCAGAGGTTTTTTGTAACAAAGGTTAGAATTATTGCAATTGTAACTCTAACTCGTAAACTTTATCATTTTTAATGTTCTTCTTGAAGGTATTATTTAATTTTGACTACGTGTCCCATGTTTTGGCTGTCAATCATCTTGTCAACTATGCAGCATAGCAGCGTAGCTGCCGTACTATGGAACAATATGTCTGCAGTTGAGAGAAAACCATTCTTGAACCTAGCCAACCAAAGAAAGGCCCACACAAAGGATAATGGCCCCGTAAAGAACAAGACGCATGCGTTGGTATGGCTTTGCACTTATGGTTTTTTATATAGTTAATTATAATGTTGAAAATATTATTGCTGTCAGAATCATGGTCGTATGAAATATCCAACCATTTATGTATGGTTTTATTATTTGCATGTGCAGCCTGTATTTCGGAGTAGGTGTTCACCAAAGGCTTTGGTTAAACTAAATGCATCATTAAACAACGATCAAAGAACTGCTGTTGAAAATGTTGGTTTCGGTTCGATGCTGACTCTACAATGTGAAATTCTTAAACGGGAGTTCATTTCAAAATTGGTTCACAACTTCAACCCTATGAACTCCACCATAGAATTTGGGAGGATGAAAGTCTATTCAATCACACCTGCTGATGTTGCAAAGGCATTAGGGCTACCCCTAGGAACCGTACCTGTTCCGACTAATTGTGAAAATTACCACTTTGAACACATTCGGTCCATGTTCGCTGTAGGGGACAATGAATTGAAGAGAGGGGTAACCTTTGGAATGATGAAGGAAGTATTTAAGTCCGGGGTAGCAAATGCAAAGTTCCAGACTTCGTATGTCTTGTTTGTCTTGTCTTCTTTGTTGTGTCCAACAACAAAGGACGTGGCCTCCACAAAGTTTTATCCGGCGGTGTATGATTTAACGAACATTTCGTCATATGCATGGCCACAGTTTGTGTTGGATTGGTTGGTCAAGGAAATAACGAAGTTCAAGAAGAGAGATGTGAAGGACGTTGATAATAGAAAGGATGCCCCTGGAGTTTCTGGTTGTGTGTTGCTATTGATGGTAATGTACTTGCCATTTTCTTCTTGAACATTAATTTTTTCCAACTTTGTAAAATCAGTTATGATAGAAATGTAATTTTTCCTTTGCAGCTTATATACTTTGACAAAGAGGAGATGGGAATGAATGTTGGTATTGATGGTGTTCCGCTAATTCAGTCTTGGACGACAAATCTTATAATGGAACGAATCTCCAAGGAGGAGAATTTAGAGTTGGTAGATCCGCTTTTCACCCAATTTCCTCAGCCTCGTTTACTGCATCCGGTGAGAAAAAATTTAGTTGTTATGTCCAATGCACCATTTTTTGACAAACCATTTATGTCATGTCCATTTGTAACATTTACTTGACCTTATGTTTATAGGAGGCGCAAAAGGCTCATCATACTTTGCAGAAATCATATCTTGAACAATTGCAACATATCATCATCATGGATGCTGCCTTAATGGCTCATGATTCTGCCACAACTGAAAAAATACCCTCAAAAGGGAAGGATGTCAGTGGGATGGACAGTCCTTTGGATGATGATGCTTGTCAAGAAATTCCATCAAGTTCCACCGCTACTCCGAACAAGGCAGGGAAAAGGGTTGCCGAGGATGAAATGGATGAGGATATGATATCCGATAGTGGCAATTTTCAGAATGCCCGTGACATGCCATTCTACACCCCTGAGCACACAATGGATGATGTTGTACACAGCTCCATGATTGTGGCTTGTGTAAGTCAGACGGTGGTGGGAATTGACCAACACACACTCAACATGGTCGAACAAGTACAAGTGCAACAAGAAGTTGTGGAAAACCAAGGGAAAGTTGCCATAGAAGGTGCACAAGTTGAGGTTGACGTACATGTGGATGAAGGAGTTGTACAAGACCGCGCTTTGACGCGCCCATCAAAAAAACGGGGTAATAGGACGGTCAAACCAAGCAAAGCTACAAGGACGCCATATGTGGCTAAACCCGAGGTCAAAGATTCTAAGTTCACCAAAGAAGAAAATGAAGTAATTGAATATGTTATGAAACCAGCTCAGAAAAAGGAAGATATGTATGACTACTAACTTGTACATTGTATTAAAAGCTATCTCCCGTGTTTATGTATTCGGTCATCAAGGTATAAGTAACTAATGAGATGTATTTTTGTACTTGCAGGACGGGTCTTGTTTGTATGGATGGCATGACCTTTAACCCAGCGCGGATTGATTTACGGAATGTGTTCAAAGAATGGGGTGCCATGTCGAATTTGGTAATTAATATAGTACTTGTAAAATTTTGTACTTCAAATGGAAAGGTGTCTTTAACTTTTCCACCATGACCTACCCCCCACTTGATAGTAGGTAGATGCGGAAGTAAAATTATCCATTCTACATACGTAGGCTTCTTCGGTAAAAGAAGAGCCACTTCAAATAGGTCCATCGCTCAAGCCCATAATACAATTAATCTACCATGGGATACATGACCCCCTACCAGTGTACCGGATATATTCCATACCCCATGCCATGTCCTGCCCACCAAGTGAAACTTGTTGTTTTGTTACACATTTATTCATATTACATGTCGTCATGTCCAATTTTTAATTTCCTCCAATTGTTTATCAGGTAATGGATAGCATGATTGTGTGGTTGATGAAAGAGGAACAAGATAAGTATCCAAAAAAATACGGAGTCCCCATTCCCACACGGCACATGTTCTCAAGCACATTTGTGGTATTTTAAAATGGATACCTTAGGTCAAAGTTTTGAACTTCTTCATTTACTTACTTTTGTGGAATTTTATACAATGTTTCCATCCTTTGTAGGGAAATTTGCGAAGTATTAAAAAGTTAAAGAACCATAATGTGTTGAACGAAAGAGTTGATCCCTTGTGAACGCTGTTTTCCTCGAAACTTCCAGTAAGTCAACCCCATTCCAAGTCATCACCGGTCCCAGGGTTAAACCTCTCACAGTTGACAGTGAACCGGTAATCACCCATCGACAAGTTTTGCTTGGATACAGCACTCACCAGCGATTGTCCAACAGGTAACCTGTTTTGCATTAATCGAACAATAATCATAAAAACCTCAAACTATTAAATTGGCATGAATAAAGTAACATCATGAACACAAGTAATACAAGATATGGTGAACTGAAGTTAGGAAAGTTAGGTATGAGACACAAGTAACATCATCATCAAGTTCGTTGTTCTAAGGTTATGTTGAATGTGTCAACGGCCAAGTACAGGTACAACACCAAGTTATATTCACTTTGCACAATCGATGGGACACAAGGGTGTCAAATCTGCGTTGGATGATCCAAAGAAATCATGTGGAGAGAAGATCATACTCAAATGTTTTGCAGTAGTCGGATTAGAGCTGTTAAATGAAACAAACTACTCGAGTTGGACTTGTGTGCAGCTCATTGAAAGCTCGGTCAAGATCAATTTGGGTCCGTCGAATCACCAAACCAACTCAAAAACAGGTTCAATTAGTCACTTGGGCACGGTTTGTGTTAGGCTCATTGAAAGCTGATTCGAAGTCGGTTCCACTAATAAACAAACTTGTTAAAGTTTTTAAATTGAACTTGAACTATTGACCACTCGACTCATTTATCAACACTAAGTCCAATTCAAGATAATTCGAACTAAACAACCTTTCAAATATTAAAATATTTTGAACACAAATATATATCCAAACACAGATACATCAAAAGAGTCAGAAGAGTGTCCGTAGCATTGTTGGATTAATTAAAAATTACATAAATATAAGCAATTCTTTTATGCACAACTCACATTGTGCCCCTATGATACACGGAAACAGGAAAAAAAAAACATCAATATGATTTTTTTTACCGTGTATCGAGTGAGCACAATGCCAATCAATAGAAAAGATAATTTAAGAAAAAACAACGATATTGGTACTTAAAAACCAAAAATAAGTAAAAGTTAGACTAGAAAATTGTTGGGTCACGACCGGACCCCAATCAACACCTCAAGCAGAAGCACGAAAAAAACAAGCACAAACAAGAAAAGAGCAACACCAAATATACGTGGTTCGGCCAAACAACCGGCCTACATCCACGGGGGGTTTCACTATATTGAGAAATTACACCGGTGAGATTCGCTTCACAATCACTCACACTCTCCTCTCAATACAATGGAACACAACTCTCACTCTCTCTCCCTCGGTTCTCTTGCTCTCTATCTTTTCCAGCCACCACACACAACAAAACACTACCATAGTGTTTTACAAAAGAGAACAAAGCGGGGCCTAACCAGCCAATTACCAAAAATAGGCCCACCGGGGTGGACCCAACAATCACCTCCTCCACCCAAGTGGGTAAAAACCTACCGAGCATGAGAAAAAACCGCACCCCCTTGCGTAGGATGCACCCCCTCCCAAAGAATCTGCGCTCACCAACCGGAACGCCTCCATCTCAACCGAGATGTCCCCAAACTGCAATGGAGTCCATTTTTATCCGCGCTCCTCCATTGCTTGAGCGCCCACACCCCCTCACCGGGGTGCTCCGCAAGACTCACCGCCTCGCCATCCGCGGTGGGTCTTTCCCTCCTCCCGTGTTGACAACCCCGGAGAGATCACCACCACTAACCAAATCAAGAGCGAAAGAGGCTCTTTTCTTCGAATTTGATGCTCCAATCCTCAAAATTCCTGTCCCTTTCCTCTGAGAGTCTCGGTGAACATCCTACATTAATTGCTCTCTCACTTTCAAGCCTGAATCCCGCACACCCTCCGTAGAACCTTGACAGCATCTCTTCCTGTCACACCAGATCCCACAAGTCTATATAGCCCACCAATCATCTTCCCCTACAGCATCTCTCTGTCTCCTTTGCAAACCCGAAGGACTCCGCTACCTGCTAAAAACTAAAACCTCTTTCATTAAGCAGCCCGAGAGATATCAAGTTCTTCTTCACCCCTAGCACGTGTCGCACCCCCTCAAGTCTCACAGTTTTTCCGCTCAGACAACTGAAATTTTGCTATCCCCTTGCCAACAACTCGACATCCGGACAAACCCTCCATCAAATGCCTCATAACTCCAAAACTGTCCCTTATTCCCGCAAACATGAAATGAGCACCTAGAATCCAGTTCCTAATCCAATTTTCCTACGTCTGTAGTGTCTCACACGGCTACCATAAGCTCCTAATCGGACTCATGAACCACAACCGCTGCATCATGTGATTGGCCTTTTCCTTTACCTTTCTCCGCTTCATACCTTGAGCAATTCCACTTGATATGTCCCTCCTCGTGGCAGTAGAAACAAGTAAAAGACCTTTCAAGAATAGGCGTCCCTGCTCTCAGTCGAGAACGACTGCCACCACCTCTCCTGTTTCCATTTGGGTCCTACTTCTATTTCCGTCTGAAACTAACGCTTGCGACTCATCCTCATAGTCTGTTCCCATTCCTTTTGCCGAGCCTCCTCGTTAAACAGAGCATCTTTTACCATGCTCATGACCAACTTTCCATCCAGCACTGAGTTACTCTGAGAAACCACCAGTGTTTCTCAATTATCCGGCAGAAAACTAAGCAATAATAGAGCCTGCAATTCATCATTGAACTTCAAAGCAACAGAGTCTAACTGATTTACCAAATTCTGAAACTCATTTGAGTGTACGGCAACAGAATCACCACTCCGAAGTTTTAAATTCACAAGCTTCCTCATCAGTACTGATGAAGCGCTTTTCGGCATGCTTGACTGATGACCTGCAAAACAGACAAGGTAAACTATGGGCATCGGCATGACTGTCGCCAATGCCCCTCCAATGCCTGGCTCAGTCAAGATATGGAGAGAATGGAATTGATTGTGTAGAGACTCGCGAATTTATTATAAATTTTAAAATCGTTTAATGCGTGAAAGGATTGTATTATCAATAAGATCGTACATTTGATTGTGGGGGTGTACGGATATATGTTTACGGTTGTGTATCGGACACTCGGAGAGTGGTAAAATGTGAGTTTTGATGTTGTGATGTCGTTTGGAAATGTTGGTACCAAGTGGGGTTCGATTCGGTGTCCGTTCAAAAATTTCACCTTTCTGTCCAGCCAGTACCGGTACTGCATTTTCCCAGTACCGATACCCAGTGTCCAGAACTTAGCCATTTTGGGATTTTGAAGGCTCTAGTACCGGTACTGGGAGTCGCCCAGTATCGATACCCACTGTGTTTTTCTGCAATTTTCAGCACGCATTTCAACCCACTATAAATACACCCATTTACCATTTTTCACACCCAAACCCTCAAAACAACCCTAGAAATGCCCCCTCTCACCCACCCCTCCCCACTCCAATCTCACTCAAAACTCTTGATTTCAACTTCAAATCTTCAAGATCCAAGGGTTTCCAACCTCAAAATCACTCGAATCTTGCATTTGGAGAGCAAGGGGTAAGTTATGTGTTCTTGCTTTCATCTTTGGGCTCTCACCCACGTTTTTCTCTCTCCTCTCAATCACTTGTTGATCTTTGTTCATTTATCTTGTTTTTGGGTTGTATTCGCCCTAGATCTTGTATCTAAGCTTGAGTGGAGCTCATTTTTGACAGATTCAAGCATATATCTCTCGGTAGACTTAGGGTTTTGCTTAAAACCCGTTGTGGTAGGGATTTCTTACTCTTGTTATATGTTTATGTGATGTTTATGTATCTAGATCGTGCTTTGTTTCGTGGTTGAGATTGGGTTTTGTGTTTTGGTCAAATCCGGAAATTCTGCCCTTTGAGTTTTAGCCCAACTTCAAACGGCCATAACTTTTTCATCCGATGTCAGTTTCATATAAATTTTATATTGATTCGAAGATCTTGAAGTCAGCTTTCATTTGCCACTAGAATCACCTCAAATATCTTAGTACATGAAAAGTTATGACCATTTGAGTAGAGGTGTGTCGATTTGTCAATGTCTGTTGGCTATTCCTATGATTGTTTCATTCCGGGTTATGACTCCCTAAGTAATTAGAATGTATTTAAGTCACTCTCGAAAGTGATTACTTGTGTCCTAATGACTTGTTGTTCGATTTTACCTCTTGGCACTTGTAAGAGTATAACATTAGTGTTGTTGGTTAGGGAATGAACCACAAGGTTAATAGGAGTACCGTGGGCTATAAGGGGTTGAATGGTGAATTTTACGAGCAGACATGAGCTTGTCTAGTCTGATGGGTAGTATTGTGACTCGTATACTCGTGCCTCATTCTGTAGAGCTCTCTAGGTTCCTTGGCGCTCGTTTTATAAGATTCTCGTTTAGAACTTAGCGGGTGGTATGTCGATGAGTCATTGTGGGTTTGGTGCGTGACGAAAGACATCATGATAGATTTTCAGGAATAATGTGAACTTAAGGTATCTATCAATGTACGATGGGGTGTGTTTATGAAATTGTAATGCATTGCATGTTGATAAATGAAAGAAAGGTGAACTTGGAAAATGTTGTCTTATTGTATTTGGACTGATTATGCATGTGTGTATGTCTGAGTTAATAATTTTGAATTGAGGGTCCTGCATCGCAAGGTGTGGTAATGCAGAGACTCTAGAGGGCCCGCAACGCAAGGTGTGGTGATGCGGAAACCCAGGTGGAGAGAATTCAATGTGACGCAAGGGATGGTAGCACAGTTGAATGTCTCGATTGATGAAGAGAATTATGGTTGACGTATGGATTGTGGCTGTTGAAAAGGTTGATCCTATTAAGGTGTTGTTAAAGAAAGAAATTTTATTTTGAAAAGAGGATTTTATCAAAAATCCTCCGGTATTGAATCAATGGATCCGGTATTTGGGTACAAATCAATGGATTTCGGCATTCAAGCTCGAATCAACGGAGTTGACCCGAAGTGGTCTCAAGTTTTTCCTAAATTTTTTTTGGAAATTAAAAGGAAATTTTATGAAATGAGGCTCCTTGGTGAATGATATGAGTTAAGGAAGTTGATGTGGTGTTCGTTTGAAGAGTTATTGGGTGATTGAATCGTTGTTGTAGTTTGTTAGATCGGTATAAGTTTAAATGTTGTTTCTAGTTGACGTGTGAATGGTTAGGGACATCTGTAGGACATCCAGGATTCTCCTATCTTAGTCTGTTCGATCGTAGTTGTAGCTCTTGTATCTCTCGTTCGTTTGTTGAAATTCATTTACTCTAGTTGCATACTTCATCGTATTTTCATATAACTTGAGTAGAGAATTTCCTACTAGGCTAGTGTAGCTCAATAAAATCCTTCTTTTCAGGTCCTAGCACCGGGCAGTAGCTTGCATTGCATTCAATGCTCTGTGTAGAAGATAATTTTGGAAGCTAACGAAGTCTAGTTATTTAATCATCCTTGTATATTACCTACTTTTGTCAAAGATGGTTTTGTAACTAATCCGTCTTGATTTCTTTGACTAAGCCATTTGTAATTTAATGACTTGTTCGTACTTGTGCTTTAATTAATTTGGGCCGCGGTGCCAAGAATGTATTTCTCTAAACTTGGGGACTTGTTTGTAAATTAAATAGGTGGGAAATCATTTTGGGTATTGTTTATCTTATGCGAGGATCTTTTATTGAAATGGTATATTAAATTATGTTGAAAATTGAGGGTGTGACAGATTGTGTATGAGTTTCATCCCTTTCTTTTATGGAGGTGGTGTCTTTATATAGACATCTTGGGGGGAGTCCCATTGGGACTAAACCCTTGGGTCTCATCCGTTCATAACGGGAATGGATGGGTGTTGGAGTGTCCTCCTCACCCAGGACTCCTTTGTTCCTTATCAGGTTTAAGAGTCCTTTTGGTGGATGGGTCTTCTATAGCTATCCCCTAGTATTTGCAGTCTCATCCTTTGGGATGAGATAAGGCGTTGGTTGTTCTTGAAGTCTCCTAAACTATTTGGGTTTCACTCATAGTGTATCTTGTAATGTTGGTCTTTATCACTTCCTTAATTTGTACGTTTGATTTTGTTCACTGTGCGAGTGTCATGTCCGCCAAGCTCACCTCTTGAGCTGAGCCCGGTGCTCCTTTATGAGCTGAGGTCACCAGCACAGCTGATGAGTTGTCATTCCCTTTGGGCCGGTTGGTAGAGTCGATCCTTTGTGGGCTGAATGTAGCCCTTTGGGCTCGTCTTCTTATTCATTGGGCCTTTTAAGTTGGGCTAATTGTGCTAGTGGGGTTGTGACGGGCTCCTTGGTCTGGGCTTCCTCTGGGAGGTCTTCTTATCCTTATCGGTAACACTTTATTCCACAATATTTTTGAATAATACATCGACTCAAGTTTCATCCACAGAGCGTAAGCGTCTGTCTCTAGCGCTAGATGATGAAACACCTCCTGCCCATTACACTGGCGGATCAAACCTATAGCTTTTCTATTCAATTTTTTCCAATCCTCCATTTTCGTTTCTGTCGGTTTAACTCCCTTGTACTCCAAAGGGTCATACAAATCTTTCCATGAATGCATGTCCTCCATCTGCAACTTCCAAATCGCATAATTGGTTGCCGAAAAAAGAACCATGGTATTCATACTAAAATCCGACATCTTGTTTTACCAACCCAAAGCAAGATTATCACCTAAAACCGACCCTTGGTACTCACATTTAACTCAAACAATGCCAAAATCAGTGTTTCAAAGCTGTAAATTAACGTACTGGCAATTTCCAAGTCGAATCTTGGCAAACCGAGCCCGAGATTGGATCCGGATTGAAAAATTTTGTCAGGAACCGGTCTGAACTAGACCCATATCGCCAGAACTGGCTCCAAACCGGTCAATATCAGCCTAAACCGGCCGAAACACCCCACCTGAACTGGTTCTAACTGCCCCTAACCCCTCTGATTGCCACTGACCCCTCTCTGACCTAGCGCTTGACCCCTTTGAACCGCACACATGACCTTTCTGAACCTCAAATTGGTTCATATCTCCGTGCGACTTCCTCTAGTGAAGAAACTCAACCATGTCAACGCCAATGTGATCTTCTCAGTGAGGCGCACCTAACCCGCTAATCAAAATCAATTTTCAAGAACCTTCAATTCTGACCAAACCTTGAACCGAGCATTAATGGCTTCTCTGTGCTCCAATGCGGCTCAAACCCAGTGCTCTAATACCACTGTCGGGCCAAGGCCGGACCCCAATCAACACCTCAAGCATGCATAAGCACGAAATTAAACAAGCACAAACAAGAAAAGAGCAACACCAAATATACGTGGTTCGGCCAAGAAATTGGCCTACATCCACGAGGAGGGGGGTTTCACTATATTGATAAATTACACCGGTGAGATTCGCTTCACAATCACTCAAACTCTCCTTTCAATACGATGGAACACAACTCTCACTCTCACTCTCGGTCTCTCCTGCTCTCTATCTTTTCCAGCCACCACACACAACAAAACACTACCCTAGTGTTTTACAAAAGAGAACAAATCTAGGCCTAACCAGTCCATTACCAAAAACAGGCCCACCGGGGTGGCCCAATAATTACCACTGTTGGGTCGTGACCCCGATCTCAATCCATACCTCTAAGTACAAGCACGAAATAACAAACCAAGCACAAACGAGAGATCCAAGGAAAAAACTCCTTGTATATATTTACACATATACAATTGAAAAAACCTCACCGGGATAGCCACAAACCGACTTTCCCACTCCTCTTTCTCTCTCTTCCTCACTCTGGTGGCTCTCCGACAGTCTCTCCGGACATCTCCGAGGAGCCCCGCTCTCCCCGTTGGGGGAGCTCTTTCGTACGCTCACACTCTCTCTGTCTCGGCGCACACACACGCACTGCCTTTCGGCAGTCAACAATATAAGAGGAGAAGACCAAGGGGAGTAATCCCCTACACACATACACCACACTAGGGTGTACCCCAACAAAAATAAGGAATTTTGCAAATAAAAGTAAGCACGACTAATTTGCAAAAAAAAAAAGAAAAATTACTGCAAATGACGAATATGATCTAAATGTTAAAACAGCAATAAAATGCATATAATTACATCATAAACTATGCCATCTTCATGCCCATGCTGTAAAAAAATCATAACAACAAACTTATTTTGAATACAGATAGGATGAAATAAAGCTTCATATTAGGAGACTTGTGGGTGTTCAAATTAATTTGGGATTATAAAAAATATAAGATAAACAAAGCAAATAAACAAAAAGCAAAGATTTTTATTTATCTTTGTTTATCTAATAAAACTCAACTCCCAATTCCCGTAAACTTTCTCTTTCCCACTATTCACACATAGACACACCCCTCCTCTCGCTCTTCCGACCTCCTCCTCACATTTTTTTCTAACCCTCTATCCCTCTCAATATTTTTAAAATGTAAATTTCAAAAAAAAAAAAAATTTAGATGTGCATACCGATGCTCTGGACTATCATTGAAGGAAGCATGGTAATGTGCACATAAATTGATTTGGATCTCTAGGCCTGCCCTCTCTGATGCCATTTGGCTTTGATTTGTGGGCATGGTTCCACAACAAAACGTCCCTATAGCTCCTCAGTTCTTGGAGGTTTAGGGGGGCCACTGTTTCAGTGGTATTCTGAGAGCTGCCACTTTGTGCATATATTGCCAAAGGTTAGGTCTGTCTCCAATCATCCCCGCCCATACCCCCAATGATTGGGGATTAGATGGGTTATGTTATGTTGTTGTTGTTGTTGTAAATTTCAAAAATTTAGGATTGAGATTTTGGAGGCTTGCATGGGAGGCACAAACATATTTGAGTGTAATGATTGATATGCCCAACTTTCCACTCCCCACAAAACTCTCTCAAAATCCCCTACTCCCTCCCCTTTTCTCTGTCCATCCCCTCCCCATGTTCTCCCTCTCTTAGTTTTAAGAACTACTCCAACGTTCCAAAATAATAGTCCCTTATGAAAAGATGTGTAATTTTCATACACAAAATAAAGTGCTTCTGTAAATGATTTTTTTGAGTTTCTCTGCACCAAATTAAAGATCTTGATTAGCTCTTTAATATGGTGGGGAAAATTTTTAAAAATTATGAAGGGAAGTACTTTATTTTTATCTGAAAAATTACACGTCCATACGTGATTTCGTATGAGACTATCAAAATGGGACTGTGGCCGAGATTACTAACATTCTAGAAAATTAAAATTGGGGGACATGAGGCTTGTGAAGCTATACATATTCGAATATGGAATTGATAGATAGTTAAAAATGGGTGAATATTTTGGATAAAAAGAAATTCGTGATCATGGAAAATTTAAAACTTAAAGTACTTATCCATGCAAGTGGGGTGGTAGTCAAGTTAGAATGCACCATATGCCCCCCAATAATTCTATGTACTTCGAAAGAGTACCTCAAAAATACTCTGAAAAGAGAAATCAGTTGTTTAGATTTACTTGAATGTTTTTATCACATACATTAAAAATGAATCTCAACCACTAATTTATACCCGTTTTGAGGTATGTAGCATGAGTGTATGCCAGACTTGCCAGTGCACAAAGATCAAGACTCAAATCCCGCTATCAACACTAAGAACAGAAGCTTCTTGCCTGTCCTGAAAAAAGAAAGAAAGAACCAACAATACCTTTGTCCGCTAAGAATAGTGTCAGTGGGGTAATCAAAACTTTCCCATAACGACCGATTAAACCGGTCGAGCAGGACCAGATTTCCAGACTCCTGCAGCTGAAGCAGCGAAACCGGAGAGCTAAATGGCGGCGTAGACCACACAAACTCTCCGCCGTGGTCTTCGATGTGGAGACCAGTGGCGGTGAAGCGGATGGTGGTGTCGATGGAGGGGACGAGGGAACTGCGGCTGGCGGACCAGAGGACTACGCCGCAGGCGGAATGGATTACCGCCAGGTAGGAGGTGTGGGTCATGGCGGCGGAGAAAGGTCCAGTGGCCAGGAAGGCGCCGTAATTGCTGTTATTGTCGAGTAGCAAGTAGGAGGCGGTGAAGTTTGGGGAGAGGGAGTGGGGGAGTGGGGATGAGGCGGTGGTGAGATGGAGGAGGAGGAGGGGGATGAGGAGGGGAGAGAAGGAGAAGGCCATGCAAGATGAGGGGAGAGAGAGAGAGAGGGAGGGAGAGAGAGAGACAGAGAGAGGGGATGTACTCTGTATCTATGTTGTCAATGATTGGCATTTGGCACCGATGAGAACTATGCCAATTCCACACATGCAGAAGAGTAATGCGACAAACACAATTTTGGACAAGACTATGTTTATAGTCGTAGAATATAGTTGTCGGATGCATATCGACCAACGTACGGATCTAGATACAGTTGAGTCCGGAATTATATACCAAATATTGTGTTATTAGACTTTTTGCGCGCACACATATACTTTGATAAACACTCAAATCGTGTATGATATGGACTCCAAATAACGCGTGCGTTTTGTAGTTTCAGAGTTCTTGCACTAATTGTAGAAGAACTATGGAGTGCCTCGTATATAATGGTATTTCTGAGTCAATTTAAAATAGTACTAAAACACCTCATTTCGGCTATTCTTTATATGTCATAATAATGCTTAGACGCACATTCAAATGCATGTCGAACACATATGCAGATCGACATGCGTTTGGATTTGTTTGTGTGATGTATGTGTGTCCATTATGTATTTATGGGACTCCCAATTTATCGGACGATTGTTCATATCTTGGTAAGAACCTAATGTAAGTAATGGTTGAGAGTATCACATGAAAGTAATGGTGGTGATGGACAAACACTATTATTTTTTTTTTTTTGATTGACCAGAAAAAATAAAATAAAAATTAAACCCAAAACAGGAGTACACCAAAATTTGAGAGGCAGACAGGTTGAATCCTATAGTTGCCGTGGTCCTTGGGGTTGATTGGAAATTTATTAAAGACTAGCAATTTCAGCCCAATTGTGCATGGAGGTCTCATTTGGTGGGCGCACTTTTTTTGTTCATTTTGAAGATGGCGACTTGTGCATGGAGGTTCTTCTCTAACTCTTTAATCTTGACCGAGAGAGAGAGAGAGAGAGGAATATCACACACAGAGAGTGAGACGGAGCCATTTGTGGGCTTATGGGAGCCACTGCCTCCGTTTCGTGTTGATGTTTTTTTCTAAAATTTTAATATTATTTTTAGTTGTGTTTTTTATGTTAAGAATTATTTGTATTTGATGTTATTTAAACATGGAAAAATTTCAAAATAGCACTTGACTTTTCATACAAATCACGCATAGACATCTGATCTTTTAATATTATCAAAAAAATACCTGACCTTTTTAAAAATCCATCAATTTTCCACCCGCCATTAACTTTTCATCCAAAAACAGATGAAAATGCTGAAATGGCATACACCTGGTCATTTAGAGGGAAACCATTTTGGAGAAAAAACACATTACTCTACTGATTTCTCCCGCCAAAACCCACCTGTGGCGCCATGGAGTTCCAATAACAAATATTTTTACTTTTTCTATAACTTTAGCTTAGTTTTTCTTTTCTTTTTTTTGCATTTGTTAGTTTTGCGTCAATTTTTTGTGACTTATTGATTCTCTCGACAAAGCGAATTGGAAAAGTACTCTTTTTTTTGTACTTTTACCCAAATATTTTAGGAAATAACCACTTTTAAGTCAAAAAAATTGACTATTTTCCAAAATATTTGGGTAAATATATAATATTTTTAAAACTTTTCTGATTTGTCTTGACGAGATAAATCAGAAAACAAAAAAATTGAGGCACAAAATTGAGAAACACAATAAAAATTCAAATGAGAACAAAACTAAAAATTATAGAAAAAGTTAATTGGAATGGGGATGTCCCAAAATACCCAAACATCTCCTTGTTTTCCTTCATTTGCCTCACACCATCTCAAACTCTACCGAATAAAATGGCACACAAGTTTGATCCCTTAAATGTGTAATAACCAATTCAACAAAAACAAACAGTTTCAATAATCAAGATGAAGTCTTATAAGTATTACTCCCATATACAAACTATTAGAACTCCATGGCCCCACAGATGGGTTTTGACGAGAGAAATTAAAAGAATAATGTGTTTTTCCCAAAAATGTATATTGGTTTCCCTCCAAATGGCCAGATGTAGGCCATTTCAGCATTTCCATATATCTTTTGGATGGAAAGTTAATGACAGGTGGAAAATTGATGGATTTTTAAATATGTCAGGTGTTTTCTTTGATAATATTAAAAGGTCAGGTGCCTATACGTGATTTGTACGAAAGGGTAGGTGCTATTTTGAAAATTTTCTTTTAAACATTTAAATGATATTTGTTTGGAGTCCCAAAACTCAATTCCTCTCTCTGCTCATAGTGTCCCTTAAGTTTTTTTTTTTTAAATTTATTAATCTCATTTCTCTTTCTATGTGACTATGTCTCTCCTATCCAAAAAATCCTTCCTCAAAATATAAACCAAACAAATCTTAAAATTTCAAAATTTTGTTGTTATAGTCTAGCCTCCGAGTACTTACAAAATTATGGTTCCGTCCACTTGTGTACACTCTTAACTGAGAGATCTTTCCCGAAAAACTTGGGAAGGGATAGGGGGGAGAGAGAGAATGTACGTGAGAGCTAGAAATTTTTTGATTGGTCCTTTGGAGAATTCGAGCAGAATCACCTGTCGAAGGATTTCTTCAGAAATCCTGAGAAATTCGCTGAAAAGGGCAGGCTGACTAACAGAATCCGAATCTGCTCGAGCAAAAGTGAGATCGATCGAGTTATTTCTGCTGGCTTGAACTTTCGATTGAGATGAATCGAAAGTTAATTCAGCTGAAATACTTAACAACACTGTGAACGTACCTTTAAACTTTCCGAAACCCAACAACCAAGATCCATGAGTGATCAGAAACTCTCAATCTCGTAGTATCATATTACAACTAGATCAGGACAACGAATCACCACACACTAACAAGCATTCGTCGACGGAATATCCAACAAATAAAGTAACAATAGGACCAAACACACGCGCACAGAAAGAGAGTGAATTGTGCAATGTTTCTAACAAGTCTCATGTCACGCGTTCACACTTCACAGCACAAAAACATATCACCTTGCCCGGTCTTAAATTTGAAGCTTCATAATTTCCAATTAGAGGTCACCTTCTATAAACATTGAAAGGCCTACGTTTCGTGTATTTTGGCGAGGGTCACAAGGGCATTAGTGATGATGCTTAAAATGACAGTACATTTCGCATAAAAAGTGCATGCAAGGATTGACTGTAGAAGCATTTTAAACTTTGTTGGGAAAAACTTTTAAGATGCCTGTTAAGTGCACCCATGTTCCATTACAAGCTCTACTACTCCACATATCAAGGCACACAAAGCAGTACTCAGAAAACAACCGTGATTCTATGCCAAAGACTTACACATCTCATCCGGCAGCTTTAATGTTTTAATTTCCTGCTCAAAAACATCTGGAGAAGAGTCGAGCTCTACCGCTTGCAGTGTTCATAGAGCTCCAGGAAACCGTCTAGAGAAATTTCTTATACTTCTCATATGCACATGGAAAAACCAGTAAGAAGGGGCATTGTGCTTGGTTTCATGTGAACTAATAAGTTACGCACTAAATACAAATTGAAATACTGACTAACAAGCGAACTGAAAGTTTCATATATTTGGTGGGGGGGGGTGGGGGGGGTGTTGAATGATACCCGTCAAACCAAAGGCTTCCATCTTATGACTTCTGGATATCTGTTTGATTGATGCTCCATCCACATACCCCTTTCTGAATTGCAAGAAGATTGATCTCCCACTTCACAATAACTGTAGATTCTCATTTCACAAATGGTACCCCAGAAGGAAGCCAACGGGCATATTCATCATACTCGGACCCAAAAAACTGCCTCAAGAAATACTCCTCATACGGTATCTGTCTTGCAAACAAGTTCCAAACAAAAACGGCAAATGCAACTGTTGATATTGGATCTATGAAGCACCGACACTCCAAAAGGGCACCGTACCCATGTATTGGACACGGGGACACGGCGGGGACACGCCTAAATACGTATTGGACACGCCACGTGGCGTGTCCAATAATTTATATTATTTTTTGATAGGGGACACGGCGGGGACACGGCTGGGGGTTAAAATGTAATTTTTTTAAAAATTTTAGGGGTTAATATGAAATTATTGAAAACTTTTGGACTAAACTGTAATTATTCCTTTAAAACCTATATTATGTTCTGACTGGTTCATTTTCTCATTCCCTTTCAAATTCCAAGCCCAAGGAGACGACAAGCACAGACTCGGATGTCTATCTCTCGTTCCTCTCTGTCTTTGTCTCCTCTCTGTCTCTATATGTCTCTGTATATGTGTGTATATTTAGGTGTGTGTATATATATGTATTTTTATTTGAACCATGTTAATCTCATACATTAATCATTATTAATAGGACATGTCTACCTCAACGGGTGCAGTGTAATGGTTAGTACTTATGATGAAATATGAATGTTAACTGTTAGTATTTATAATCTATTATGTTAAAACTATTAATGGTTAGTATGTATGACGAAATATGAATGTTAACTAATAAGTTGTTCATAATTTACGTTTTGCAATGTAAGCATGGAGAAAAGGAAAAAATATAAATAAATATATATATATATACACACACGTGGCGTGTCCCCCGCCGTGTCCGTATTTCCATTTTTTTAGAAATGCCGTGTCCCGTATCCGTGTCCGTGTCCGTGTCCCGTATCCGTGTTCGTATCCGTGCTACTTAGTATTGGATTGCCCAGCATTATCTGAGTGCCAATCGACCAAATGAAAAATCCACAATATCCTGTATGACGAACAAAGCTATAGACTCCACTAGTGACTAATTTGTGATGGTCCTCCTGATAAATCTTAATAAGATGTGTGAACGCCTGAGCGAGCAGCTATTATAATTGCCATCTTCCGAATGACTTCCCCATTACAAGCATTGCAAGTCCAATGCTGCTGATCCACCCGTGTTCCTTTGACCCAGGGAAGAAGTAAACTTTCAAACTACTCTTGGAGTGCAAAAGTCATAGCCAGAATATAACTTTTGGAAAGCAAAAGAGACCTCAGCGTCACATTTGATCTCCGGTGCAAGGATATTGCCAGTAAGTATTCAGATACAATGAAGAAAATTATTGCCAAGAACAGTTGCAACACCTGTCGGCAAGTTGTGTAGCTGAAGATTTCTGCCATTGTTTCCAAATGAAGCAAATCAATCTTTCTTCACAATTGATGTTAGCGAGATCCTTAAATTACTTCAAACCTGTAAAGGTAGCAGATCTGGACAACTGTACTAGGAAAAAGTAGGATTCCACAGCATAGATGCTTCAAGAAAGACATTTCCTGCAAAGTTGTGTCGTTCATGAATCAATTAATTTTGCTAAAGCCTTTGAACCATTGTAGAAACTTATCAACAGGATTGTGCGTGGAATACTCGAAAGCATGTAATGTTGCATTCATTTTTACAGCTTGCACAAAAAACCAGACTATAATCTTCCTCTAACCTACACCATATGAACACCGGACATAAATAAAATACTACACAAAAAATGCCCACGTCTGGACAAGTGAACGACATGATGGAACATGTCGAATGAATGCCAGATACGGACTTCTTTCTTTTTTATAGTAAATTTCATTAGAAAGGCTCAGAACTCAGACATCCTCGAAGGGGCATACCCCAGTAAACAGGAGAAAAACACCTCCCAATTTGCAACACAGCACAACGCCTAGGCAAAAACTTGAAAACCGAAAGAAAACGTCAACCCCAGAACATGGCAGCAGATCAAACAAGTAAAAAAACTAAGAGAAAATATAGGTAGGCAATCTCCAACCAACTCCTAATGACTTATCAAGAGTCATGGGCTTAACCCCTCTTCTGGAATAAGATACAGACTTACGGACACCTTCTCTAATCACATTGGAATATGTCCAACGATATTGGGTATCAGACTCAATTTTCTGTCTTGTTTACTAGATAATTCACCTATTCATGTGAACAACATAATGGTCTTTGTGCCATCTTTACGATACCTATCTTTGTGCCCTTGCATTTTGCCTCAAACCCCACTTCCAGAGCTTCAATTGCATGGTTTAAACCTAAAATCAGTTGTTACGTTGCAATGTCAACCTTCCATGAGTTGCCATTACATATGGACATGGGGTGAGGGAAAACCCAGAAGACACATCAATTTTTTTCAATAGCAGTACATAAATAAAAGTATGCCAACTGCATTTTAACTGTGACAAGAATTCCATCGCAATCTGATGTGGGAATGTTGGTTATAGGAATAGAAAACCCTCAAATTACATGCGAATTCAAAATTTTATGCGAATCAAACACCAGGAAATTTTGGTAATTAGAAAAGTACACATTATTCTGGGTCACATAGATTAGTTTTCAATTTCTTCGGCAAATAAATCTTTAAGGGCCCATTTGCTGCCAGATTAAATCTCCATCAGATAAGAAACTTAGGAGATAGAACACCCTTCACTATTTAATCCATACAGAGCAAAGAGACCCCAAGCTGCATTGTTGCTTTCTGTCGATAAGAGCCAGAGTTGCGAAGAAGAGCTACATTTGGTTATGTTTGGCTCGCGAGTATGAAATTGGTAAGCTGAGAATAAGCGAAATCCCCATGGATATCATTATTTCTTGGTTGGTTACAATGAAAACAAGAAGGGAAAAATATATATTGGAAGCATGTGGGAAATTTTCAGCTCTAAATACCACTGCCCACTTCAGTTCATGATTCATTACTCTCTTCCGATATTGACCATTTTTGGAGGTAAAAAAGAAACATAAAACAGCAATAAGATCCAGTTCGACGGGAATAAGATCCAGTTCGACGCCCAATAACAGCAAAATCATTTAAGTCACCCTCCCAGCAAGATAAAGCTGCGTGCCTTTCTCCCTGACACTGTTCTCCTTAGGTAGAGCGGAATACGCAAGTGCTTCTAAGTGCTTGCCTCCACAATTCACCAAGTGATCCCTAGATTGCACCAGGAACTCGAGAGAGAAGATTGCCGTCGGTTCTAAGAGGAAAACAATCCTTACTGAAGGTAGCAAAATTCATATGAGAAGAGCATGTGGGTAAAAATTGGAAGAAGGAAGGAACAATAGCTATAATCCCACAGGCCACAACCAATATTTCTCAGTATTCATCGCCGAATAACATGATATTGACAATACTCGTCGGGTAGGAATCTGGTGGATTACTAATCTTATTGGCTTGTATCATTAGTCATTAGTCCAGCCAAACAAATATGGCCTATGTGTTGAATTTCGGCAATGGACGGTTCAGAAAAAATCTCGACAATAAATGGATAGACAGCTGAGATCTGTTTGGTTGCGGGTTCATGCCAATGTTGGTGACTTTTTGGTACAATCTTTTTGGTTGCGCATTCATGCCAATGTTGCGCGCATTGGTTCCACCAGCATTGATGTCGATCGGTTCCGTTTCTTGTTTCCACCATCTAGAATATTTAGGTTTTAAGTTAGGAGGGGGTTTCTAGTTTTTGAAAGTACTTGAAATTTCATTAGTACTAGCGGAATATAACATCCATACAGAATTCAACCGGGCAAAAAAGCAGCAACTACTGGAAGGGGTGTAGCTCTTTGTAGAGCGCCCTGCAGAGCATACTGAATCGTCCATCTCGGCAATCAATGGTCGGGATTGTAAACAAACTTTTCCAGGGAAGAGTTAACTCTTTCTTGGAATAGTTCATTTTTAATCCAAACCGTTGAGAATACTTTTGGACGGTTGTGGTGCTGCACTACAGCGCTCTACAAGGAGCTTTTTTGCAGCATCCCCGGATTCCTGGAATTACGTGACAATAACATAGTTAACTCGTACCAAGTACTAACATATCCAAAATAGATCACAAGGAGGGGCCCCTACCCTTCCATCCTATTCCCAGCGTCGATAGAACAGGTCAATAAACGGGTAAGGTAACACCAAGATTTTTCACGAAATTACCAGAAAATAGATCTTGGACACAACGGTGACTTCAAACTAGCTGTTCTGCTAGCAGAAGAGAGGACCATTCACGCATGGATTCAACGCAAATAGAAGGGCTCCAATTAGCTATCGTATTACATGAGCACGCATCAATTAAGGACTACCTAGGACCTGAGACATCCTCCGATGACATGTAGGAAAACGAGTTGTCTGAGCCCCTGGAACTGAAATAAGAACTAGCATTTGCTTGTGGAAACAGCACCAACCCATTCACATTGTGCGCTTCGATTCTTGGTACCTCCATCCTTCTCTGGCCGAAAAACGGCAAAAAGCTAAGGGACTCAACCCGCGGCACACCCACTGGATATCCGCCTTCCAACATGCCAAGAACATTAGCCATGCTCGGCCTCAGCTCTGGGTCTTGGTGCAGACAACATAAAGCCACACGAACGAGTTTTTCAACCTCCTCGCTTGTGACCCGTCCCTCAAGTCTCGGGTCTACAAGCTCCAAGTACTGCCTTTGATTGTGCATTTCCAAAGCAAACAGCGGGAAGAAAGTGGAATGCTCCAACCCTGACGAAGATGATGATTGATCATTTTCTGTATTCCCGTTTCGTATTTGCAGTGACCAGTTCTTTCTTCCCCTAACTATTTCTAGTAACACCATTCCGTAACTGTACACATCCGACTTATCGGTTATTGGAGAGTTGCTCAACCATTCTGGTGCTAAATAGCCTCGGGTTCCTCTCATGGTTGTAAACAAACCAGATTGCTCGCGGCTAAGCAGCTTTGAAATCCCAAAATCTGATATTTTCACTTGTTGATTATCATCAAGCAGAATGTTTTCTGGCTTCACATCACAATGGATGATCTTCTGCTCACAAGAACTATGCAAGTACGCAAGACCCCGTGCTGTACCGACGGCAATCTTAAATCTCTCTTCCCATTCCAGAACATATCCATTCCCAAAGAGCACCCGATCCAACGAACCCCGGTTCATGTATTCATAAACCAGAAACCGCTTCCTCCCTCGTGCACAGAAGCCTTTTAGCCTGACCAAATTGGCATGGCGAATGTTCCCAATTATAGCAATCTCAGTGCAGAATTCTCTCTTTCCCTCAACGCCCAAACTAGTAATCTTCTTCACTGCAACAGCGGATTCATCCGGTAGCGTGCCTTTGAAAACAGTCCCAAATCCTCCAGAACCAATTTGTGTCTTGAAATTCTCTGTTGCAGTCACAAGCTCTTTGTAACCAAACCTCACAGGCAAGCCTGGGATACCGTCTATCTCAAGCTCTATCAATGAGTTTCTAGACTTCCTCTTTTGGTACCAAACTATTCCAACCACTACTAATGTGATTAACAGGAGCCCAGATGAAGGTAACAGTACGAAACCTACAATGGGAAAAGGTTTTTCTTTTTTGGTAAGTTCATTTCCTCTACTACTACCATTTTTACCATATGGGCCTGCAGAAGTGGTTACACGTTGAGCCTTTAGCTTTATGAAACCCATCCGATTTGTTGTAGAACTTGCAATAATTGAGCCCAAATGGTTTTCAAGCAAATAACAGGAACCAGAAGAATTATCATGGAACAATCCCAAACAAGTACAATTCAGTGAACAAAGATTCTCACAACTGGATAAGTTGACACCACGCACACGAGGCTCGCTAAAATCATTTAAGAAATAGTCCATGCCATCTCCCAGTTCCAGATAAGAAGTTGATACGTTTGTACTATTTCCACTAGCATTACAAGCTGATGGCAAAGAATCATGGACGCGCAAACAACCTTCGTTTGTTTGGTTTTTAACATGAAACCCTGGAGGACATGAGCATTGAAAACTAGACGAGGTGGGCATGGGCATGGCTGAACAGACTCCGATTTTACTGCAAATGTTTGGAATTCGACAGTCATCAACTGGACTGCTGAATTCGTCTACCCACATTGAGTTAAAGTCCCGCCCTGAGCCATCGTAGTTTTTAATACTAAACCTGCCATTGTAATCCAACTTAGCGATACGAAACTCAGACACACCCAAAGCCAACTGGACCACAACTACAGAACTGTTTGCCCCAACTAGATACAGACCAGTTTCGTTTAATACCATGTACGAAGCTGGAAGGTTTGAGACCTTGTGAACGCTTGTGTTCCTCGACAACTTCCAGTAAGTCAACCCATTCCAAGTCATCACCGCGTCGCCGCCACCATCGTCAGCAGTGACAGTGAACCGGTAATCACCCATCGACAAGTTTCGCTTGGATACAGCACTCACCAGCGATTGTCCAACAGGTAACCTGTTTTGCATTAATCGAACAATAATCATAAAAACCTCAAACTATTAAATTGGCATGAATAAAGTAACATCATGAACACAAGTAATACAAGATATGGTGAACTGAAGTTAGGAAAGTTAGGTATGAGTCATGAGACACAAGTAACATCATCATCAAGTTCGTTGTACTAAGGTTATGCTGAATGTTTCAACGGCCAAGTATAGGTACAAAACCAAGTTATATTCACGTTGCACAATCGATGGGACACAAGGGTGTCAAATCTGCGTCGGATGATCCAAAGAAATCATGTGGAGAGAAGATCATACTCAAATGTTTTGCATTAGTCGGATTAGAGCTATTAAATGAAACAAACTACTCGAGTTGGACTTGTGTTCAGCTCATTGAAAGCTCGGTCAAGATCAATTTGGGTCCGTCGAATCACCAAACCAAACTCAAAAACAGGTTCAATTAGTCACTTGGGCACGGTTTGTGTTAGGCTCATTGAAAGCTGATTCGAAGTCGGTGCCACTAATAAACAAACTTGTTAAAGTTTTTAAATTGAACTTGAACAATTGACCACTCGACTCATTTATCAACACTAACTCCAATTCAAGATAATTCGAACTAAACAACCTTTCAAATATTAAAATATTTTGAACACAAATATATATCCAAACATAGATGCATCATAAGAGTCAGAAGAGTGTTCGTAGCATTGTTGGATTAATTAAAAATTACATAAATATAAGCAATTCTTTTATGCACAACTTGCATTGTGCCCCTACGATACACGAAAAAAAAAAAAAACATCAATATGATTTTTTTTTTACCGTGCATCGAGCAAGCACAACGCCAATCAATAGAAAAGATAATTTAAGAAAAAACAACGATATTGGTACTTAAAAACCAAAAATATGTAAAAGTTAGACTAGAAAATTATTGGGTCACGGCCGAACCCCGATCAACACCTCAAGTAGAAGCACAAAAATAAACAAGCACAAACAAGAAAAGAGCAACACCGAATATACATGGTTCAGCCAAACAAGCGGCTTACATCCACGAGGAGGGGGGTTTCTCTATATTGAGAAATTACACCGCTGAGATTCGCTTCCCAATCACTCATACTCTCCTCTTAATACGATGGAACACAACTCTCACTCACTCTCTCTCGATTCTCCTGCTCTCTATCTTTTCCAGCCACCACACACAATAAATTAAACACTACCCTAGTGTTTTACAAAAGAGAACAAAGCGGGGCCTAACCAGCCAATTACCAAAAACAGGCCCACCGGGGTGGACCCAACAATCACCCCTCCACCCGAGTGGGTAAACACCGACCGAGCATAAGGAAAAGTAGCACCCCCTCGCATAGGATGCACCCCTGCCCAAAGAAATCTACGCTCACCAACCAGAATGCCCCCATCTCCAACCGAGATGTCTCCAACTGCAATGGAGTCCATTTTTATCCGCTCTCCTCCATTGCTTCAGTGCCTACACCCCCTCACAGGGGGTGTTTTATAAGACTCACTGCCTCGCCGTCCGTGGTGGGTCTTTCCCTCCTCCTGTGTTGACAACCTCGGAGAGATCACCACCACTAACCAAATCAAGAGCAAAAGAGGCTCTTTTCTTCGACTTTAGAGCTCCAATCCTCAAAATTCCTGTCCCTTTCCTCTGAGCTTCTCGGTGAACATCCTGCATTAATTGCTCTCTCACTTTCAAACCTGAATCCCGCACATCCTCCGAAGAACCTTGACAGCAGCTCTTCCTGTCACACCAGATCTCATAAGTCTGTATAGCCCACCAATCATCTTCCCCTACAACATCTCTCTGTCTACTTTGCAAACCCAAAGTACTCCATTACCCGCTGAAAAACTAAAACCTCTCTCATTAAGCATCCCGAGAGATATCAAGTTCTTCTTCACGCCTAGCACGTGTTGCACCCCCTCAAGTCTCACAGTTTTTTCGCTCGACATCTGAAATTTTACTATCCCCTTGCCAACAACTTGACACCTCGAATTATTAGCCATCCAGACAAACCCTCCATCAAATGCCTCATAACTCCAAAACTGTCACTTATTCCTGCAAACATGAAATGAGCACCCAGAATCCAGTACCTAATCCAATTTTCCAACGTCTGTAGTGTCTCACACGGCTACCATAACCTCCCCATCGAACTTATGAACCACAACCGCTGCATCATGTGATTGGTCTTTTCCTTTGCCCTTCTCCGCTTTATGCCTTGGGCAATTCCGCTTGATATGTCCCTCCTCGTGGCAGTAGAAAAAAGTAAAAGACCTCTCAAGTATATGCGTCTCCCTCTCAGTCTAGAACGACTGCCACCACTTTTTCTGTTTCCATTTGGGTCCAACCTCTGTTTCCGTCTGAAATTAACACATGCGACTCATCCTCATAATCCGTTCCCATTTCCTTCTGCCGAGCCTCCTCGTTAAATAGAGCATCTTTTACCATGCTCATGCTCAACTTTCCATCCAACGCTGAGTTACTCTTAGAAACCACCAGTGTTTCTCAATTATCCGATAGAAAATTAAGCAATAACAGAGCCTGTAATTCATCATCGAACTTCAAACCAGCAGAGTCTAACTGATTTACCAAATTCTGAAACTCATTTGAGTGTACAGCAACAGAATCACCACTTTGAAGTTTTAATTCACAAGCTTCCTCATCAATATTGATGAAGCACTTTTCTGCGTGCTTGACTGACCACCTGCAAAACAGACAAGGTAAACTATGGGCATCGGCATGTGTAGACACCCCAATCTGGGCTTCCAGATTAGTTACTTATGGTTTTTGATTCCCCGATGATGAAGCGGATCAAGTACGCCCCGGGAATGTCAAGTTTTTGAGTTTTGAGTGTTTACAAAACCCTTGAACCTAACCTAATCCTAAGCCACTTCAAAAAGCCAAAAAGGCTACTTTGGTTGAAAACCAGCGTGCGCGGGTCAAATTGACAGGTGTTCGTCAATAGTCAAAGCTTGGCCTTAAACCAACACGTGTGTTGGTTTAACTTGCATGCGCGGATCAAACTGCCAGGTGTGGTCAACAGTCAAAACTTGACCGTCGACCTACGCACGGGTAGTTATGAGACGCGTGCGCCAGAGCGCAATACGAGCGTGCCAGACCAAACCTGTCCCTATCACCTTTATGGGTTGGTATGCTTAACTACCAAGTAAGCCTCAGCCAGCCTCGTGGACTGTCTGAGCTCCTCTCTTTGCACCATATCTACTTCCTCCTCTCCCTATATATACCCCCATGGGTCTTCCACTGGAAAGAGTTACAAAATTCCAAGTTTCCAAAGGGTTCCAAGTTAAAAAGCCCTAAGTTACAATCATTCAAGAACATAGCTTGTTTTTTGCTTCTACCATTCAAACACCCCAATCAACCTCAAACCTCAAAGCTCAAATATTCTTTCAAACCCAAAACCAAAGGTATAGCATGCCTACTGTTTCTTTTGTTTTGATCCCTGAGGGGGGCTAGCAGGGCCAAAGCTGGTAATCAATACTAGCCCTGGTCCTAAAGCTAGTAAGGTTTCAAAACCATTATGGTAGGAACCAACGCTCACCGTCCCACGTACGCACGAACCACTCCGTGGCTGCGCGCGCAGGTCTGCATGGGGATTGGTGTCCTACTATTTTATATTGTATTTTGTATATAGATCACTCTGCAAGCATGCCGAATAACCAATTTACTGCTTTTCTTTGTTAGAAATGCTAACTGTATTTCAATATGCATATCTGTTGCTGTGGAGTACCCTTGGAATCATTCTGGTCATGTTCCAGAACCCAGAAACATGTAAACCAAGCACTGGTTAAGTGGCTCAGACCCGCGCGCACCTGTGGCATACTTATGCGCGTTGGTCTGTCTCAACCAATGGCTGGCCTTACATGGGTAATTAGGTCTTTGATCTCTGTTTTGTCATCACACTGTTTATGGGGTGTTTTGTTAATTTGTAGGGCTCTTTCAGCCTTTAAACTACTTAGAAATTGCCTATAACTGCTTGGTTTGTCGTGAGTGTGCACTGATCATTTTCAGAATCCAAAGGGCTTGAGAATAAGAGCTATGGGTTTTAGCTCACTAGAGTCGCCACTGTGGGCAGCATGCCCTTTTAGAAAAGGATTCCGTTCCTTTCTAAAATGCTAGATCGAAAGAGAGCTAAGCGGGACGACAAGCGAGCTAAGCGGGACGACAAGCGCTCGAAATACAGAGTCGTCACTCGGGTTTGAAGATCCGACACCAAAGAACCGTATTCAAAGCACCTGCCGGGATGTTTTGATTTGATAAAGTGGAAACACCAGTCCATCATAACCATATATGGGTTCGGGAGCCAAGTTACGAGAGGGAAATGGTTTTAAGGTACCCCTCTCGCCCAATCCAGAGATCGGTCTCTACTTAGGCATTTGCGAAAACATTTACGATTCTGTTTAATTAATCAAATTTTTAGCCATTTAGGGCGGGGGAACAGTTTAATGGGGATTAAGATTGTAACATGTTTGTAGGATGTGATAGATAGCATGGATGCAAAAGCAGTTAGTATAGGATGAGAACAGATTCCTGTGAGAGTTTAAACAAACTGGGAGGCCATTGTTTTGGAGTGACGTGCGCAGGAAGAAACCAGCTTGCACTGAAGAAGTCACTGCATGCTATTCACACCTGTGCGTGTAACTCTAAGACACGCTTGCATGGGTAATTAGGTGTTTGATCTCTGTTTTGTCCTCACTATTTATGAGGTGTTTTGTTATTGTTTAGGGCTCTTTTAGCCTTTAAACTGCTTAGAAACTGCTTATAATCCTGGGTGTGCACTGGTCATTTCTAGAACCCAAAGGGTTTGAGAATAAGAGTTGTGGGTTTGAGCTCACTGGCGCACGCGTGTCTTAGAGTTGCGCGCTTAGGTGTGAATAGCATGCAGTAACTTGTTCAGTGTATGCTGGTTTCTTCCTACGCATATCACTCTAAAAACAAGAGCCTCCCAGTTTGTTTAAACTCTCACAGGAATCCGTTCTCATCATATATACTAACTGCTCTTGTATCCATGCTATCTATCACATCTTGCAAATATGTTATAGTCTTAATCCCTATTAAACTGTTCCCCCGCCCTAAATGGCTAAAAAATTGATTAATCAAATAGAATCGTAGACGTTTTCACAAATGCCTAAGTAGAGACCGATCTCCGGATTGGGCGAGAAGGTTTCCTTAAAACTCTTCCCCTCTCGTAACCTGGCTCCCGAACCCATATTTGGTTATGACAGACTGGTGCTTCCACTTTATCAAATCAAAACAGCGTGGCAGGTGCTTCGAATACAGTTCCTTGGGTGTCGAACCTTCAAACCCGAGTGCGACTTTGTATTTCGAGCACTTGCCTTCCCGCTTAGAAAGGAACGGAATCCTTTTGTAAAAGGGCACGCTGCCCACAGCATGGCTGTCGCCAACGCCCCTCCGATGCCTAGGTCAGTCAAGATATGGAGAGAATGGAATTGATTGTGTATGAGTTTCATCCCTTTCTCTTATGGAGGTGGTGTCTTTATATAGACATCTTGGGAGGAGTCCCATTGGGACTGAACCCTTGGGTCTCATCCATTCATAACGGGAATGGGTGGGTGTTGAAGTGTCCTCCTCACCCAAGACTCCTTTGTTCCTTATCAGGTTTAAGAGTCATCTTGGTGGATGGGTCTTCCGTAGCTATCCCCTAGTATTTGCAGTCTCATCCTTTGGGATGAGATAAGGCCTTGGTTGTTCTTGAAGTCTCCTAAACTATTTGGCTTTCACTCATAGTGTATCTTGTAATGTTGGTCCTTATCACTTCCTTTGTACGTCTAATTCTATTCATTGTGCGGAATGTCACGTTCGCCAAGCTCACCTCTTGAGCTGAGCTCGGTGCTCCTTTATAAGCTAAGGTCACCAACACAGCTAGTGAGTTGTCATTCCCTTTGGGCCGGTTGGTTGAGTCTATCCTTTGTGGGCCGAATGTAGCCCTTTGGGCTCGTCTTCTTATTCATTGGGCCTTCTAAGTTGGGCTAATTGTGCCAGTTGGGCTGTGATGGGCTCTTTGGTCTGGGCTTCCTCTGGGAGGTCTTCTTATCTCTATCAGTAACACTTTATTTGCAATGTTTTCGACTAATACATCAACTCAAGTTTCATCCACAAAGCGTAAGCATCTGTCTTCTGCGCTACATGATGAAACACCTCCTACCCCATACACTGGTGGATCAAACCTACAGCTTTTCTATTCAATTTTTTTCTATCCTCCATTTTCGTTTCCATCGGTTTAACTCCCTTGTACTCCAAAGGGTCATACAAATCTTTTCATGAATGCATGTCCTCCATTCGCGGCTTCCAAATCGCATAATTGGTTGCCAACAGAAGAACCATGGTATTCATACTAAAATCCGACATCTTGTGTTATCAACCCAAAGCAAGATAATCACCTAAAACCGACCCTTGGTACTCCCGATCAACTCAAACAATGTCAAAATCAATGTTTCAAAGCTGTAAATGAACGTACCGGCAATTTTCGAGTCGAATCTCCCCAAACCAAGCCCGGGATTGGATCTGGATTGACAAATTATGTCACGAACCGGTCTAAACTGGACCCATATTGCCTGAACCGGCTCCAAACCTGTCAATATCAGCCTGAACCGGCCGAAACACCCCACCTGAACCGGTTCTAACAGCCCCTAACCCCTCTGACTGCTGCTGACCCCTCTCTGACCTGGCGCTTGACCCCTTTGAACTACACACGTGACCTTTCTGAACCTTAAATTGGTTCAAATCTCTGTGCGACTTCCTCCAGTGACGAAACTCAACCACGTCAACACCAATGTGATCGTCTCAGTGAGGCGCACCTTACCCGCTAATCAAAATCAATTTTTAAGAACCTTCAATTCTGACGAAACCTTGAACCGAGCGTTAATGGCTTCTCTGTGCTCCAACGCAGCTCGAACCTAGTGCTCTAATACCACTGTTGGGTCATGGCCGGACTCCGATCAACACCTCAAGCACAAGCACGAAAATAAACAAGCACAAACAAGAAAAGATCGAGCAACACTGAATATACGTGGTTCGGCCAAGCAACTGGCCTACATCCACGGGGTTTCACTATATTGAGAAATTACACCAGTGAGATTCGCTTCACAATCACTCAAACTCTCATCGCAATACAATGGAACACAACTCTCACTCACTCTCTCCCTCATGCTCTCTATCTTTTCCAACCACCACACATAGCAAAACACTACCCTAGTGTTTTACAAAAGAGAACAAAGCTGGGCCTAACCAGCCCATTACCAAAAACAGGCCCACCGGGGTGGACCCAGTAATTACCACTATTGGGTTGTGATTCCGATCTCAATCCACACCTCTAAGCACAAGCACGAAATAAAAAACCAAACACAAATAAGAGATCCGAGGAAAAAACTCCTTGTATATATTTACACATATACAATTGAAAAAACCTCGTCAAGATAGCCACAAATCGGCTTCCCCACTCCTCTCTCTCTCTCTCTCTCTCTCTCTCTCTCTCTCTCTCTCTTTCTCTCTCTCTCTCTCCGGTGGCTCTCCGACAGTCTCTCTGAACATCTCTGAAGAGCCCCGCTCTCCCTGTTGGGGGAGCTCTTACGTTCACACTCTCTCAGTCTCGGCGCGCACACACACGGCTTTTCGGCAGTCAACAATATAAGGGAAGAAGACCAAGGGGAGTAATCACAACGGAGGCTATGATCTAAATGTTATAACAGCAATAAAATGAATATTATAACATCATAAACTATGCCATCTTCATGCATGCTGTAAATAAATCATAACAACTTATTTTGAATACAGATAGGATGAAATAAAGCTTCATATTAGGAGACTTGTGGGTGTTCAAATTAATTTGGGGTTATAAAAAATGTAAGATAAACAAATTTAATAAACAAAAAGCAAAGATTTTTATTTATCTTTGTTTATCTAATAAAACTCAACTCCCAATTCCCGTAAACTTTCTCTTTCCCACTATTCACACATAGACACACCCCTCCTCTCACTCTTCCGACCTCCTCCTCACATTTTTTTCTAACCCTCTAACCCTCTCAATTTTTTAAAATGTAAATTTCAAAAATTTAGAATTGAGATTTTGGAGGCTTGCATGGGAGGCACAAACACATTTGAGTGTATTGATTGATATGCCCAACTTTCCACTCCCCACTAAACTCTCTCAAAATCCCCAACTCCCTCCCATGTTCTCTGTCCATCCCCTCCCCATGTTCTCCCTCTCTTAGTTTTAAGAACTACTCCAACGTCCCAAAATAATAGTCCCTTATAAAAAGATGTGTAATTTTTAGACACAAAATAAAGTGCTTCTATAAATGATTTTTTGAGTTTCTGATCTGCACCAAATTAAAGATCTTGATTAGCTCTTTAATATGGTGGGGAAAAATTTTAAAAATTATGAAGGGAAGTACTTATTTTTATCTGAAAAATCACACGTCTATACGTCTTTTCGTATGAGATTGTCAAAATGGGACTGTGGAATTACTAACATTCTAGAAAATTAAAATTGGGGGGCTAGACGCTTGTGAAGCAATACATATTCGAATATGGAATTGATAGATAGTTAAAAACAGGTGAATATTTTGGATAAAAAAAAAATAGTGATCAGGGAAAATTTAAAACTTAAAGTATTTATCCATGCTAGTGGGGTGGTAGCCAAGTTGGAATGTACCGTGTACCCCCAATAATTTTATGTACTCCAAAAGAGTACCTCAAAAATACTCCGAAAAGAGAAATTAGTTGTTTATATTTACTTGAATGTTTGTATCACACACACATTAAAGTGAATCTGAATCACTAATTTATACCCCTTTCCAGGTATGTAGCATGAGTGTATGCAAGTGCACATAGATCAAGACTCAAATCCCGCTGTCAACACTAAGAACTAAAGCCTCTTGCATGTCCTGAAAAAAAAAAAAAAAAGAACCAACAATACCATTGTCCGATAAGAATAGTGTCAGTGGGGTAATCAAAACTTTCCCATAACGACCGATTAAACCGGTCGAGCAGGACCAGATTTCCAGACTTCTGCAGCTGAAGCAGGGAAACCGGAGAGCTAAATGGCGGTGTAGACCACAGAAACTCTCCGCCGTGGTCTTCAATGTAGAGACCAGTGGCGGTGAGGCGGATGGTGGTGTTGATGGAGGGGACGAGGGAACTGCGGCTGGCGAACTAGACGACTGCGCCGCACATGGTATGGACGACTGCTAGGTAGGAGGTGTAGGTCATGGCGGCGGAGAAAGGTCCAGTGGCCAGGAAGGCGCCGTAATTGCTGTTATTGTCGAGTAGCACGTAGGAGGCGGTGAAGTTTGGGGAGTGGGAGTGGGGGAGTGGGGATGAGGCGGTGGTGAGATGGAGGAGGAGGAGGGGGATGAGGACGGGAGAGAAGGAGAAGGCCATGCAACTATGCAAGGTGAGGAGAGAGAGAGAGAGAGAGAGATAGAGAGAGAGAGGGATATACTCTGTATCTATGTTGTCAATGATTGGCATTTGGCACCGATGAGAACTATGCCAATTCCACACATGCAGAAGAGTAATGCGACAAACACAATTTTGGACAAGACTATGTTTATAGTCGTAGAATATAGTTGTCAGATGCATATCGACCAACGTACGGATCTAGATACAGTTGAGTCCGGAATTATATACCAAATATTATGTTATTAGACTTTTTGCGCGCACACATATACTTTGATAAACACTCAAATCGTGTGTGATATGGACTCCAAATAACGTGTGCGTTTTGTAGTTTCAGAGTTCTTGCACTAATTGTAGAAGAACTATGGAGTGCCTCGCATATAATGGTATTTCTGAGTCAATTTAAAATAGTACTAAAACACCTCATTTCGGCTATTCTTTATATGTCATAATAATGCTTAGACGCACATCCAAACGCATGTCGAACACATATGCAGATCGACATGCGTTTGGATTTGTTTGTGTGATGTATGTGTGTCCATTATGTATTTATGGGACTCACAATTTATCAGACGATTGTACATATCTTTGTAAGAACCTAATGGAAGTAATGGTTGAGAGTATCACATGAAAGTAATGGTGGTGATGGACAAACACTATTAGGTATTCTTACTTCCCAACAGATGTGTGCCTTCATGTTTCCGATATACTTTTGTCTGTTGGATCAATTAAGAATGTTTTTACAATTTCCTTAAAATCTCCCGTGATTGACCAGAAAAAAAAAATTAAAAATTAAACCCAAAACAGGAGTACACCAAAATTTGAGAGGAAGACAGGTTGAATCAGTCCTACTTTTGCCGTGGTCATTGGGGTTGATTGGAAATTTATTAGAGACCGGCAATTTCAGCCCAATTGTGGATGGAGGTCTCATTTGGTGGGCGCACTTATCAACAGGATTGTGCGTGGAATACTCGAAAGCATGTAATGAGTTGAGTTTTTTCAAAATAAATTGGATTTTAGTTTGGAATGTTTGGAAAGGTGCTCAGTGAGATTCTACACCTTTTCACATAAATTGTGACTTAATGTAAATAGTTGTAACACCCATTAAATTAGGGTGTATTCGTTTCAAAAAGAATGTGAAACATGAGGGTGGCCTCCAAGGGATCCGGGGACGCTGTCATGCATCCCCTGCCAAGCAGCTTGCCAAGCGGCAAGAACGGCACCGTTTGGTCACATTCAAGGGGCAGTTGTGTTGGACTTCAATTCCTTGTTTGCTTGGTCGGCAATTTTGAATATTTTTATTTACTTTTGATTTTTGTGGGGCCCATTACAGGTCCTATAAAAATGATTCACATCGCAAGTTATTCTTATAATATTTTTTTTATGATTTCTTAAAAAAGATTAGTTCAATCCGATATCGGCAAGGTTGTTTCAGAATTCGCAGGGTGCCCTAAGAATTCTAAAACACCCTAGGAATTTTGAAATAGCCTTTACCGATATTGAATTGTGCAAATTTTTTTCAAGTACTCATAAAAAATATTTTAGAAATAATTTGCGATTTGAATCATTGTAGGACCATAATGGGCTCGAAAAAAATAAAAATAAAAACTATTAATTTCTAGCCCATTAAAACATAACCAAACAAGTTTTAATGGATAAGAAATTAATAATTTTTTTGATTTTTGTGGGGTCCATTACTGTCCCACAATGATTCAAACCACAAATTATTCCTAAAAACAATTTTTATGGGTTCTTGAAAAAAATTTGCACAATTCGATATCTTGTAAAAGCTGTTTCAGAATTCCTAAGGCATCCTACGACTAAAGAAACAGTTTTACCGATACCAGATTGAACTAATTTTTTTCAGGAACCTATAGAAGAGTATTATAAGAATACTTTGTGGTTTGAATTATTTTTGTGGGATCCGTAATAAGCCAAACCAAACCAAGCCACATAAAAATAAAAATCAAGAATGTCGACCAAGTGAACAAGGAATTGAAGTCCAACACAGCAGGCCCCTTGCATGTGACTGAACAGTGCCGTTCTTGCCGCTTGGCAAGCTGCTTGGCAGGGGACGCATGACAGCGTCCCTGGATCCGCCTCGAAGAGGCATGAACCTTCTAATTAAATGTTTCACGAAAGGGTGCTTACCAAGAGGCATGTTTTCTTCTAATTAAATGTCTTCAATAGACATGACCTCTCCTAACTAGCATCTTTAAAAGACATGACAATTCTAATGTGTTGCCGGTGTTTGATATAGGTTGGGCTTAGGGTTTGTTTTGGTTCTTGTTTTGGGCCAGGCCCATGTCACTACTACAATATTGTTAAAAGATGACGCTTGAAAAAGTGAAAAGATGTCAGTTTTTGAAAAAACCGTAATTAAAAAGATTGCAATAGATAAATAATGACAGTTATCTGAAAAACTGTGATATAATATATTTATAATGTCACTTTCTAAAATAGTGACATAATTGTTTTTTCTTTTTAATGTCAGTTTCTCCTAAACTGCGATCTAATATATTTAAGATGTCACTTTGTAAAATAATGACATAACTATTCTTTCTTTTTAATGTCAATTTCTCCTAATTAAACTGTAATCTAATATATTTATGATGTCACTTTGTAAAATAGTGACATAACTATTCTTTCTTTTTAATGTCGGTTTCTCCTTATAAGTGACATTAAAGAACAAAAATTTGTTTTTGGAGAAAACGGCGCGATCTATGAGCGTCGTTGCTTTGAAGTCTCAAACCGGGAGCGGGTCGTTACATATAGTATCAGAGTCTGTACCAATCGGAATGTGAGATAGAATCTCGACCCCATACGAGGACGTGTTCCTAAGTGGGAGAGATTGTGACGCCCTGCCCCTGGGGAGTTCCAGGTAGTGGTTAACCGGCCTGAGGGCAGTTGGGACCCGTGCGAGGGGGTGTCAGATCGGTAACCAGAAGGGTCAACCGAGGGTAGTCCCACATCGCTTGGTGAAGTGTAAGTTGTGTGCCATAAATAATATATTGTCATCCTATCTTGTACAAGGACTTTTAAAGCTACGATGGTGCCAAAACCAATTGAAACTTCATAGTTAAGCGTGCTCGCACTGGAGTAATTCTGGGATGGGTGACCTCATTGGGAGGTTTGATGGGGTTTGGTGTTCAAAGCGGACAAAATTAGACAATGCGGAAGCAGTTCGTTACAAAAGATGACGGCTTTAAAGCATTTTAATGACAGTTTCAAACCGTCATTTTAAGATTCAGACTTTTAATGACAGCTCCATAGATGACAGTTTCAAAACTGTCATCTTTCATGTTTGATGACACTTTTAAACTGTCATCTTTTACAATTATTGTAGTAGTGTGTGGCTTCTAGGTTTTATTTTTTAGGGCCTGGCCGCCTGTGTGTTGGTGGACTTTGACCCACTTTTTTCTTTTCTTTTATTCGACCCATGGGTGGGCTCCCCTCTTCCTCTCCTCTCATTTGATGTACCTCTGTTTACATCCTAAAATATGCCGCCCAATGAGCAAATTACACGTGGCACCAAATAACGCGTTGACCAATCAGAACACGTCTAGATTAGACCCGAGATGCAGAGGATTACGGGGTTTAATGATGATGTTATTTTAGTACTAAACGGTATCGTTTTGATTGAAACCGACGACGTTTTGTTATCAAATAGGCATGATTTTAGAAATGATTGAGTTTAACCATTGATTAATCCTTGAGATCATCGAACGGTGCCACTGCTGCCTTGATTTGTAACGGAAGTTAGACACAATTGCAGGGAATCATTTGGGTCAATCGTGTGACACTAATTCACGTTGCATAAAAACAGGAGAACCACAATCCAGAACGAACACCATTATCGAAGCATGAAGAAAGAGAAGAAGTTCTGGAAACATCAAAGTAACCGTTCGAAGGCCCCTCTCAACCGATTTATGTGGCAAACGTGGGCATCAACCGAAGACGTGGAGATAGAAGATCGACGGCTGACCCAGCGTCTATAAATAGAAGAAGCAAGTGAAGAGAGAGCCCCCGACAAAAATTCATATCATCTGACAATTCATACAAAATGGTTGCTCAGAGATTTATCGTAGATTAGTGTTTAGATTAGTTTAGAATAGGATCTTTTTGTAAGTTGAAAGGCGTATTTGCATGTAAGATTACTTTCGATTAAATTCAAGTTCTCTTATTTTCTTTTAAGTTTTTTTCTTACCAAAGAATAGTCATTTGTAAGTCCACTTTCGATTGAATTCAGTGTGCTTCTATTTCTGCATTATTCTTGATAGAATCTGAAGAGTGTTTGCAAACAAATTTACCTTTGATTAAATTCAGGTTTGTTTGTGTTCAATCATCTTTTCTGATTCGAAGCGCGTCAATCTTTTATTTGGTTGATACCTTAAGGAAAAATCCTCTTAATTGAGGTAATCGAACGGATAACACAGTTGCCTGATTTAAATTAGTTGTTTCAAATCAATTTGAAAAGAATAATTTCTTTTCTGAAGTTAGTTCTTTTCTGGCACGCCCGCACACAATTATTTGCCATTTGAGTGAGCTAATTCAGCCCAAACAATTTTTGGCACGCCCGGTGGGACTCGAAGGTGTCAAAATGCCAAGGCTTCGAAAATAAATAGGGACACCTATTGGTGACCTAGTGCTAGAGGAACAGGCTGTGCTAGAACAGGCCGCAGAACCAGGAATGCCTATCATTCCTGTTTTTCCTCAATTGGCTTTGGGAATGGAAGAGCCCTTTTATGAAGAGCGTTCTTATGAGATACCTCCTAGTGAAGTGCCTCCAAATTTTCAAGAGGGACAAGCCAGTGGGAAAAACCACGATATGGAGGAAATGTTTAGAGAAATGATGATAGCTTTTAGAGAGATGGCTCAAACCCAAAGAGCCATGATCAAAAGCATAAGAAATAGGTTTCCTAACCCAGAGCCAGCAAGAAATAGTCCAGGGAATATTGGGCTAGATAATCATGCTAACTCAAGCACTCACCAAAGTCCCTTCGAAGGAAGGCTTGGAGAGGATGTAGGTCAAGGAAAGATGAGATCTAGAACAGGTAAAGAAAAGATGTATTCAGCAGAAATACCACAATCTTGGTATGAGCCAGTGAAGCCTATAAAGCCTGTCTTGGAAATTCCAAAGCAATCTCATGGTATTACTATTGGGGTTCCAAGAAATCCTAGAGATAGGCAGAGTGTTAACCCTCTCTTCGAACCCACGCTTGTGGGATGGGAGAATGACATAGAGCTAGAGCGAGGTTACAGACCCAAGAAAAGAAGTGATAACCCACAACATTCTCGATAAAATTTCCAACTACCAAAAATCCCATCACAGTAGCTTATGGAAGCCATAGGCCTGCTCGAGTCAATGCTGCAGTTGACCAAATGCAACAGCCATGGTATGAGAAACTTCCCAGAGAAAACCAAGGGGATTTTAACACGATAAGGGAAGTTTATGGAGATGATTTTGTAGAACCAGAACCACCCATAGAAAACCAAGAACAAAATTTCCTCGTAGGCAACCCAATATTAAGAGACCAGGTTATGGGTCTCATACAAGAAGTTTGTGGACCTCGAACTCGGGGGGTACAACCTCAGATCTATAGAAAACCATATCCAGAATGGGTAGACACCACATTTCAGATCCCTAGAGAATTTAAAATCCCGGATTTTACTTTGTTCTATGGGGATGGGAGACAGTCTTCTATAGAACATATTGCTAGGTTTTCTGCCCAATGTAAGAACTTGGCTCAAAATGGTTTCATGAAGTTGAAGCTATTTCCAAATTCCTTATCTGGACCAGCTTTTGCATGGTATACCAATTTACCACCAGGGTCGATAACTAATTGGTTTCAAATGGAAGAGACATTTCATGCACAGTTCTTTAATGCCGAGCCTGAAGTCTCTATGGCAGATTTGGCTAGGCTAAAGCAGAAACCAGACGAAAAAGTGGCAGATTTCATATCTAGGTTCAAAAGGGCAAAAACCAAGTGCAAACTCCACCTGCCAGAGGCAAAGTTTGTGAGATTAGCACAAGATGGTTTAGAAAGAGAACTTCGAAAGTGGTTTGATTCTACAGAGTTTAGAGACTTTGCAGATCTAACCTATAAAGTTGCTAGATATGAATCACTGTTAGAGGAGGATATGGACAGACATAATTCCTCTTACCCAACATATTATAGAGACCCCAATTATGAGATAGATGCGGCAAAAATTATAGAACACGATCCTTGTGTTTGTGAGCCCTTAATTCAGAAAAATGTTTCTCTAGGGCAGAAGTTCAAACAAAAGGAAATTACTAAAGTATACTCTTTCGATATATCAAAAGCTGATGAGATTTTTGACTTCTTGTTAAGAAAGCAAATCATTAAGCTGCCTGTGAATGTGAAGTTGCCCACAGTGGAAGAAAAGAATGGAAAAACCTATTGCAAATGGCATGACTCTTGGTCTCATTCAACTAAGTCTTGTAATGTTTTTCGTGACAGGATTCAAGAGCAAACCAAGAAAGGGAGAATCAAATTCCCTGAAAAGGCTATGGGGATTGATGCAGTGCCTTTTCCAAAGGTAGAAGAAGTTAACACCAATGTGCCCACTTCACTGGCTCGAACTGTCAAGAAGTATTGGCAAGATAAGGAGGCGCTAGTGAACATGAATACCATTCAATATGGGAGAGGTAAGCCATACGTTGGCCACCCTCGAGGCATGGGAATGAGGCAAAGTCACTATAGGCGAGGATGAGTTTTCTCCACAGAGGTTCCCAGGTAATAGTCATCTGCCCATGTTAGAAGCCTCATTCTTGGAGTGCTTATGTGTGGGGTGCAGGGCTAATTATCTGGTTTTTAAAGATTTAGACAAAAAGAGCGTGAGTTTTTTCCCTAAAGAGATGGGAATGAAAAGAATGACTCCAGCACAAGCAAAGCCAAGTGACAGCAAGCCTTGGTTAGCATCGAAGAGAGATGTGCTTACCAACCCTGTCCCAGCTATCCATAGAAGGGAGCTGCCACCTTCGAAGAAAGCCAACATTGGCCAGACATCAGATGCACGAGAAGAAGCCAAAAAAGAGGAATTCACTTTAGTGAAAGGAGTTCCTGATTGGTTTCTGAAACAAGTCAAGCCTGATTTGTTCCAAGGGTACAAAAAATTGAACAGGAGTGAGAATAAAACTTTCAAGTCGCCAAGTTCAAATTCTGGAAACTGGGTGTTGATCAGGGATCCCAAGTCCAAAATACCACAGATGGTTCCTTTGCTCTCAAGAACACAGAAAAGAAAGCTCCAGAGAAAGTATACGCTTTTTCAATCAGGAGAATCCTCAACTGGGGAAGAATCAGGAAGGAGAGCAAGGCCTAATCCGAGGTTTGACAGGACTAAGAGGGACCCAGGAGAGTTCCGAATCCAGCATCAGGAGAGGGAGACTTTGAAAAAAGTAGCCTCTACCATGCTCGAAGAAGACCTTCACCCACCTTCTCCCAATTCATTGGCTAGTTATCAATCTGGGTTGCTCGAGGCCATGTTGGTGGAACAAGGAGGGACAAAAGGAAGCTTTTCTCCTATGGAAGTATCAACACAAGAAGTTGAAGCTAAAGATGCAAGGGGGACTTTTTGTTTCATGAGCCGAGAGGACGGTTGAAAGATCATCCTAGGTCCTAGCCAAGCAGAAGCGTGAAGCTGTTTCCACGCACACTAACTGGCTTCGAAGTTGAGTGATCTCACTTCGAAGGGCCTGGAACTCGGTTTGGACGTCCCTCTTCAGCTCTGCAATCATGTTGGCCATGGTGGCCAACTCGCTCATGAGATCAGCAGGAGGAACTGGGTGGTCCTCAGCCATGTTTGTTTAGTGGAAATAGGATGCAATGAATATTGACGTCTATGTGTATTTATAACCCAAAGGCGTATGAGAGATCCGCTTCAGTTTTTGCAATCATTAATTGAGAGGAGATACATAAGGCCTGGGAGATGAAGGGTCCAAAGGCGTTAGTCGCCATGTGTCTTATTAATTAATGGTTTGCAACTCATGAGGAGACGGCTGCGAAGCCACAGGAAGTAAATGAGTTGGTTGGATCAATTTAGACCACATTTCGTTAGTCTTCAAAGTATCAATGCACTTCGAAATGCTGTCTGTTATTTTATCAAGGACTTCGAAGTAACGAATAAATATGAAGTAAGCGCCATTAAGAGCACAGTAACAGAAAGGATGCCTGTGAGGAATTTTTGTTTTATTGGTGGTCTTCTTCATGCTTATCATATCTTCAGTCATATATTTAGCTTCTAAACTATAAAGATGAAATAATAAGGAATGGTTAAAGCACCAGTTTATTGGTCAAAATCACTAGAACAATATGGATACATAAATGAATATATTCTTATTCATCACATTCATAGAAAAGGTTACAATCAAGATAAAAAAAGAGAGAAACCTATCTAAGACCTAAGAGTATCACGGAGAAGGATCTCTCAGGGATCAAACAACCGAGATTCAAAGACTTGAGCCAAACTTCATTGAGACTTGAGCTAAGCTCCATTGGTAGGTAGATAGGCTTCAAAGACCACTCTTGTTAGATTCTTTGGTCTTCGAAGCGACAGCCCAGGGTAGACACATCATGAGGGCTGATGTGTCTATACCTAGGGGCTTTAGGGTTTAAGGAAAACATCATGAGGGCCGATGTGGCTATGTTTCGAAGCTTTTCTTCAAGGGCTTTGGAAGAGGCTTCATGACATGTGATCCTTATTACGTGAACCACCAAACCCTACTTGAAAATGGGACTAGGTGTTGCTGATAGAAAGGAAAGCTAAGGAAGAAGATGGGTTGTAAGTTTTCTTTCTTCAAAGACCCCTATTTATACCAATAAATTTGGGAGTAGTCATTTATAACTCTTTAAGAGAAGGTAGGTGAGGCGTCAAAACATCAAATCTTTTTAAAGGAAAAAGTGCTCAAATTTAATACAGCCATATCTACCCAGAATTTGATTAAAATAAGGAGAAAATAAAGTACAAACTGCAAAAGTTATAGAAAAGGGCCAATTACATCACAGATGGTGGATAATAGGCCTCGAAGAGAACAGGAGTTGATATCCAAAAGCGAAGCGTGAGCAACCCTTCTTTTCTGCTCCTCTCGAAGGGAAGGAATAAGTTGTGGAAGCATTGATTGATCCCTCAAGGCTTCGCCTTCGAGCTCTGGAAAATCAATCAAAACTTCAGAGATCTCATTCCTGACCTTTTGCATTTCTTCTTGCAACCACTTCATCCTCTTGTCAAGTTCTACAAGTTTATCTCTTCGAGCTTGGTAAAGAGAAAGACGAGATGCAGTCTTGAGTGCTTTGGCCTCCAACTTTTCGACCTTCTCAATAGTTGTGCCAATGCTCTCAGATAAGAAGTGGTTAAGAGCAATCAATTCACTGAATTGTTTGAGGTGCTCTTGAAGAGTGGAATTGATTGAAGGAGGAAGCCCTTGAGAGAGAGACAAAGCCTGATAACATACCTCAAAATGATAGGTTAAATTATGTTCAAGCAAAGCAGGAAGTCCTAAATGATTTAAAGCCCTTAGGTGGGTTTTTAATATCTGAACTTCCTCCTCTACAAGAACATGTTTGATTCTAAATGAAGGTAAATCAGAAGGCATGGAGGGGCTTAAAAGCTGTTCAAGGGGTTAGAAGAAATGAGAGAAATAGGATCAACAATTTGATTACAAAATTTTTCCAATTGACTTTTGAAGAAAGATATGTCAAAAGCCACTAGAGGCAGATCAATTGGAGAAGAAGAGGATTCAGGATCATTTCTAGAAGTATGAGCAATTCTGGTCGCCTGCATAGAAACCAGAATTTGAGGTTAAAAAAGAATAGTAAACAGGAGAGTAAAAGTATGTTTGGATAGCAAAGTTACCTGATCTGATGAAGTGGGGGTCATATCTAGATCTTGTTCCCCAAAGCTGCTTGTAGGTGAGGCTGTCAAAGTGGAGTCAGTCAACAAAGAACCCTGCTCCAAAACTGTTAAGGGATGGGGAAGGATGTCTTTCTTAAAGGTATGAGGTGGCTCCATGACCTTCGAACGAGCTAAATTGGCCACCACTTTAGCAAAAGCTGGTAACTCTATTGAAAGAGGAAACTCCTGTACCAAGTTAATAGAGTTAGAGTCAAAAAGCAAAATAAAATGTGAAGCAACATGAAGGTTTCACACATTACCTGAAAAGGAATAGGTGGGATGGGCTCAGTGAAGAGTGACAGCAGAGTTTGCATATCAAAATTCCTAACAACAATATCTTTCTGTAGAGAAAGAGATTGAATAGGTAAGGCCTGAGATAACAGAAGGCAAATTAGAATTTATTTCTTCAAAATTGAAGAGATAAGAATAATCTAAAGATACCATTTGTGGGTCATCTTCTCGATCCTTTCCTTAGCAAGAGCATAATCTTGAAGGTTTTGATCGAAGCAATACGCTGCAGCATTGGCTTCGAGCCATGACCTAATCACTGGCAGAAAATCTGGAAAGCAGTGAATTTGGTAAGAGACCGTGGAGGGAATGGTGCATAGTACGAGAGTCTCACAAGCCCATTTAAAGTTGGTTAATGGAACTTGGTCATCCAAGATAGAAATATCCAGGAAAGAGAAGGTTGCAAGAAGTTGTAAGGCTTTGCTCTTGTCAGTAGGGAAGATAGAGTAACCATATTGCCATTGGAAATGAGGGGTGTTAACGGCAAGGTTGGTCACCTCACCAAACCAGTCAGGTTCTTCTGGAAGGGGAGTTAGTTTGTTGGACTCTTCAAAGTCAACTGGATAGTGTGAGGTTTGCACCTCTGCGAGCCAGAGAAATCTTTGGGTTTGGGCCAGGCGTTTGAAGTCACAATAAAGGGCGGGCCCAAGATAGTTTTCCTCTTGTTTCAAAAAAGGAGAAAATTTGAGAGAAGAGTAAATTGACTCAAGCATGCCCATATGAACGGTGTCATTACCAGTCAGGGGCAGGAATTGACTCGCAAATAAAGTTCGAAAGTGGTGAAATTTGTTGGGAGTAGGGTCCGGTTGATCGAACTTGACCAAGATAGTATCAGTATTGGTGTTAACAGACTTTTCCTCCCATGTACCCCAATTGGACCCATCGAATGAATTCAAATGGGTCAAGGAGGCATTTCAACCCATGGGAGACGGGTCAGGAGTACAGAATGTTCTATCGGAAAGGATTTTTCCTACTAACATTCGAGGAGAGTTTGAAGGAGAAGTTTGAGGTGAGTGGGATTGATGATCGAGGTTTTCTAGGACTAGATTGATTTCTGGAAGAGAGTCCATGGTTGAAAGGTTGCTTAGCAGAGAAAGCTTAATTTCGAAGGGGCTAGTGGGGTGATTCACTTAAAACTCTATCATTGAATACCATTTATAGATAAATAATTGCAGCTATCTTTGGGAAGCTCAATAGACGTGCATGGGAATAAGTTTCTATCATGCTTCATGCATCCGTATTTGAAGGAGCATGGGCAGAGTACGTGTGCCATTAACATTTATTTAGCTTAAATAAAATGTTAATGTGGGGGGTGTGTTTACATCCTAAAATATGCCGCCCAATGAGCAAATTACACGTGGCACCAAATAACGCGTTGACCCGAGATGCAGAGGATTACGGGGTTTAATGATGATGTTATTTTAGTACTAAACGGTATCGTTTTGATTGAAACCGACAACGTTTTGTTATCAAATAGGCATGATTTTAGAAGTGATTGAGTTTAACCATTGATTAATCCTTAGGATCATCGAACGGTGCCACTTCTGCCTTGATTTGTAACGGAAGTTAGACACAATTGCAGGGAATCATTTGGGTCAATCGTGTGACACTAATTCACGTTGCATAAAAACAGGAGAACCACAATCCAGAACGAACACCATTATTGAAGCATGAAGAAAGAGAAGAAGTTCTCGAAACATCAAAGTAACCGTTTGAAGGCCCCTCTCAACCGATTTATGTGGCAAACGTGGGCATCAACTGAAGACGTGGAGATAGAAGATCGAAGGCAGATCAGACCCAGCGTCTATAAATAGAAGAAGCAAGTGAAGAGAGAGCCCCCGACAAAAATTCATATCATCTGACAATTCATACAAAATGGTTGCTCAGAGATTTATCGTAGATTAGTGTTTAGATTAGTTTAGAATAGGTTCTTTTTGTAAGTTGAAGGCTTATTTGCATGTAAGATTATTTTCAATTAAATTCAAGTTCTCTTATTTTCTTTTAAATTTTTTTCTTACCAAAGAATAGTCGTTTGTAAGTCCACTTTCGATTGAATTCAGTGTGCTTATATTTCTGCATTATTCTTGATAGAATCTTAAAAATATTTGCATACAAATTTACCTTTGATTAAATTCAGGTTTGTTTGTGTTCAATCATCTTTTCTGATTCGAAGCGCGTCAATCTTTTATTTAGTTGATACCTTAAGAAAAAATCCTCTTAATTGAGGTAATCGAACGGATAACACAGTTGCCTGATTTAAATTAGTTGTTTCAAATCAATTTTAAAAGAATAATTTCTTTTCTGAAGTTAGTTCTTTTCTGGTACGTCCGCACACAATCATTTGTCATTTGATTGAGCTAATTCAGCCCAAACAACCTCTTATCAAATGTTTTTAATAGAACTTGTGTTGCCTATAAAAAAAAATAGGAAAATTTATAGAAATGGTCCTCCTAGCTTCACCCAAGTCTCATTTTCGTCTTCCAAGTATCAATTACAACTCTTTTGACCTTCAAGTTTGATTTTCGTACCAAATTGGTCCAATTGATAACTTCTGTTAGCCAAATTGGACAGAAAAAATCAAATTGGTGGCAGTTTGGGTGTTGCAGTTCATACCAAGTTGGTCCAATTGATAACGTTTGCCCTCAATCTGATGTTTTCCATCCAGTTTGGCTAACTGGCGTTATCAATTGATCCAACTTGAAACGAAAACCAAACTTGAAGGTCAAAAGAGTTGCAATTGATACTTATGACGAAAATGAGACTCGGGTGAAACTATGAGAACCATTTCTATAAATTTTCCAAAAAAATAATAATAAAGTTGCAAGTTACTATTTGTTGGTTGTGGTAAATCTTAGTCCCACATCGCCTACTCATTAACATACGAAGCATCCTTGACTTGGTAATGTGCCGGAGCGGTTCAGTTGTTCCCGGTTCAATTGTTCATATTAGCCATTAGGGTATATTAAGTACACGCATATTCTCTCCCTAAAATCCTCGGTGTAACCTGTCGCGCGCTAAGAGCTCTCTCTGTCTTCCATATAAGACAAGATTTTTGAAAGATTTTATTCTTATTTTTATGATTTTAGAATTATAAAAATAAGGATACAAAATCTCATTTAGAATTAGAATTTTATTTTGAAATTATATTATTAGGAAATCTTATTTGTGCTGTCTATTTTTGCCCATTTTAATTTTCTTATTTTAACAGGATTTAGGAATTTTTTAGGAATTTTATTTCCTTTCCTTTTAGAATTTTATAAGTCTTTTATTTTATTTTATTTTATTTTATTTTATTCTTTATAATTTCTTGACTGACTAGAAATTGTCCTATCTAGATTCATACCAAAGGTAGGATTTCTCTACTAGTATAAATAAAGGTTAATTGTAACCTAGTCAATTATTCAACTTTTACATCAATTATTTTTAGAATTTCTCTCTCTTTTTCTTGTGCGTAAGGTTTGCTCATGGACTCGAGTACTAATATTTTTGTTAATTCCACTGCGTCACTTCCACAGCCACCGCCTTCTCATTCTGGTAAGCCTCCTCTCCTCTCTCTTTGATATGCAAATGAGCTTGCGTGTACATATATTCTGTATGAATATATATAATTGCTTCAACTGTTTCTTCTCCGATCTATCCTTTTTGGTCCTTTGGAGAACTCGAGCAGAATCACCTGTCGAAGGATTTCTTCAGAAATGCTGAGAAATTCGCTGAAAAGGGCAGCAGGCTGACTAACAGAATCCGAATCTGCTCGAGCAAAAGTGAGACCGATCGAGCGATTTCTGCTGGCTTAGCTTGAACTTTCGATTGAGATGAAGAGACTCCAAATTGTTCCTAGCTTGAGTTAATTCAGCTGAAATACTTAACAAGACTGTGAACAAACCTTTAAACTTTCCGAAACCCAACAACCAAGATCCACGAGTGATCAGAAACTCTCAATCTCATAGTATCAGATTACAACAAGATCAGGACAACGAATCACCACACAGTAACAAGCATTCGTCGACGGAATAGCCAAACACTATAGGACCAAACACACGCGCACAGAAAGAGAGCGAATTGTGCAATGTTTCTAACAAGTCTCATGTCACGCGTACTGATCGAGTCGTTTCCGTATCAAAAATAATTAATAAAATAGAATAATTACTACTACCTTAAAGATAGCGGTAAGTACTCCGAGTTTTGTCCTCAGGGATTACGAAGGCTGAATTGCAGTCATTCTAATTAATTTCTAACTTAATTCAGAAAAAGGATTGATTGTTGGATTTCGAAAATATTAAAAGCCAAAGTAAATTAAGCAATAGAAAGTGAGAGAGAGTTTATAAGAGAAAAGATTTAGGGTTCGAATCCACTCAACCCGTTGTAACAATATTCATGCAAAGATAAAGCTTAATTATTCGAATCAATCCAGATATCGTTAGGGTTCGCGGGCCCTTACGGTATCGCCTAAAGATATTTATGAATCACCGAATAGCATGGGGTATCGCCGCCTAGCACGAACCGTCTTACTAGTACGATCCGTCTCTATGGCACGGATCGTCTAATAGCACGGCGCGTCTTACGGTGCATAACCCATCTTACTCAATTATCATAAAACAATTAAAACTGTTGTATGAACGTGCATAAAACCTAGGAATTTATACACAAGATTTGATAGAGAAAATTAATACCGCAAATAAATCCTCAAGTGATACAACCATGATTCGAATAATAAAACACTAAATCAAAACATAAATATCGTTACTCAGAGTTCAAGCTTCATCTATACCCTAGAAACGAGTTTAGCCGGATATCGTCGGAGAAGAGAACATCGCGCTGCTCTTGCTGTTGACTGCCTCTTTTTCGTCCAGAACTCACTCCCTAAGTAAGTAGGTTAACTTCTCATTATATAGGGCCGGTTTAATTAAAGCATTAATTACATTAGAGACATGGGACTTCATGTAATTACTAATCAACAATTCTTCTTTAAAGCTCTTTACACTTCAGCCCCAGCCTTTCATTAAATCTTCTTTTTATCCAATATTTTGATCAACGAGCTCAATCACCCTGTAGACACAAAAAAAGACAAAATAATATAAAGTAACATAGATAAATGACTAACGAATGCAGTTTGGAGGGCCATAATATCAATATTTTGGCACTTATCACGTACGTACGTTCACACTTCACAGCACAAAAACATATCAACTGTTTCTTCTCGATCCGTCTATCCATTTTTTCTTTTGCTTGTATCTAGGAGTAGATGTTAATTTTGTGGTTCTTCTAATTTGATTTCCTTACGTATTCACTGAACTACGTGTACCTCTTGAATTTTCGTTGGTAATGCCATTTGAATGGAAAGGGAAGATAATATGAACACAGGGTTTGGTTCCGGACTCCATGGCTGTCAATTTGATGGATTGTGGATATTAAATATTTTTTTCGCGTTTGGTAGTTTTGTGTCAAATTTTTATGGATTATTTGTCCTCTCGTCGAGGGCGAATCGGAAAAGTAAACAATAATTTTTATTTTTACCAAATATTTTTTATATTTCCCAAAAGCCCAATTAATGCTTTTATCTTGGGTATTTTTAAAATATTAAAAATTACTCTTTCAGTTCTTTTCGACGAATCAATATTAATCTACAAAAATTTGGATGCAAAACTATTAAACTTGATTTTTTTTTTTTGAATAGGGACAAAATGCCCTAAAATCCCAGAAAACTAAGGAGTTATTTTTGAAATACCAAATCTCAATTTTAATCCTCGTTGTTTGCTTACGAGTGGTTTCTTTTTCAATAAATCATAAGCTTTTATGCATTTTAGTACTTTTTTTTTGTTGTTGAAACATGGCATCAAAGTGTCCCCCCAAGGAAAAAGTCTCTCCATAGTACTATACTAGCGAATGCCCGTGCCTGAAGGCACGGCGTAACACACTTTAAAGACAACTAAATCTACTGGTCGAACAATGAAGGAAAAAATGGGTAGCGACAATTCAAGGTGCAAATAATATTCAAGTTTTTCACAACTTTTCAAAATCTATAAATCACTAACACTCGTAATAAAAATTAACTACGTCAAACCAAATATTTCAAAATCTATAAATCACCAACACACGTAATAAAAATTAACTACGTCAAACCAAATATATTCTTGTAAAACATAACCTAACAAATAAATTGTCATTATGGAATTTTCAATGTCTTGGCAAAACTCTTATCACGAAGAATCCAATATCTCTTTTGCCAGTTCTCGACTTCCCTACATAAATAAGATTAAGAATTATTAAATTCATTGCAAATAAATATGAACTGGCAATTAAATCAAAATGACCACTTATCACCCCTACAATAATTTAAATCATTTTATTACCTTTGAAAATGTGCCAACACTCTTCTGACCAATCAACTTTTAATACAAAAGTCACCACAGGAGCACAATGGTCAACGCATCCAAATTTTGGAGCAGGAATAATAAACACATATGGACATTCATAAAATTGAGAAATATAGTCTTTGAGCATTTGCACCCCATTGTCCTGGCAGAGCATCACAAATAAAGGTATTAATATATTATTTTAATTCTATATACAGTGTTATTTATATTTATAGTTATTTAGTATTTACCTTTAACATCAATTTCTTCAGATATGAAGGGACACATTTTAAGATGAACTCTGCCTTCGTATCCTTTACCAAGAGTTCCATTGAGCCAGTGGAGTCTTTCACGACCATCTTTGCATTAGTACCTTTTATTTCCTGTAGAGGTTGTGTCTATAAATAGACAACAAACTATTCAGTAGTGTGTAAATCTAAATTGCAGATTGTATCATTAATAGACAGCAAACTATATTAATTATTGCATCTTACCCTTGTATCTCTTTTCAAGTGTTGTTCTGTTTGCGGTGCAGTGGTTTGCTTCAGGATCCGCTCTCGTTCCCGTCGCGCGCGTTGTGCCATTGATGTTTTTGATATTCCTTTACCAACTTGTGGCTAAAGAAAGTGTATAAGAAAGTATATAATATCTATTTTGCAAATGGAAGATAGAAGAAGATAGGGGTCAACATGTATATCTGTGTGTTTTCCTTTCCACTGACGGCAGTGCTACTACTTAGAATTTGTTCTTGTTCTCGTCGTGCACGTTGCGCTAGGGCTGATTTTGATATTTCCTTGCCAGATTGTCTCTAAAAGTATATGTAGAAACTATGATTAATTATTGTAATCAGTTGAAAAATGTTTTTTTTTCTTCGAAATAGCCACTGCCCACATGTGCAGGCTCATACCCGTGAATATTCTTCTCCATTGGCCACATGTGTTGGATTCCGTTTGCTAGCCATTGTCTTTAGTTAGTCGTACCCTAATAAGAATCAAAACACATGATCACTTAAAAAGCACCATCGCCATATGAAAAAAAAAGCATTCAGCCAAGCCATATGAAAAAAAAGAAGGGAAATACAATTCCTGAATCGACGTTAGAACCTCAGCGCCCCTAGTACCTAGAAAAGAAAGCAGGGGAAAAAAAGCATTCAGCCAAAAAAAATAGAAGGGAAACAAAATTCCTGAATCGACGTTGGAACCTCGGCGCCCCTACTACTTAGAAAAGAAGCAGAGAAAAAAAAGTCTTTAGCCAAGCCGTATGAAAAAATAGAAGGGAAACACAATTACTAAATCGATGTTGGAACCTCGGCGTCTCTTCTGCCTAGAAAAGAAAGCAAGGGATAGAGATCTTACTTTTGACACATTTGGACTTTCGTTGGTTGTGATGTGTCCATCAATGTTCAAGTGATCTTATGGTATCATCTATGTCCAGCTACAATTCTATTGAATATTACAAAGATATTACTTTTGACACATTTGGCAAACTTATATATAGAGATTGATAAATTCCAATGGCTGTTGAATTTTCTAATTTTCCTTATCTGTTTGAGTTATGGAGGAAACTAGGACTGTTCAATATGATTGATGGTTTGTTATGGTCAGATGAAGCAGAAAAATGGGAGAAGATCACCTATGCTGGCATTTTCACATGCACGTATTGGCAATCTACAGCCTTTCAAAGCCCCATCGCCATTATGAAGAGCCTCCTGTATGCTTTCTTTTGGCCCATCCAACTTTCTGTAATTTGTACTGTCCTCTTCGCATCACAGCAACCCACCTCGACCATGAGTATAAAAAAACACAAAAAAAAAAAACCTTGGCATATGCTCAGTCAATTCATGTATCTCAGTCCAAAACTAACTATACTCTAACAGAAACACTTTGACGTGCGAATAAATCAACCATTCTTTGTATGGTTGAAAATTTAGTAAAGGTGATTATACACGGCCTCGTTTGATAACTGTGATAGATGAGTGGGATTCGTATGGAGATGGGATTCGTAAGGAGATGGGATTATGATTGGGATTGATAATGAGAAGGGATTGGTAATTTGCATGTTTGGTTGGCACGGGATTAGATGATAGGATTATTAATACTATGTTTGTTTAGGACGGGATTGGATAGGATTAAAATGATAATTTCCGATTTTACCCTCAACCACAGAAATAAGTAAAAATTACAATTAATTGTACTCAATTTTTTTTTCGCCCAAGTCTTTAAATTGAAGACTCAAAAGAATTTTGTTATTCAAAAGTAAGCAATTTATTTTTTTTTTATTAGAAAAAAAATTGCCTAGGTCCAATCCACCAGGACCCTCCAAATACCCCTTGTTCTATACGATGATATACAATAATATCATTTTGCCAATTTATCCAAAGTTAACATTTTTTTAAAACACATTCATCATTCAAGTAATTCAGTTCCATATATCTATGTATCGTTGTGTTCATTCCAGAAAATACAAAAAATTTAACAAGTGATAACTTTATCGAGTACTGATAAATCATGCTTAAAAATTTTACCAATTCCACTTTTTGTTTTACCAATTCAACTTGAAACTGTAGTTTAGCTTTTGATTATAACCCTTTTTATAATAACATCAAAATGGAACTACATAACATTTACTTTCCATTCGTGAACACATTGCATAAACTTTCATTTGAAATAAAATAAAAGAAAAGAAGAAAAAAGTCGTGCCTAAGCCAGGGAGAGTTGTTCCTAATATTTAAAGTCCTGGTTCCTAATCTAAATTAGAGGCAATTGTCATGTTGTTGATATTCGATTGTAATTTTTACTTTTTAAATTTCTCTCGTCATGAAAAAACAATAATTATCAAAAAATCGATAAAAAAACTAACGAATGCGAAAAAAAAATTTAATAAGGACAAAAAAAATAAGCCACTTAACTTTTTTAGCCAAAGGACCCCTAAGGGATCCCGCACTATGCTTAAATGCGAACTTCCTCCCGCAGCCGTTGGATTGTGCTTTTAATAGTTTAAATCCGTGGACAATTTATGACTCCGCGGATCTGAACTATTGAAAGTACAATTCAATGGCTGAAATCAAAAGTCCGCAATTTTAAAAAAAACACAAACACGTCAACCCAAAAATTTGTTTGTGAGTAAGACAGAGATATCACGCTAGGGCAGTTGAGTCCATGTATTGAATAATTGTGGGCAATTGTGTCAAAGCAATTCAAACCCATCGGATAGGATTATGAATACCTGGGGTACCCAGGTATTGTTAGTCCGCCCAATTCACGGGATTACAAAGCCGATCGGACTAATAGTACTCCCCTTTCTTAGCAAAACAAACAAAGAATTAGAGGTCCCACTTCCTTACTAATCCAATCCCACCCTCTAAGAGAGTTATCAAACATGGCCTTAGCGAGTAGTCTAAAAATCTTAGTAATACAAACCTCTAGCTTGAAGCTTTCTTCAGTAAGTCCAACTTTGAAAAACCTGTGATTCCAAGAAATACATCCAAATCAAATCAATTGGGTAGAGGAGTGAGTACAACTGTACATAAAAATAAGGAACGACCCACGCTTCAAAGCATCCCAATTACCAGCTCTACGATTTTTACGATTATGATCTAACATTTTTACAAACACCCTAGATGCATGAGAATACAACTTCGATAAAAAAAAAAAATCAGAATTTGTATGTAAACACCCACGCTTCAACAGATCTGTTACACATTGAACAAACTCATTCGCACCTTCGTATTAAGATTTTTTCGAGTCGCCTTCGTATTAGTTTCAAGCTAGATTTTTTCGAGTCGCAGGGGGCTTGCGCTAGGGCCTATTCAACTTTTGGAATCGTTAGGTTACCAGGACTGGGTTTGAAGCACGGAGAGAGCAGTGGCGGCGGTCTCTGATTGCGTGATGAGGCGGAGGAGGAGGAGGCGGTGGCAGAGGGGGGAAGGCGGGAGAGAGAGAGAAGAGGCGGCAGAGGGAGAGAGTGAGGCGTAGACGGGGTATTTGTGTGTTTGGAAATTGCTAAAATAATATTAATTATTTACGTGCATGCCATTGAACAACCAACGGTTTAGATTTATGTAGGAGACAAATCTAACCGTTGGTTGTCTTTTGGATTCAAACACAGTCCTCCCTTATTATATAGACTAGCGATTACCCGTGCCTACGGCACTACGCATCGTGATTGAAATTAGTGTATTGTATTTGTTCCATTTCTTAGTGGCGCAAAAGAGAACTACTTGAGAGATATAACTAAACCAACCCCGCTACCAATTTAGACCCCGACTAATACAATTCAACTACCTACGGATAATTGAAATCGTATGCCTTGTTGTAAAAAGAAAGAACAAATGTTAATTTCACAATAAAGACACTGGCATAATTGCATATTTTTACACATCAGTTACACAAAGAAGCCAACCTAAATTCATAACATGCGGCTCAGCCAATGGTAAATTTAGGTGTGGAACTGGAGAAATGGAAGGTTCATATCCTTGGGCTTTGGCAAATGCAGATAGAAATCACCTTAAGGAGGGAATCATTGTAGAGCTACGGCTTCCAAACACGCATTACCATGGAGCTCAAAACCTAAAAACAAAAGACTAAAAAATTATAAGAAAAAAAAATCTACCAAACCACCACATAAGGAACCCACCAAAATAAATAGAATTCACCGATCTTCCTTACCAACTCAGGCCTAAAAAACTGTAATAGCGTTAAAACTATCAAGGAAGAAGGATTCTCGCTAATAATTTGTGTTTCAAATCAAACTTAGTCCCCATGCAACACCATTAAAAATTTAAAAAAAGTGCGCAAAAACCAAACAACAATGTACGGTTTCATAGTATCAACGAAAAGTTACAATGCAAATAGGCTTCTTTGAAGAATCTCTCCTAAAATGCCCCCATGATTTTGATAGAAGTTGCTTTGTCAAGCAGTTTATCATTCTCATTTGAACCTAATAAGTAACATGGCATCAATTATAGCATCGAATGGCAAAGGCTCAAAGCTTTCGGCCAAAAGATACATAAGTTTGATTGTAACCCATGCATGAGAATCTGATTCAATTCTCGCTCATCACGGATCATTACGCCAACATTCTTTTCTCGAAGAAACCTAACCTATAAAATAGAAAATGAAGAACAATGATCAATAGAAAATGAAAAATGAAGAATAGTGATCAATAGAAAATGAAAAATGAAGAGTTAAAGTTTATCTTACAGTTTTCTCCAAATCACCATCCAGCATAGATTTCTTTCCCTTGGCTACACAGATGGCCTTCCCTTTCCCTTTAGAAAGTTCCATTGCTCCTGGAACACAAAGCTACAGTTAGGACAAAAGAGTTTTCAGTGGAACAAAAAGCCTAAAAAAGTGGGGGAAAAAAAAAACAAACTCATAGAGATGGGAATATAATGTTCGCCAATTGACAAAAAAAATAATAAAACCCTCTATGAATCCCACACTGCCAAAGTCTCCTAAAACTAAAAAGTCCGCCGAAGTGCCTTAAAACTAACCAGTCCCCCCTACAAAATAATTTTAGACCATATTGGAGTGTTATTGGAGAAAGAGCTGTGGTCAAAAGCAGAGAAATAAAGAAAGCTCAAAAAAGCGTACCTCTTGCTAAGCAAGCTTCCAATCTTGATGATGATGAAAGTATTAGAGGACGATTATACTCTTGCCCCTATCCCATACAATTACCTGGAAAGAGAAAAAATGAATTAACATCAAGAACGATTGCATAGCAGTAATGCGAAACCAAAGTGATTTTGAAAGGTTAAACCCCATAAGCCAACGCTTCTAATTTTAGAGGCCCAGCAAAAGATGAGGAAAAAATTAATTTTCTACCAGATCGAGTGTTTGTCCGTGAGTCTTAAAAATGAGCAAGAAATCTATTCCTAAATCAAAGACCGTCATTCACTCGAAAGGCAAAATGGAAAGCCCAAAAAAAAAAATGCATGTTGCGGGCATAAATTTCGAACTAAAGAGAACCCAATTAAAATAGAATCATAAAAGCACCCAAAAAAAAAAACACCAACCGACAAACCAATGATATGTGTATGTGGAGGAGAGAAACGAAACCATAAAAACAATTCGTAACACAATGGCGATATAACAGGAATTTAGAAAAGAAATCATCAAGAAAGTAGAGTTGACAATTCCAGCCCGACTTGAACCTTCCTTAAGCCTCTATTAACATCGTGATCAGAACTCGTACAATGTACTCGGAGTACTATATTTTAATTTATTTGCTTCCTTCAACTTCAAACAAAATAAAGCATTAGCAACTTCAAATCACCAATTGGGCATTTGGGCACTAACCTGGGTTTGTCGGTAGCAACCAGTATTCGGCGTCAATCGGCAGTGGAAGGGTTTGAGGGAGTCTAACGGACGGATTCTCTCTGTGGAGCAATTTCAAATCGATGGTAATTTTGTAATTAAATTAAAGAGCTTGGACAGTTTAATAAAAGGAAAATCTCACCTCAACCCTTAGATCAAATAAACCTCAGCCCTTGGATGTGTTTGTATTTGTGTGGGGGCCCACACCCTTGTATTTTATTATATAGATTGTATTTTTCAAGTATGGATTGATTGGATTTGCGTATGCTAAGCTGGATTGCATTTAATTATATCATTCATATAGGTATTGGAACTATGGATGTTTAGTTTTATCCATATTTTGCAATTTAAACTCGAAAAAAAATTATATAAATAAATAAACATACACATGGCATGCCCCCGTGTCCTTATCCCCATTATTTTTGAATCCCCATGCATGTATCTGTGTCTGTGTCTGTGCATCATAGCTAATACCGTTGTACACCTTACCCCCCTCATGTTCAAAACATGACACTTAACCTCCTCCTACCTAAGAAATTTGGTATACAGTAGACACCGATGACTGAATATAAGAATTGACGTTTATTACACTTCATATATTTCTCGAGCCCTGCTATTCGCAAGGAAGATTTGTAGGGAACTACATAAGAAAAAACACGTTTGAGCTTATTCCGGGTCCCAAAAAAACTAGAAAAATATTCAAAAGTAATACTTACCAATGTCCGTTGGAACTAATTTTTTACAAAGCCCCATAAAATAATATTCAAAAATTTATGGATACTTTTCTAGATTTTTTGGGATCCGGAATGAGCTCAAACGTGTTTTTGTTTGCGTAGTTCCCTACAAATCGTGAAGGGGAAGGGAGAGTCTAAGATAAATAATGATGCCATAATGGGGGAAAAAAAAAGAAAAAGAAAAAGAGCGTGTATCTGTCTTCAACATTCTTTGAACATGTCATGTGCTTCACATGGTATTTTCCATCCAAAATTTTAACAGAATACTAATGGGTGGTGGTAAGTGCCAAAATGCAATTGGGTTAAGGAGGTTAATTAAGCGTCTTTGAGTTCATACATCAAGTGGGTAACTCGTAAACGGGTCATAGTTCTAGGGGGTTAAAAAGTAATTTACCCATTCATGAATTAGCATAAGATGGGGAAGGGTAATGTGAAGAAATCATTATGTTCGACAGCATTGATCAATCTTTGTTCACGTTTATCCAATTCCTCTAGTCATCTAGTCGTAAACGGGTTATATATGCTTGATGCCTTTTTTGATTTGGTTAAATCCAATTCCACTACTCATCGAGTCGTCTTCTTGTTCATTTTTCTTACACATTCTCTTTGTTTGTTCATTTTGGTATCAGATACGACATGGATGTTAAGTATTCCTATCGTTGTCAGCAAGATGATAGCATTATCCAAGAGAAGGAGAAAGGGTAGTATGATGGCTTTTATATTGATCTGCGGATGTGTCATAAACTGAGGAAGCTTGAGGACAACAACGAAATAAAGCTGGGCACAGTGCATAATGTATTTAACGTGGAACGCAGTGAATTTCTAGCAAGGGATAAACTCAGGTATCTCATGTATACCTGGTTACCTTTTGGATATGTACCAGATGACAGTGTTAAGGACTCAATAGTAGACGAGGTGCACAGATTTGGGTGTTCAATACTGGAATTAGGCTTGAAGCCATTGCCCGCTTCTTGTAGATGTTGGGATTAGCATGTTGCAGTTACATGCTAAGAACATTTGTTAATACTAAAAATGTCATTGGCGGGTATTAATTATCAAAACACGTCATTGGCCATCATTTTCCCTTTCATTTGTAGAGAACTCTCAAAAGAACTTTAGAGGCTCATTAACGAGGTGATCACAAATATGCCAAGTGATGGAGCTACTGTGGATTTGACTGTTTCTCCCACTGGATAATTATGGATGCTCCATATGGTGGCAAATGCAACCAGCCGAGATTCTTTGTTCGATTTGAGGAGGGACATCGGAGAGGAATTATGGTCAGCAAGCTATGAAAAGCCAAAAACGAGTGTGTGAATTCCTAGCGTAGATCTTTCGGCGAATGAGAAGCTAGTATGAAAGATTTAGCTAATCAACATTGCACTTTAGAGTGCTGAATGTATATATATGTATATACTAGCAAGTATTCAAGGTGGCTGAAAACTTAATGTGCAAATTAAGAATGTGGTTGAGTAGAAATTACTGTAGTCTAGGCGAAGCGGAAGCCATAGTCAGCAAGAAGGCATATCGAAAAACTTGTAGTCTATTAAGTCTCACATAGCTCAGCCTAAGAAGAATGAAGATGTCCTTGGTTGCATAACTGTGAATAGTGCTTTTCCACCAGCTTACGAAAAAAAGAAAGTGCAATCCTTGGATGAACTTTGTGGAGCTTGTTGTAGCATTATTTTCTGCCTTTTGTTAAGTTATTATTTTATTGAAACTAGTAGAGGTACACGTGCAATGCACATGGAATCTACAAGCAGAAAAAATAGTTGTAACCTTGTGCGTGTCGATCATTTTCTTTTGAAATCCTTAATCTCGAATTTACTTTTCAACACAAGGAATAAGGACTCATGTATGTATGCATGTAACAATTTGAAACCTCTCCAATACAATTGTTTAAGTTAATTTCCGTAATTCTTGTTGCAAAATCTAACCATTGTAATGGTCAGCCTGTCAGGTGTGGGCTAGCTTAACATTGACCATCTAGTTCTTTGGAACAGTAAACCTTTTCTTATTTTCTCAAGCCCGGCCGCAATATTTGATACCTGGATTCATCGTTCCAAATCAAGATGAGAAACAAATCGATGTTCTTTGATTACATGCCAGTTACTGTAGCAAAAAAGATACCACAATAAGAAGGATAAGAAATTGTATCAAGAACATTAAACTCATGAGCTGTTAAACTCATGATAGTAGCAATGTAAATCTGAATAACCCTTTTTTTTTTTTTGCTCGGCTAATCTGAATAACCTGTTCTCCATCTTTTTGAAATGCATCAGAGCTGGAGCAGGCACAATCACTAACTTTGTCTTTAAGCCCCCTTATGAGCTAGAGCTGGCACAATCACTAATTTTGTCTTTAAGCCCCCTTATGAGTTTGACCAGATTACTTTCCCTTGATCTTCCCTTAGTGCCTTCACCCAATTTTCATGGGTCGAAATGTGCAGTACGCGGTATGACTTTCAGTCTAGCTCTTGCTAAGAAAATCATGAGTCTGTCATGCCAGTTCGTATCTTTTCGACAAGAAGAGATAAACAAAAAAAGAAAGTGTAAAAAACAATACGAAATAGACGTCGTGAAATTCGATATATGCGATTCTCTGCATCTAAGAGTGAATGCCATGAGGGGAAAAAGAAACCAAACAGTCAACACATCTAGCAAACGGAAAAGCCAAAGATGATATAATGCAGCAAAAAAAATACATTTAATTTCTTGGTACGGTATTTAATCCAAGTAATCAAGCTACTGAGGAATCAAGGTGAGAAGGCCAATCGGCCTTCAGTTTGTGTTATTTCCAGTATTTAGTTTGCTAACCAATGTTTCTGTTCAATTAAGTTTTCTGTTCTGGCGTAAGAAAGAACACCGGCCAACACTTTGATGTGCCAGCCGGTACATTAAACCAGAACAACATGTTGGCCAACAGATCCATTCTGCGACCGACAGATCATGAGATCAAATTGCTGGGAAAGTTTAACTTACTGTTGCATATTATTGTTTACATATCACATAATTAACTGTTTAATGGCTTTCTAAATGTTTTGAGTGTGGAATCAAATAAAATAAGGATTAACTTTACGTTGAACATCCTTTGTGGCTGGACGGAGAGGTGTGCCTAACACCTTTCCCTCACTGTACCTTTGGCTTCCAATTCGAGAATTTCTATCGACTTCTTGGTTCCTAAAACCCAAGTGGCGACTCTTAGTTACAAGTGCGTCGCAATTGGCACTTTCGGTTAATGGTGTAGAGGATAATGCCGATGCTTTGGATAATCAGCAAACTCGTTCAAATAATTAGTTGTTTACTCATTCAAATAATTAGTTGTTTCCTCGGATAGATCATACATTCAAATGTAATCCTTATCTTTTTTGTAGCTAATTCTTATCTTTGCTGTAATCTATATATACTAGTGGACAAGTTCGATACAGATTAATTTCGGCCAAATATTTCTCTATAAGAAGTCTTATATCTTTATGGTAGCAGAGCAAAAACACTCTCACGAGTAAAACTGATCCTACTTTTTATTCCTTTTCTGTCTTTTTGCTCCTCTCTTCAAAGCCCGTGAAATAGTACTTGCAAACTATCAAAGCTACCTCTAATGAGTTAGCTCTTATAGATGCGCCTGTCCTTGAGGATGATCTTATCCTTCCCATTCTCAATGGCATTAGCTGAGAATTCAAGGATATTGTTGGGGGCGAGAGGGCCTTCATGCTCGCGACACCTACATTTCATTTGAGGAAGTTCATGACGAACTCATTGATTATGAAGCCTTTCTACAAGCAAATGTCCCTCCAGTGATCATTGCCAATTCCGCCCATCGTACAAACAATTTTCCTTCGTCTCAGCGGTTCCACCAACAATCGGCATGGTTACCAAAATCAGCCCCAACAAGTTCCATCTCGCAATAATCATGGGTCTAATACTAATCAGCGTTGTCGGTGTGGCCAATCACCAGTCCAAGGCTATAAAGGAGGTTACAACTTAAAAAGGGTTTTGTCAACTTTGTGATCAACAGGGTCACACCGCCAAAAAGTGCATGCGTGCTCGGTCCTTCCCATCTCCGGATCCTATTGCTAATTGCACCACGACAACTCGATCGCCACCTCAAAATTGACATATATAAATGGGAGCCACATGCGGTACCATTTCTTTCTTGAAAAATAAAAGCAAAGTAAAAGGATGCATCCTATTGCTAATTCCGTTGTCATGTTATACAGCTCATGCAAACGACAAATTTAGGCCTTTCTTTTTGGGCTCATGCAAGGATAGGGTTTCCATAGTTGGGCTGCTTGGGCTTGGGCAGATTGTTTCTAGCCCAATGGGGTACTCATTACAGCTCATACCTTCATTGATCCATACCCCAACGTTCATTGTTTGCATTTTCCAGAATCAATTTTGCAGAATAGTTTTTAGAAATAATTTTTGAAAACACAATACTCTTATGTCCTAATAAAAATCACAGAGAGAGAGAGAGAGAGAGAGAGAGAGAGATGACAACTTTGGTGGGATACTTTTATGTCCTAATAAAAATCACAGCCACGCTGCTGCTTTTCGGAATACAGCCGGTACTAATTTTCTTCAAAGCATGTGAGAGAGGTATTAACGAGTGCTTATTGCTACTTTCAACAAGAGATGCAGAACTAACGACTTTATTAGAAAGTCGACTTACCAACTTTTACACCAACTTTCAAGTGGATGAGATCGGTTGAGTGGTGTTCGTTGGAGACGGGATTGCATGTGTGTTTCCCACTTTTCCGTCGTGTAGGCGTGAGCGGAAAATCAATAGCCTGTGCGGTATGAGCGTGGGCATGCCAGGACTTGTTGTCGTCCAACGAATGAAAGGCGTGAGTGCCTCGATCTGACTTTGTATATAGTGCGATTGCGTGTGACCCCAAAGGTGAGGCCACAAAGAGATTCATGGTTTGTCACAACAAAGTGGACTTAGAATTTCTCAACCGTGTAAGAAAAAGCAGAGAACATCGAAAAATAAAAATGAACTTTATTATATCGGAATAATAAAGTTGAGTACAAGAAAAAGTAAAAAATTGAACTACTTGATGAAGTAATTGAGTTGGGTACAGAAAAAGTAAAATAGGTGTTTTGCTGAGAAGACTTTGGTTTAAGCGCTGGGTTTTGAGATGTTGAATCCTTTTTCAGTCTCGTGAACTTGTATTTATAGGCCAAGCATCTCCACGATTCTGCATGCTAGTGTATTTTCCAGGCCTCACCTCATGACGCCATGTGTACTATGATTGAGCCTTTCTCTCTTAGTTGACGGTTTTTGGAAGTTGGCAAAATAAAACATTCGTTTTCTTTTGGTAATGGGTAGTTACTGGAGCTTACTAAAGATAGTGGGCCCTCTCTGTCATCTTTTCTCGTGAAAATCAAAGAGCAATGGACCATTTGGACTTAGTCAAATGGCGGAGTAATGCTCAACCGCCATGAATTCACTCTCCTATTTGTATGAGATGCTTCCAGAATATTAATTAACCATTATAGTCATGGGCCTCTAAAATTATTTCATAATAGTAAAGCTCAAAAAATCTTTAAGCCCGTAACTAAATCAAAGTAAAATTAATTGGGCCCAATTAATCTTGCCTTGGCCCATTAATCAAAACAAGACATAAAGGGAGGCCAAACAGAGTGCTATTGAATTGGTGTGCTTGAGCCAGAACGACGACGGGACAACAGGGTTCTCCCTTCCGCATCGGGACTCATGAAAGCGACCACAACCACTCCCCCTCTGTTGCTGGAACCAGTGGTCATGCACTACAGCACCCCTAGATTTTGGAGTCCTCGAAGTTTAGGATAATAATCTTTTCCCCCTCAATTGTCTAATGTACCGGAAAATACAACATTTTATTGCTCGGTGAGAGGAGATCAATGACTCATCCAGCTCTCTATCTCGAAGAAGAAATTAATTGGGAGTAAAAATTGTTTATTCCTTGTACATTAATACTGGATTCTCTGTTTCTCTCTCTTCGTTTCTCTGTCTAGGTTATTGTATCCATTGTCGAGATTAAAAGTCAAAAGCAAAGAAAATAAGACGGTGGAAACGAAGAAAGTGGGTTATGGTCTTTTTTTTAATTCTTTCTTTCTCGGCCTTTTTGTAATTTAGTAATTACAAAAAAGTTCTACTTCACATTAGCCGTTCAAAAAAGTTCTAAGTTAGTAATTCATTAGTCATCATAGCTCTGCTTTGTCCCTCCTTTCTGCATAGATTTAGAAACGAAGAAATATTTAATGGAAAGAAACAGAAAAGGACTAATGGGTCAATATTTTGAAGGACTAAGGCTTTGGCGGACGTTGTCGTGTTTGAGACGGTCTAGAAAAAAAGGTTAGCGGTGGAAATCGGGCAGCCTGCTGTGTGTTGAATTTCGACGATGCACGGTTCAAATTTCTTCTCAGCAATAAACGGATGGGCAGCTGAGATCTGTTTGGTTGCGGGTTCATGTCAATGTTGGTGACTTTTTGGTACGATCTTTTTGGTTGCGCGTTCATTCCAATGTTGTGTGCATTGGTTCCACTGGCATTGATGTCGGTTCCGTTTCTTGTTTCCACCCTCGAGAATATTTAGGTTTTAAAGTTAGGAGGGGATTTCTAGTTTTTGTGTTTTGCAATCTATTATACGAAGTATAAAATTCCTATAATTGAAAGTACTTGAAATTTCATTAGTACTAGAGGAATACAACCAAGTCAGGTGCCCCAGTGGTAACATCCACGCAGAATTTGACCGGGCAGAAAAGCAACTACTACTGGAAGTGGAGCTGCAAAGTAGCTCCCTGTAGAGCGCCCTGCAGGGCCGCAAATCCCACTGAAACAACGTCTTTTGCCTTACACCTGTTTGCGTTTCTTTCTTATGAGGCAAGTGATTAATCAAGTGATCAGTGAGCTGGTGAATGAGGCAAATTACTTTTCCTCGGTTCATTTTATTTGACAACACAAATTGCAAGAACTTAATTTCATGTAGTCAATAAACAGGTAAGGTAACACCAAGATTTTTCACAAAAATACCATAAAATAGATCTTGGAAACAACGATGACTTCAAACTAGCTGTTCTGCTAGCGGAAGAGAGGACCATTCATGCATTGATTCAAAGAGAATAGAAGGGCTTCAATTAGCTATCGTTTTACATGAGCACGTATCAATTAAAAACTACCTAGGACCTGAGACTTGTTGCGATGACATGTAGGAAAACGAGTTGTGTGAGCCCCTGGAACTGCAACTAGAACTAGCATTTGCTTGTGGAAACAACACCAACCCATTCTGCACATTGTGCGCTTCAACTCTTGGTACCTCCGTCCTTCTCTGGCCAAAAAAGGGCAAAAAACTGAGGGACTCAACCCGCGGCACACCCACTGGATATCCGCCTTCCAACATGCCAACAACATTAGCCATGCTCGGCCTCAGTGCTGGGTCTTGGTGCACACAACATAAAGCCACACGAACGAGTTTTTCAACCTCCTCCTCGCTTGTGACCCGTCCCTCAAGTCTCAGGTCCACAAGCTCCAAGTACCGCCTTTGCTTGTGCATTTCCAAAGCAAATGGCGGGAAGAAAGTGGAATGCTCCAACCCTGACGGAGATGATGATTGGTCGTTTTCTGTATTCCCGTTATGTATTTGCAGTGACCAGTTCTTTCTTCCCCTAACTATTTCTAGTAACACCATTCCATAACTATATACATCCGACTTATCAGTTATTGGGGAGTTGCTCAACCAGTCTGGTGCTAAATAGCCTCGGTGATAGGTGCGTAAATCTGTCTATTTACGCCCCTTAACTTAGGCTTGTTATGTCCATTTAGCGCACTACTTGGGGTTTGATACTTGGTAATTGCGTTTCAGGACTTACGGAGCAATTAAATGGCGTACAGAGCTAAATTGAGAATTATTTTATGTGATGGGCCCACGTAGAAAGCAAATTCAATTTGGACGGAAGTTTATTGAGCTTGTGATTTTAATTATTGGATCCATATTTGTAATGGACCAATGAGGCTAATCTTGGAGAATAAAAGTTGAACTTGTGGGCTTAAGTAAGAAAGTTTAATATGGAGATTGGAGCCCATGGCTGACTGACGGCTGGTTTTAGTAAAAATTATCTTTTCTGAAGCATAAACGGAGACGGAGGCGGCGATCATCTTGGACACGCATAAAACAGAGAGCAAAGGGGGGCAGCCAGGGGAGATCTTCTTTTCTCCCACCCGAAAACAGAAGAACGGTGGCTGCCTTCTTTTACTTATCTTTTCACGAGATAATAGAAAACCGAGAACGGGGCTGCCATCAGATCTTATTCCCACGCAGCAACAAGTCATGGCGGTGGCCACGACTTCACATAACGCAGTACACTCCATGATCGGCTAAATCCTTCGGCTGGGGTAACGAGGAAACTCTCTCTGAGTAATGTAGGCTTTGTTCGGTAGCCTTTTTATTTTCGTTTTAGTTTTGAAAACCAATCATTACCCTACTTCTTTCCCCAATCATTACTTTATTTTTTCAATTATTTCTTTCTCATCTCTCTCTATCTCTCTCCAATCATTATCCTTATTTTCAATCATTACTCTATTTCTCTCTCCACCCACTACCAAAACTAAACTAAACTAAACTCCCAACCAAACACTACCGTAATCGTTTGATTTTTAGGGTTTCATTCAACAATGAATTGTATGACTTGGGATGATTCATAGTTTTTATGAAAGAATAGATTTTTCCTATCTATCTATTGTGTTTGTATTCCGGATATCAAGCACTGTCATACAATAGTTTTCAATTATTCAGGATACTCTCTGAGATGGGTTATACTGCGTTAGACGGGTCGTGCCGTTGGTTAAATCCAATGAGACGATCCTCGCTATGTTGAGATAGCCTTTACGGTGTACGAGTCCTGTGAATCCTCTTGACGATTTTCGATAGGGATTGCAAGCCCTAGCGACAATCTTAGATGTCTTATGTTGAATAATTACCCTAGGTTTTATAACGATTATACTGCAAGGGGAAGGTGGAATCGAAACCCTAGTCCCTTCTCTCTCCTGTCTTCAAAACTTTAATCGCTTTCCAGCTAGTTTAATTTTAGTTTAATCAAATCCAAATCAAAATCCAACTTCTCTTTACTTTCCGAATTAAATTAGAAATTAATTGAAAGTACTACAACTCAGCTTTTTACTCCCTGCGGACGATCCTGGACTTAACCACTGTTCTCCGGAATACTAGTTAATTCTTGGGAAAAATTCAAAATACCCCCCAACCTATACACCCAAATTCAATTAGACTCCCTACCTTTTAAAAACTTCAATTTTACTCCCAACGTTATATTCCGTTATCAAAATGCCCCCTTCCGTCCAAATTACTAACGGATTCCGTTAAAGGCTCCGTTAAATAGTATTTTGATCGAATTTCAATGATCCGAGCCGTTCAATGTGTTCAAAACGTGATTTTAAGGGTACTCGCGAGAAATCAGCAAAAAAAATGATCGGGAAGGGCTTCACCTGAATAGTTTTTTATTGAACCATTCAATAAAAAACTGTTCAGATGAAGCCCTTCCGATCATTTTTTTTTCTGATTTCTCGCGAGTACCCTTAAAATCACATTCTAATCACATTGAGCGGCTCGGATCATCGAAATTCGATCGGACAAAGGGAGGTACAAACCGAAGCAAAATTCGGACGTCCGTACTTGAATAAAATCCGGATCGAACCACATCTCCCCTTTTCCAATTGAATTTTGATGATCCGAGCCGCTCAATGTGTTTAAAACGTGATTTTAAGGGTACCTTCAAGAAATCAACAAAAAAATGACCGGGAAGGGCTTCATCTGAACAATTTTTTATTGAATAGTTCAATAAAAAAACTGTTCAGATGAAGCCATTCCCGGTCATTTTTTTTGTTGATTTCTTGCAGGTACCCTTAAAATCACGTTTTAAACACATTGAGAGGCTCGGATCATCGAAATTCGATCAAAATACTATTTAACAGAGCCTTTAACGGAATCCGTTAGTAATTTGGACGGAATGGGGTATTTTGATAACGGAATATAACGTTGGGAGTAAAATTGAAGTTTTTAAAAGGTTGGGAGTCTAATTGAATTTGGGTGTATAGGTTGGGGGGTATTTTGAATTTTTCCCTTAATTCTTTGGTTTTATAAATTATATTTTTGGTACGAAAACAACAGACTACTCGGGTTCCTCTCATGGTTGTAAACAAACCAGATTGCTCACGGCTAAGCAGCTTTGAAATCCCAAAATCTGATATTTTTACTTGTAGAATATCATCTAGCAGAATGTTTTCTGGCTTCACATCACAATGGATGATCTTCTGCTCACAAGAACTATGCAAGTACGCAAGACCCCGTGCTGTACCGAGGGCAATCTTAAATCTCTCTTCCCATTCCAGAACATATCCATTCCCAAAGAGCACCCGATCCAAGGAACCCCGGTTCATGTATTCATAAACCAGAAACCGCTGCCTCCCTCGTGCACAGAAGCCTTTTAGCCTGACCAAATTGGCATGGCGAATGTTCCCAATTATAGCAATCTCAGTGCAGAATTCTCTCTTTCCCTCAACGCCCAAACTAGTAATCTTCTTCACTGCAACAGTGGATTCATCCGGTAGTGTGCCTTTGTATACAGTCCCAAATCCTCCAGAACCAATTTGTGTCCCGAAATTCTCTGTTGCAACCACAAGCTCTTTGTAACCAAACCTCACCGGCAAACCTGGGATACCGTCTATCTCAAGCTCTATCAATGAGTTTCTAGACTTCCTTTTTCGGTACCAAACTATTCCAACCACTACTAATGTGATTAACAGGAACCCAGATGAAGGTAACAGTACCAAACCTGCAATGGGGAAAGGTTTTTCTTTTTTGGTAAGTTCATTTCCTCTAGGACCTCTACTATCATTTTTACTATTTGGGCCTGCAGAAGTGGTTACACTTTGAGCCTTTATGTAACCCATCCGATCTGTTGTAGAACTTGCAATAATTGAGCCCAAATGGTTTTCAAGCAAATAACAGGAACCAGAAGAATTATCATGGAACAATCCCAAACAAGAACAATTCAGTGAACAAAGATTCTCACAGCTGGATAAGTTGACACTACGCACACGAGGCTCACTAAAATCATTTAAGAAATAGTCCATGCCATCTCCCAGCTCCAGATAACAAGTTGATACGTTTGAATCACCATTTCCACTAGCATTACAAGCTGATGGCAAAGAATCATTGACAGGCAAACAACCTTCGTGCGTTTGGTTATAAACATGATCAAACCCTGGAGGACATGAGCATTGAAAACTAGACGAGGTGGGCACGGGCATGGCTGAACAAACTCTGATTTTGCTGCAAATGTTTGGAAATCGACAGTCATCAACTGGACCGCTGAATTCCTCTACCCACATTGAGCTATCGTAGTTTTTAATACTAAACCTGCCACTGTAATCCAACTTAGCAATACGAAACTCGGACACACCCAAAGTCAACTGCATCACAACTACAGAACTATTTCCCCCAAATAGATACAGACCAGTGCCGTTCAACTCCATGTACGAAGCTGAAAGGTTCGAGACCTTGTAAACGCTTGTGTTCATCGACAACGTCCAGTAAGTCAACCCATTCCAAGTCATCACCACGTCTCCACCACCATCGTCAGGGACAGTGAACCGGTAATCACCCATCGACAAGTTTTGGTCAGATATAGCACTCACCAGCGATTGTCCGACAGGTAACCTGTTTTGCATTAATCGAACAATAATCATAATACCTCAAACTATTCAAATTGGCATGAATAAAGTAACATCATGAACACAAGTAATACTGTACAAGATATGATGAACTGAAGTTAGGAAAGTTAGGTATGAGACTAACAAGAGGCACGACGTTTGCTGTTCTAAGGTTATGTTGCATGTTTCAACGGCCAAGTACAAGTACAACTCTAAGTTATATTCACGTTGCACTATCGATGGGACACAAGGGTGTCAAATTAATCTGTGTCGGATGATCCAAATAATAGGGAAATCATGTGGAGAGAAGATGATACTCAAATGTTTTGCAGTAGTTGGATTAGAGCCGTTAAATGAACCAAACCACTCGAGTTGGACTTGTGTTCAGCTCATTGAAAGCTCTTCAAGGTCAATTTGGGTCCGTCGAATCACCAAATTAACCAAACTCAAAAACAGGTTTCGCGTATCCAAATCAATCTTGTGCTAAATACTATTGACTCAATCAGTCACTTGGGCTCAGTTTGTGAAGGCTCATTGAAAGCTAATTCGATGTCGGTTCCACTAATAAACAAACTTGTTAAAGTTTTTAAATTGAACTTGAACAATTGACTACTCGACTCGTTTATCAACACTAAGTCCAATTCTAGATAATTCATATACTAAACAACCTTTCAAACTGAAAAATATTTTGAACACAAATATCCAAACACAATGCATCATAAGAGTCAGAAGAGTATCCATAGCATTGTTGGAGTAATTGAAAATTACATAATTAAGAGCAATTCTTTTATGCACAACTCGCATTGTGCGCGCCCCTTTGATAATAGAAAACAAAATAATAATAAAAAAAAACACATCAATATTTTTTTTTGTACCGTGCATCGAGCGAGTATAACGCCAATCAATAGAAAATATAATTTAAGAAAAAACAACGATAGTGGTAGTGAAAACCCAAAAATAAGTAAAAGTTAGACTAGAAAATAAGGAATTTCGCAAATAAAAGTAAGTTCGACCAATATGCAAAAAATAAAAATAAAAATTTACTACAAATGACGAATATGATCTAAATGTTATAACAGCGATAAAATTCATATTATATTAACGTCATAAACTATGCCATCTTCATGCCCAGGCTGTAAAAAAATCATAACAACTTATTTTGAATACAGATAGGATGAAATAAAGTTTCATATTAGGAGACTTATGGGTGTTCAAATTAATTTGGGATTGTAAAAAATCTGAGATAAACAAAGTAAATAAACAAAAACCAAAGATTTTTATTTATCTTCTTTTATCTCATGAAACTCAATTCCCAATTCCCTTTTAAACTCTCTCTCCCACTATTCACACATAGACACACCCATCCTCTCGCTCTTCCGACCTCCTCCCCATATTTTTTTTTCTATCCCTCTCAATTTTTTTTAAATAAAATATTCAAAAATTTAGAATTGAGATTTTGGAGGCTTGGGAGGCACAAACACATTTGAGAGTATTGATTGATATGCCCATCTTTCCACTCCCCACCAAACTCTCTCAAAATTCCCCAACTCCCTCCCATGTTCTCTGTCCATCCCCTCCCTATGTTCTCCCTCTCTTAGTTTTAAGAACTACTCCAACATCCCAAAATGATAGTCCCTTACGAAAAAATGTGTAATTTTTAGACACAAAATAAAGTGCTTCTGTAAATGATTTTTTGAGTTTCTCTGCACCAAATTAAAGATCTCGATTAGCTCTTTATTATGGCGTGGAAAAATTCAATAAAATATGAAGAGAAGAAGTACTTTATTTTTATCTGAAAAATCACACGACTCTACGTCTTTTCGTATGAGACTATCAAAATGGGACTGTGGGAGTACTAACATTCTAGAAAATTAAAATTGGGGGACTGGAGGCTTGTGAAGCAATACATATTTTGAATATGGAATTTACAGATAGTTAAAAATGGGTGAATATTTTGGATAAAAAAAATTCGTCATCATGGAAAATTTAAACCTTAAAATACTTAACCATGCAAGTGGGGTGGTAACCAAGTAAGAGAAAATACTCCGAAAAGAGAAATCAGTGATTCAGATTTACTTGAATGGTTGTATCACACATATTAATATGAATCTGAACCATTAATTTATGCCCCTTTCGAGGTATGTAGCATTAGTGTATACCCGTGCACAAAGATCAAGACTCAAATCCCGCTATTAACAGTAACAACTAACACTTCTTGCCGGTCCTAAAAAAAAAATAAAGAACCAACATTACCGTTGTCCGCTAACAATAGTGTCGGTGGGGTAATCAAAACTTTCCCATAACGACCGATTAAAATGGTCGAACAGGACCAGATTTCCAGACTCCTATAGCTGAAGCAGGGAAACCGGAGAGCTAAATGGCAGCGTAGACCACTCGAACTCCCCGCCGCTGTCTTCCATGTAGAGACCGGTGGCGTTGAGGCGGACGGTGGTGGCGATGTTGTGGACGGGGGAATTGCGGCTGGCGGACCACACGGTTGTGCTGGAGGCGGTGTGGATGACCGCCAGGTAGGAGGTGTAGGTCACGGAGGCGGAGAAAGGTCCAGCGGCCTCCTGCGGCCAGGAGGCCGACGTTATTTTTCCCGACTACCGCGTAGGAGCCGGTGAAGCCTGGGGAGAGGGAGTCGGGGAGTGGGGATGAGGGGGGGAGTTGTGGGGATGAGGTGGGGAGATGAATGAGGTGGAGGAGGAGGGGAATGAGGAGGTGGAGGAGAAGGCCATGCAAGATGAGGGGAGAGAGAGAGAGCGAGAGAGACTATAGGAACTGTAACTCTGTTGTGAATGAATGGCGGGATTAGCAACAATGCCAACACAATTTCGGCCAAAGCTACTTTTATAAATATTGTTCGATCGATGCATATCGCCCCACATCTGTCAAATAGATACAGATATTGTGTCCGGAACCTTTTTAATATGCAAATACCTCGACAAACATACGAGACGATTGTAACCTATCGTGTAACATGTGTGATGTGGACCCCACAAATCGTGTGCGCGAATGTAGTTTTATAGTTTTTGCACTTGGAGTAACATTGCATACTAATGTAGAAACGCAAAGCAACTCATTTCGGCCATTCTTTATTTGTCATAATAATGCTTAAACACGCAAATCGAAACATACATGCATTTGAATTTCTTTGTGTGATGTATGTGTATGTGTCCCCTATGTATTCGTGGGACCCATAATTTATCTGACGGTTATAAATATCATTGTCAGGACGTTTTTTTTTTTTTTTTTGGACACATTGCTTGCTATCTCAAGACCATAATGAAAGTAATCGTTGATAGTATCATGTGAAAATATCACATGAAAATACGACAATCAAAACGACAAAATACCATTGGCCTTGTTTTGGAGTCCTCTAACAGCCCCCAACACCCAACCCCCCCCCAAATTGTCTAATTATCTACTTGCTCGGTGAGCGGAGATCAAGACTCAACCAGCTCTCTATCTCGGCGGAGATTTAATTGGTGAGTTTAGTTGTTTATTCCTTGTACGGACATTAATACTGGATTCGCTGTTTCTCTCTCTCTCTCTCTCTCTCTC